>JAHREE010000605.1:6015023-6032715 GCA_033628505.1 Tringa tobata | reverse complement strand
CTAGCCAAGGACAAGGTTCTGTTGCTGCACACTACCTAAAAACAGTTTTACAGCAACATTTATAGTTGTACAAAACCTATTTTTAATGCAAGTTCTGGGGTAAAAAAGAAGTTGATAAGTCTTCCTGTTGATTTGCTATTTAGTCTCTGAAATGTATTTAATGCAAAAGCACGAGTTCCATTTCATTCAAATTCAGTACTCCCATAAAACACACTAAAATATATGTATTCATTGTTGGGATCTGAGCATCTTTTCCCATATTTGATTTGTTATTTTTCTGTGCTAGATTTTAAGCTAATTTCTGTTGTGTAGAACAGTCAAGTGAATATAAGCACAGACAGCTTGTGTAAGAAATAAACTATTCCTAGTTTATGCAGCCATCCATGTCCCTTGGATCAGTTAGGACATAAATAGCACACAGTCACTGACACAATCAATCAGATGTGCTTTCCCACACATTCACATGTACTGTTGAAAGTAAAGTATCATATCTTCTGAATTTTATAGCTGGTAATATGCTTGCAGTGTAACATAAATATTTGTTTATAAGGTCCAAATGTTCATTAGAAATTTGATTTTAGGTCATAGAAACCCATAGTCCTGATACAGAAAAGGAATACAAAACAGTACTGCTTTCAATGAAATACCTACTTAAACACTAGCTAGCCACATGCAGAAAAGAAAACAACGCACAATTAAAGTTTCAATAACTTTTTTTGGTAATTTCCTATTTTGAGCCTCTCAGTTTGAAAGTATGGCTCTGAGGGTATTAGTTGAACTCCTCTTTTTTCTTTTTTTTTTTTTTTAATACAGCATCATGTGAATTAACAGGACACTGAGTAGAAATAAACATAATAGATTCTCACCATGGCAAAAAATAAGAAGTGGTGTTTCATTTATTTCATGGTTTCTCAATATCATGTCTTCAAAACAGTTTTCCCACCATTACAAGAAAATTTTAGTGCTTTCAAAAACATAGCCCAAAATCTCTGATTGCACTAGGCTCTGATAACCTGCCACTTCAAATTCTTAAAGCTTGCTAATAAGTCTTCAAATTTCATTTCTGGGAAAATGCTTGCTCTTCTGCCGCAATAATTGTAGATTTTCAGCCTGCTACATTACACATGAATGAAAAGAGTATGTGTAAAGGTCCAAGATACAACTTTAATCTAATAAAGTAACTTTCGTTTATGTGGTGACAAGAGATGGACCTCTGCTCTCTGTACTTAGAATCACAGAGTCATGTAGGGTGGAAAAGACCCTGAAAATCATTGAGTCCAACTGTACAGAAATAAAAAAGTGTTGTCTGCCCAGTTACAAACCAGGGACCTTCTGCACATGAGGCAAACGTGATAACCACCACACTACAGAAACATGCCTTATGTACTCATTCACGTACTCTGGGAGAACTGCCTATCGTCAAAACAGTTATGGCATACAATTTTATTTATTCAATGTCTAGTGTATATTTTCTCCTGTTCAAATATTAGATCCTATGCGTATGAATGGTATATAATAGAATATTTGTTTGAGGTGAGAGAAATAAGCTCTAAAATTTTCAAGAAGTTTGCTAATGTGGCTAACACAGTTTTCAATACAGAATATGAAGTTAGTATTGCCATATTTGCATTTACATCCCACAGTAAGGAAAAGAAAACATTCACATAAATGAAGTGCCTTGTTTGAAGTTAGATCTGATTTGTCTAAGTACCATTTAAACAGTTATGTTTGTTGCAGTGCATAAAGGAAAATGGTTTTCTTGAACACACAAGAAGATCTAGTGCTTCTCTTGCAGGTTTTAGTACCTTATAAGTACACAAAATTAAATTTTCCAGTTCATTGTGACCTCTTCATAAGGTATATTTCATTTGGATATGGAAGCAAAGGAAACTGACATTTGTTGACAGAGGTATTCACATAAAAATCTTGACATAGAACTACAAAACCCCTGAGGTCGGTATGTGGAGTGATTTAACATTAAAGAGAACTTAGAAAAGAGATAAATGAGGCAAACCCATACGTAAATTGGCTGTTAAGAATTTATTCCGTTTATGCTTTTTTTTTCCAATCCAATCAGTTGTGCAGAGAACTAAAAACAAAATAATAAATTATACCCTTTTAGACAAATTCATCCTCAGAGTTTGGAGCAGAAAATTAAGATGTTCAGAGCCTCATAAAACTAAGTGCAGTTTAAATCAATCACACGTCTTACACGCAGCAAACGGAAGAAAAGCATCCCTCAATTAGGTCCACAGTCTCTGGAGTGCTTCCTTCTGCCTGGCGCTGAAAGCTGCCCTACTGGCTTGCATTGGGAATCATCACAGATGCCTCATATGTTTAGCTCAGATTTAAACATATCAGATTCTGTAGCATTTAAGAGAGTGGAGGGTTTAATTAACCTTCCTTCCTTAAAGATTTCTTATTTACTTTTTTAAGAAAATTGTGTTTTGGGATTACTTCTTTTGAATTGCAAATTTAGCTTAAACAGCTTATTAGTCTTGCTCACTAAAAGGATGTTCTTCAAAGTTAATGCAAGCAGTATAATCCTACATTTTCTGGCAGAGCTGGGATTTTGTAAAACTAGAAAAGTCTGCCAGGCTAGAAAAACAAAAGTGGGAAATACTGCCACGTTCCTTCCAATGTGGTTCAGTAGCTTGGGGTTTAATTTGATGCCACTGCCTATTTGCTACCAGCACTTTGCTCTATCTCAGGTCCTGGACGTTCATTTCATTATGGAGCTGCATACTTGCAATTTTTAAACACGGTGGACATCTGGAAGTGTGACCCACTGCCCTGAGTGCAGCATACCAGGGATGGTTGTACTGCACAGCGTATATGGAAATAGGATTGCAAAGAAGACATGTAGATATCACCTGCAACTCTGAGACATTGCAGATGTGTCTGTGCTTAGCACAGCTCTCCTCTGCTGCTGCACACATTGATATCTAACAGGAGGGAAATCAATAACGCAATTATATTTGCAGTTATGCAGTCGTGCTAGAAAAATCCCCGTGCTGCTGAGGGCAATAGATCAGGCTCAGAAGCTTCAGTATGAATTTATAGCATTATTAATGACATTTGGGGTTTATTTATGGGGATTTTTTTTTTTTAGATGTAGTCTACCCTCACATCCCACTGGAAACTAGGCTGCAACCTTTGCTTTCTTTCCACATAATAAAGCACAAATTACAAATTATTTTTACACCTCAGCAGGTGTAAAGGTGCAGAAGGTGATGTGGTGCCTGTTAATGTGTGGGCCATCAATCATGTTATAGATCCACAGTCAGAAAAGGCATAATATGGTAGGAGGGGAACATTTGCATGGTACTTTATTTAATAGTTCACTGCACTGTCTCAGGAACAAATGCAGCCACTCCAGATGCTATAACGCATTTCAAGTACACATGTGAAGCAAAGTAAATGGAAACCACAGGTCTTAGTGGCAAAGGAGACTCTTGCTGTAGGTTTTTCCAGGGAAAAGGAGTCAAGGCTATTGCGCAGTTTGAGGCACTTGCAGAGGAAACATCACTTCATACCCAACACTGCAATCAAAAGCATCTAAGAGTGGCAGTAATGTCAGCATGAGTATCTGTTTGTCGATTTTTAGGTTCAGGTGGTGTGCACTGAAAGCCAAACTTTAAACTGAAGTTGTTCTCCTCTGTCTTTGCAGTGCAGAGCTAGGAATGTGCTGGCTGAAAGCCAGAGACAGTCATGCAACAGGAGCACTGCCTCCATACTTTCTTTCTCCTGGCCATCCTGTCAACAGCAGTTTAGACGAGGCCAATGTAAGGCTACCCAGGGTATGTCTGAATGACATCTTTAAGTGCTGTGTAGGTGTAAAGCAGCCCGTGCATGTCGGCGTTTGCAAAGGGCTCCATCTGCAATGGGATGTGTTTCTCTAAGCAGAGGATAAGGTGAAAATGAAAACTGTTAACATGCAAGAATCTGTCCAGAACTACCCCAGGCATTGCATGGCCCTGACCTAACAATGAAAAACGTTCCTTGATCCCAGCAAGGGGCATCAAGCAAGGCCACAAGCATGAGCTGAGTCTAGTGTCAAGCACTTGCAACAACACTCGCCTGGAAAGGATGCCAAGAGTGCCCATACACCCCAAGACTCACATTGTCACAGCCTTTTCCATAATGCTACCAGAACTTTAAAAGTTACCTCAGTTACCTGGTCCTTTGGGCTGTATAACCTTCAAAATACACTTTGAAGGAGACATTCCTGTGCCATGCAGAAGCCCAGGCAGAAAACAAAAAAGCACTTAAGAGCAAGAGTTCTTATTCTGAAAGATATTTCTTTATCATTTTGATATCTAGAGCAAAAGGGTACTTATACAGCTTTAGTCTCTGTTCTCTACAGGAGTTCATGAACAGGATATTGCTACTGATAAAGAAATATATTAACGCTATAAAACCACTGCTACGGTGAAATAAGAAGGAGTCTATGTATAAAATTATACTCTGTTAAGCAGATATTTACATCTGATTTTTACAAAGTAAACTTTTTACTCTTGAAATTCTGAGGTGTAGTCTTCTACTGAGTAAAGTTCTTGCAGAGAGATTTTCTAAATTAAGAATTTTTCAAGCTACCAGAGTTTAGAGTTTTCCTCCTTCAGAAAAGTTTCCTGTGTCATATACTAAAACGTTTATGTACTTTACACGAACAAAGTTTCTCATGAAAACCCCATTTTTTCATTCAGTTTCCTGTTAGCTTTCTTAAAACTGGACATCCCAACTTGAATGATGAGCTACTTTCCACAAAATAGTATTTGCAAGTATTCAGGCTTCTTCCAGTTATAACACATACAACCCACTAAAGTAGTATATACTTTTACAACCAAATTGGTGAGATGGTGGTACTTTACATAGCTAGATGGTTTTTTTCCATAGAATAACATGTTAAAAAAATAGCTGAGATTATGAAGTAAGGAAAAATAATACTTCTGCAGCCTTATTATTAATCAGGAAATTTTCAGAGAGACCATCTAAGACAGAATAAAGTTTATAACTATTTTTTCTATTATTAAAGAATACTTTAAGGTTAGAAAGCTGCCATTAGGGCTTATGGAATATCTATATAAAAAAATCAGATTATCGTAAAATGATAATATTTCTTCAGAAAGTAAGTTTACATGTTAGACAGTTTAAGAACCTTCATTTAAGTTTCTAAAAAGTTTTACAGTAATGTAGCCAGCCTTTCAGCTAGATACTCCTTGCATGTTGCACAGCATAGGAAGCTGTACATACTTGTAAATGTACATACTTGTAAACTTTTAACATGAAACACAACATATACTTTGCAAAAAAAAGCATATATCCTACATACCATGTTTTGAATATTTAAATTCTTTTTTTTAATTTTGCTGTCACCTTTTTACATTTTATATTAAATGCAATCAGATTTGAACTAAAAACCTCTCTATACCATTTACATATTTTTCAGACTTTTGTTAATGTTCAAAGGACCTAGTTATAGAAGGTCTTGAACTGCTAACAACTCCATCCAACACTAACTACAGTCAGGATGTAGTACGGTTACTGAAATGTGATACTGACAGATTTCAATCTTGTTCTCTTCTAACGTGTCAGAATTATTACTTCTCTTCTGCACTAGAACTTAAATGGTTAAATGACTGCAAACATACTTATGAAGCCTGATGTTTATTTCAGAGGCCAAAATCGTGCCTTCGTTACACAAATCCATTTGAAAGGTGAGGACAATGCAATATTTTCTCAAGATCTCTTCATTAAATTTCCTGCTATATAGTTGTATCATTCTAAATCTGTTGGTTCCCCGGCCTTTGACAGAATATCTAACAAAAAATGTCAAATGTCAAAAAATGAAAAACAAAAGGATCTTCTTCCTTCTCATTTATGCACACCCATCAACCTGTTTTCTCTGCCCTCTTCTCCTTTGTTTTCCTACATTTGCCTGTCAAGTTGCTCTGGGATTTCTTGCTTCAGTACTGCTGCCTCCAGCCCAGCCACAACCAGACTGTCAGTTGCTCACTCTGAAATGGTAGCCCTCACTTGAATGTACCTGAGAAATGATGTCAGCTATCAGAGGCTACCCAGTTGTTGTTTCAATACTGAAGGCAAACCCCCGATATATGGGTGCAAAATTAGCACGTATGGAATGTGGGATATGAAATAAGCACCTCTGGCATTACCAATATGCAAATACGACAACCAACAAGTTGGATAAAAACACTATGAAGCCTGCATGGCTGAACAAGGAGCTTCAGGAGAAACTCCAACTCAAAAAGAAAGCCTGCAGAGGGTGAAAGCAAAGACAGGTGGCCTGGGAGGATTACAGAGAAATTGTCTGAGCAGCCAGAGATCAGGTTAGGAAAACTAAAGCTCTGATAGAATTAAATCTAGCCAGGGATGTCAAGGGCAACAAGAAAAGATTCTACAGGTATTTCAGTGATAAAAAGAAGACTAGGGGAAATGTGCACCCTCTCTAGAAGGAAATGGGAGACCTGGTCACCCAGGATATGGAGAAAGCTGAGGTACTCAATGACTGTTTTTTGCCTCACTCTTCACCAGCAGGGGTTCTAGCCACACCATCCAAGTCTCAGAAAGCAAAGGCAGGGACAATGAGAATGAGCAATCACCCACTATAGGAGAAGACCAGGCTTGAGACCATCTGACATATATTAATGTGCACAAGTCCATGGGACCTGATGAGTTTCATCTGCAGTTTCTGAGGCAAATGGCAGAGGAAGTTGCCAAGCCAGTATCCATCATATTTGGGACATCATGGCAGTCTGGTGAAGTTCCTGTTGACTGGAAAAGGGAAAACATAACCTCCATTTTTAAAAAGGGAAAAAAGGAAGACTAAGGGAACTACAGGCTGGTCAGTGTCACCTCTGTGCCCTGCAAGATCGTGAAGCAGATGCTCATGGAAATTATGCTAAGGCACACAGAAAATAAGGAGGTGATTGGTGATAGCCAACAAGGTGCCTGACAAATTGGGCGGCCTTCTACAGTGGTGTTACAGTGTTGGTGGATAAGGGGAGAGCCACTGACATCATCTACCTGGACTTGTACAAAGCATTTGACACTCTCCTGCACATCTGTGTCTCTACATTTCAGAGACACGGATTTGATGGGTGGTCCACTCAGTGGATTAGGAATTGGCTCAAATAGCTGCAGTCAACAGCTCGATGTCCAAGTCAAACCAGCAATGAGTGGCATTCCTCAGGGGTTGGTACTGGGACCAGTACAATTTGACATCTTTGTTGGCAACGTGGATGTTGGGATTGAGTGCACCCTCAGCAAATTTTGCAGCACCACCAAGCCGAGTAGTGCGGTTGACATGCTGGAGGGAAAGGATTCCATCCAGAGGGACCTGGACAGGCTTGAGAAGTGGGCCCCCACAAACCTCATGAAATTCAACCAGGCCAAGTACAAGGTCCTGCACCTGGGTTGGGGCAATCCCATGCACAAATACAGGCTGGGCAGAGAATGGATTGAGAGCAGCCCTGAGGAGAAGGACTTGGGGATGTTGGTGGATAGATGAGAAGCTCAACATGAGCCAGCAATGTGCGTTTTCAGCCCAGAAAGGCAACTGCATCCTGGGCTGCATCAAAAGAAGCATGGCCAGCAGGTCGAGGAAGGTGATTCTGCTCCTCTACTCTGCTCTGGTGGGACCTCACCTGGAGTACTGCATCCAGCTCCAGAGCCCTCAACACAGGAAGGACACGGACCTGTTGGAGTGGGTCCAGAGGGAGGCCACGAAGATGATTAGAAGGCTGGAACACCTTTTCTATGACAACAGGCTGAGAAAGTTTGGGCTGTTCAGCCTGGAGAAGAGAAGGCTTCTGGGAGACTATATAGCAGCCTTCCAGTACTTGAAAGGATCTTACAGGAAGGATGGGGAGGGACTTTTTATAAGGGAGTGTAGTGATGGGGTGGAGGGGTAATGGTTTTAAACTGACAGAGGGTAGATTTAGATAAGATGTTAAGAAGAAAGAGGGCAGATTTAGATAAGATATTAAGACGAAATTCTTTATTGTGAGGGTGGTGAGACTGTGGAACAGGTTGTCCAGAGAAGCTGTGGATGCCCCATTCAAGGCCAGGCAGGATGGGGCTTTAAGCAATCTCATCTAGTGGAAGGTGTCCCTGCCCATGCCTTGAAACTATATGATCTTTAAGGTCTTTTCCATTCTATGATAATCTTCTATGATAATCTATGAATAGATACTACTGGAAGTGTTTCACAGACTGGTCTGGTTTCGGGCAGCATGCCCTAATCAAGTGGTACTTTCACTTATATAACCAACACTCCTATATAGTCCAAACTCAGTCTAGCTAACAATCTGTATACTTCTCCGGGTGCTTTAGGCATACCACACTCATCAAGAAGCACTGCTTAATGTTTATAGTGCATTGTCCAGACCAGGATTTATAGATCTGTGTTGTTGGTACAAAGTTTGTTGCTTGGGACTTCTGTTGTTTGAGCCCTGGTGAGCACTGAAAATTTGGTGTCTAGCAAAACAGAACAACACCAAAGTTTCCATTTCTTTCCAAGTAGAACAACAATCTTTGGAGTGATTTATTAATAGAGGAATATCATTACATAGGCTGTGAAACAAACTGTAATGATTTTAGGGTTGGTTTACAAAGAATATATAAAACAATAGTGTAAGAGTGCAAACAGTGGGATCCTTTGTTACTATGTCACTGCCTCACTTTTGTGACAGGTGTGGCAGGATTTTGTCAAAACGCCATGAGCGGCAGTAATACTCAAAGGTGTCACAGAGCTCTCCCCCAGTCCTTGTCTCAGGGGCCAAATGCACAGGGGCACAGTGGGTGTGATACTGGAAAATGCTCAGAATATTGTCTCATTATTGGGAGTCCTTTGCACTAGCAGAAAGAGGGGTACCTAGAGCCTCCAAAAACGACTGGCAGGGCCTTTATTTCAGAACTGATCGAAATAATACATATCCAGTTTCTAAATATCAGGAGGTTAGGTTGGCAAAGCCCTCCCTGCAGCACTGCTTGAGGTCCAGGTCAATTTGATTCATTGCAATCCATATTGTTTGCTATATGCATGCCTGTATATGAGCTCAGAGACGGCTTCATAGCTTTCTGTGAATTACGAAAAAGAGTAGACACAAACTAGTAAAGGTTAACAGCAGAGAGTGAAAACTGTTTAGTAACTTTTTGGAGTCATATTCTTGCCCAAAATACACTGTCTCATCCGCAGAGAATCAAGGCTTCTAAAGCAAAATCCACTGTCTTTCACGAGCTAAAACAAATTACTTATTTTCAGGTGCATTGTAATAATAACCATCACACATCAGAGGGAGTCAGTAAGAGAGATTTTATTGCACGATTTTCAATGTTGCAAAGCACAGCAGAAGCCACAGGGTGCCGCTATTCTCACTGTCAAATAACCAACATTGTCTGCATTTTCTTTGCCCAATAAATTTAGGACAGTAGGAAAAGCTGTAATGATACCTAGAAATGTGCTTAGAAAAGATGAGGAATGGTTTTGCATCCTGATGACTCTCCTTAAGGAATTACGAGGCATGTTACAATTCCTTAACTGCAATCAAACCTATTAAAATGAGGAATTAAATTCAGCACTCACAGAACAACAGAAGGGAGTACTATGCAGAGATAGAGCCAGATAAACTCCAAATAACTCCGTTTCTTTCCACTCCATCATCACACAAAACTCTGATCAGATGCTTCAGTCTGCTGTGTAATTAATTTGTACCATATTTAGGCTCTTAACATTTTTGGAGCTGATCTCCCAAGGTCTTGGTGATCCGCTTGTTACAGTATTATGTACAGACTTCTCCTTAATTTAAAATCTGTTTCATTCTTCAGCTGCAAATGCCTTCCGGCAGTCTTCTCCTTCTGTACCTGTGAAGTATATGAGGTTAAGCAGTTAATGGCTCTTTCCAGTGCTCGCTTCAAGAAAAACTGGTCTGCACTGATTGGTTTAAAATCCATAATGAAACGACCTTGGCAGAGATTAGCTCTCCTTGATCAATAGAAATTATTGATTCTTTCACTTTGTAAGGAAAGTTACAAGTGTCCTGTTAAGGAAATTATAAGGCTTTGCAATTGCTTGTTCACCCCAAAGTACTAAAGTGCTTGCTAAAATGTATGCTAACTTGCGGTGATTGTTCTCAAGAACAAGGTTCTCCTTGTTTTTAGTAGCTACCTTGCCGAGGAGAATTTCATTCCTTCTCCATCAAAAGCTATAGAAACATGTCAAACATAAGACTGTCTTACTCAGCTCACTGTGGGACCTAAATTTTTTTGATTTATTAATTTCTGTTGCTTACACTTCTCATCTTAGTTCTCAGCGAAGAACTGGAACCTTCCTTCTATACCTTTTTCTGAGTTTCTAACACATAAATGGAAACCAGGCATCAGCACCTCTTCATGGCAATGCAAAACCAACAGCAAAGCTAAATAAAAAACTATGTATCTACTTACTTTACTATGGGTAGAACACTGCAATATTTATTTCCAAAACAGCTGCTAGAAGAAGTCATGGAGCACAGCAGAGAGCGATTAGCTGGGTTAAAATATACCAAATCCATCTGTGTAGGATTTGGTATCAAAAAATTAAGGGTTAGTAAACACTAGAATAAGTATGGAAGCATAAATGGATAAAATTATTTTAATTTTGTACTCATTCCTACATAAGTATATAATTGCCATCTTTACAAACTTTCCACCCGTCTGCACAACTACACATAAATACCATTAAGAGAGACTATGCTTTGATTGCATTCAATATAATACAGTATTTACCCAGGCCTCCAAACCTATTTGGTAAATGTTAGAGTACTAATACTAATAATAACAAAAATAATAATAACCCACTAGAGATTGTATGTGCACAACATTTCGCTATCAAAAGTAATCAGGGATGGAAAATCAGTCAGTGTAAAAAATGTTATGCCACTGGACCAGAGCACTTACTATGTTAGCAAACAATATCAAAGTATCACTAAGAAAGGGTGGACTGCAGGTTATTTATTAGGTGTTTCTTAGTACACATGGTATGATATTCAGTAGATTTTTATCACCCAGCTTTAAAAGGGCAAGCCTTCATAGCCCTTGGACTCGCTTCTTAGATTTGTAAAGAGTGTATGTAGTAATTCTTACCATACAGTTATCACTATGTAACCAAAAAAAACCAACCAAAAAAAAAAAAACCAACCAAAAAACTGTTTCCAGAATGGCCTACTTATAAAGGGATCTGATTTTCAAACAAACTGTTGAACCCTCTGTGGAAATCACTCTTGGAAATCTCCACTAGCTCCAGGGAATTCAGGAATTATTTGTTGTGACATGGGAAGTTTTCTTCAAACTCATCAGTAATATTTATTTTTTTAAATTCATTAATGAATAATGATTAATTGTAACATAAGATATCTACAAGCTCCTCAGGAACATCAGGTGGGTCAATACAGTCCCTGCAATTACTGAAGATTGTAAGTGTTCGAATGAAAATATTGTAGAAAAGTTGGGAATAAAGTAAAACCCACTAATATGTTGTCCTGAATTTATGTTAAAGCCTTATGTCAAAATATTTTTAGGCATATCTTTCCATATAACAATTTCAAAAGGAAGAAGCATTAATTTATGCTAAAGCCTTATGATGTCAAAACATTTTTAGGTATATCTTTCTATATAATATTTTCAACAAGAACAGATAGTTCATCAAGTTTGCAATTACATTTAAACTTTCACTTCTGCTTAGGCTACCTTACACTGTTTTGCCAAGGAAACAAATGAAAATTTACTGATTAAATGTCAGGACGAGAAGGCCCAACACAGAAGGAAAACTTCAACAACTGTGAGACAGCTACAAACTTCTGGTACATTGCATATGTGGAGTCAAGTATACAATTAATTTATGTCTCAGGAACAGACTATTTTATCTCATATTGTGAAATTAGTTTTCACCGGATCATCTGCATCACAGAATGAGCTGCAAGTAGATTTTAACACTTTCTAACATTTCTTATTAGCTTTTTAGCAGGACAGAATATGACTTCCTTGATTATATAGTGATCAATTTGGAATAAAAGCAAAAATCAGACTTTGCATGATAGTAACTATATTTTGTGTGAATTTGAAAGAAATGTGTTAACATTGTAAAGGTATTGGGAGAAGATCCATTTCCTTTAGAAACATGTATTATGACAGAAAATAAAAGCAACACATTTTATATGAGCTAGTACATTATTACTTAATACATCATTACCCAGTACATCATTACCCTGAGAAAGAAACTCTTCTTCATTTGATAGCCGAGAGAAGGATACCAGGGCCTCACATATAGTCTGTTTTCTCATTTTCTTTCAAACTGTAAATGCTTTTTCAAGCAATGAGTGTTGCAGTATGATACAAGAAGAGGCTCTTTTTTGACTTTGGATATAAGTCCATGTAAAATACAGGAAGACATTTCTAGGAAAAAGGCATGAATGTACAGTAGAAAAACAAAATCTCAGCTATTCACTTTATAATACCAAACAACTACTACTTGCTATTTATTTTCAATCAAAGGCATAGTATGTGATGGGAAAATTTTGTTTGGAAAAATGACTACCAAGACCTTCACATAATTTACTGAGGACACAGGGACCAAAATTATGTACATTATTTCACTGTCCTGTTATTCTTCAACTATATGATCTTGGAGATGAGAGGACCAGGACATTTACAACCACAGTTTATCAGAGCAGCCTTAACATTTGTTTGAAGATAAGGCTCGTGCTTATCCTAGCTCCCATAAAAAACTTCCATCTTCCTACAAATACCCTCCACTGAACTAGAATTTGTAAATTGCAGAAAATTGTACAGGAAATATTACTATTTTAAAAGCTGTTAAACATGACCATACTCAACTGTTTTTTAACACTCAGGGCAACGTAACACAATTATTTTCTGTGCTGCGTGCAAATGAATGGTCTGACCCAAAGCTTTTTAAAGAGAGGGGAAAGAATAACATTGATTTCCAATGTGTTCTGGCTTAGCCTGTAACAAAGTGCTCTATTGGTGCTCGGTAAACTAATGTGCAGATATCATAACAGTCATCACAACAATGTTCCAATAGAAATGATTAGATACAAAACCAAAGTCAAAGTACTGTCCAAACCACTCTTATGCAATGGGTCATTTATGTGTCACTACATCTCCTGTTCAGATGAGCTAACAGAGAATGAAAGTTCATAGGCAGGCAGTCCTCTGACTTTCAGTAATGTAGGTCATTTAGGCAGAGGAAAATGCTCTTCAACCGACATTCATTATTTAAAGTGGAATATTGTGGGTTTTTTTAATATACTCCTCAAGGTGTTTTGCCTCTGGCTAAGATATCTAAGAGCTATTCCTTGCAGTTACACCTTATTGTCAGTTTTTCTCTAACCTTAGAGCCAAATTTACTTCTCTAAAATATTTTCCTGATGTTCCTTCGCTCCTTATGTAAGTTATTAAATCTGTGACACTGATTGTGTTTTCAATTTGTTACTTGCTCATTTTTAAATTACCTGAGCATTCAGAATTTCACGTTTCACCCATAGAAAACAAATCCTTTCCCTGGGCAGCATGATCTAATGCTTAATAACGATTTCAGTGAAGAAATTTCTCCTAATATCTAAACTAGACCTCTCCTGGTGCAACTTGAGACTGTTTCCTCTTGTCCTATTGCCTGTTACTAGAACAGTAACCTAGAAGAGACCTACCCCCACCTCTCTACAACCTCCTTTCAGGCAGTTGTAGAGAGTGATAAGTTCTCCTCTCAGCCTCCTTTTCTCCAGACTAAACAACCCCAGCTCCCTCAGCCTCTCCTCGTAAGACTTGTGCTCCAGACCCTTCATCAGCTTCGTTGCTTTTATCTGGACCTGCTCCAGCACCTCAATGTCTTTCTTGCAGTGAGGGGCCCAAAACTGGACACAGTACTTGAGGTGGGGTCTCACCAGTGCCGAGTACAGGGGGACAATCACATCTCGGGTCCTATTCACCACACTGTTCCTGATACAGGCCAGGATGCTGTTGGCCTTTTTGGCCACCTGGGCACACTGCTGGCTCATATGCAGCCAGCAGTTGACCAACACCCCTTTCCAGCCACACTTCCCCAAGCCTATAGCGTTGCATGGGGTTGTTGTGAACCATGTGCAGGGTGGCCTTGTTGAATCTCATACAATTGGACTTGGCCCATCGATCCAGCCTGTCCAGATCCCTCTGCAATGCCTTTCTACCTTCAAGCAGATCAACACTCCTGCCCAACTTGGTGTGGTCTGCAAACTTACTGAGGGTGCACTCAATCCCCTTGTCCAGGTCATTTACTGATACAGATATTCAAGAGAACCAGCCCCACTACTGAGCCCTGTGGAACACCACTCATGACCGGCCGCCAACTGGGTTTAACTCCATTCATCACCACTGTCTGGGCCCAGCTCTCCAGCCAGCTTTTCACCCAGTGAACAGTATACCTGTCCAAGCCCTGGACAGCCAGTTTCTCCAGGAGAATGCTGTGGGAAATGGTGTCAAAGGCTTTACTGAAGTCCAGGTAAACAATATCCACAGCTTTTCCCTCATCCACCAAGCAGGTCACCTTTTCATAGGAGGAGACCAGGTTAGTCAATTGAAGACCTGCCTTTCATCAACCCATCCTGACTGGCTCTGGGTTGTCATGTATGGGCCATGTGATGGCACTCAAGGTGGTCTGCCTCTAACCTTCCCCAGCACAGAGGTCAGACTGACAGGCCTATAGTTCCCCAGACCCTCTTTGTGGCCCTTCCTGTAGATGGATGTCACATTTGGTAGCCTCCAGTCAACAGGGATCTCCCCGGTTAGCCAGGACTGTTGATAAATGATTGAAAGTGAATTGGTGAGCAATTCCACCAGCTCCTTCAGTACCCTTGGGTAGATCCTATCCAGTCCCATAGACTTGCATGTGTCTAAGTGGTGTAGCAAGTTGCTAACCATTTCCCCTTGGATTATGGGGGCTTCATTCTGCTCCCCGTCTCCACCTTCCAGCTTGGCCAGCTGGGCACCCAAGAACAATGGGTCTTACTATTAAAGACTGAGGCAAAGAAGACATTAAGTACCTCAGCCTTTTCCTCATCCTTTGTTAGCATGTTTCTACCCACATCCAATGAAGTACAGAGATTCTTCTTAGACCTCCTTTAGTTGTTAATGCATTTGTAGAAATATTTTTTGTTGTCTTTAACAACAGTAGACAAATTACATTCTAATTGGGCTTTGTCCCTTCTAAATTTATACCTGCATAACTTCACATCACTTGTGCACATGTGCCTGGGCTAATGTCATCACAATGCTTTGTATACCAAGCTAAGTTAAGAATGGTAACGAACTTTAGTGCATTCAAAGAAGGGTAACAAAGCTGGTGGAAGTGCTGGAAAGCATGTCCTGTGAGGACTGGCTGAGGACTCTGGGTTTGTCCAGTTTGGAGGAAAGGAGGCCGACGGCTGACCTCACTGCTCCCTGCACCTTCCTGAGGAGGGGAAGTGGAGAGAAAGGTGATGATCTCTTCTCCCTGAGTTCCAGCTACAGGACACATGGGAATGGTTCAAAGCTGCACCAGGGGAGGTTCAGACTGGACATTAGGAAATGTTTCTTTACCAAGTGGGCGGTCAAACACTGAATAAGCTTCTGAGAGAGGTGCTTGATGCCCCAGGCCTGTCAGTGTTTCAGAGGCATGTGGACAATGTCCTTAATAATGCTTTAACTTTTGGCCAGCCCTGGAGTGGTCAGGCAGTTGGACTCAATGATTGTTGGAGATCCCTGACAACTTTTCTATTATTCTGTTGCATTCTATTCCATTCCACTCCATGCTAAATCAAAGTTTCTGAAAACTGCTGAACTGAGAGAAAACAAAAAGTAGTCTTCTGACTTTGCAGCTTCTGGAAGCTGTTGCACTGTTGGAAACCTTTGCTCCATTTCCCATTGGCAATGCATCTTCTCCAGCACTTCAGTGAGCACCTCTTCATGGGCTTGTGACAGCTGTGCTTCAAGAACACTCAGGTCTTGAAGACCTCCAGGTTTGGGATCCGACCTCTTCTCTGGGCAACCCACTCCAGTACTTCATGATCCTCACAGGGGTTTTGGGTTTGATTCCTTATCTCCAGCCTGAACCTCTCCAGTTCCAGGAGATGCCACCATCTCTCACCCTCCCACCAGACAGTGCCAGGAGGTGCCTGTCCTCATCCCCATAATGTCTTCCCCATAGGCACCGGGATGCGCTGTGAAGTGCCCCAATGCCTTCTCTGCTCCATGTTGAACCAGCTCCAGCCCAACAGAACCTCTTTGCCTCCCCTGAGTCCCTCTTGTTTCTCCATCTGCCTCCTGACCTCAAATAGGATGTAGTGCCCAGATGAGACCTGATGAGTACTGAGCAGAGGAGAACACCCCTGCTCACCTTCCCCCACCTTGGGCAGGACAGAAAATAGGAGAAAATCCCTCAGATTGAACCAAGTGCAGCCTGTACCCCGTGGTGGGAGGAATCAGGGGAGCGCAGAGAGCTGGCCAGCGGTGCTAGGGTTTGGGGAGAGCTTTGTCCTGCAGCCTCCCTGGGAGGCACAAGGGGTTATCCAATGAACCCTCTTGCTGCACGTGCCTGCAGATGACTGTATGGTCAGAGCAACCTGATGGTGTCCTGGAAGACACAGCTGCGGCCAATGGTGCTGTTGGCTTTGTAGGCTGCAAGCGCACATTGCTGGCTCATGTTGAGCTTCTCAGCTACCAACACCCCCAAGTCCTTCTCCTCAGGACTACTCTCAATCTATTCTCTGCCCAGCCTGTATTTGTGCATGGGATTGCCATGACCCAGGTGCAGAACCTTGCACTTTGCCTGGTTGAACTTCACGAGGTTTGTGGGGGCCCACTTCTCAAGCCTGTCCAGGTCCCTCAGGATGGAATCCTTTCCCTCCAGCATGTCAACCGCACTACTCAGCTTGGTGGTGCTGCAAAATTTGCTGAAGGTGCACTCAATCCCAACATCCACGTTGCCAACAAAGATGTCAAATTGTACTGGTCCCAGTACCAACCCCTGAGGAATGCCACTCATTGCTGGTTTGCACTTGGTCATTGAGCTGTTGACTGCAGCTCTTTGAGCCAATTCCTAATCCACCGAGTGGACCACCCATCAAATCCAAGTCTCTCCAATTTAGAGACACGGATGTTGTGCAGGAGAGAGTCAAATGCTTCGCACAAGTCCAGGTAGATGATGTCAGTGGCTCTCGCCTTATCTACCAACACTGCAACGCTGCTGTAGAAGGCCACCCAATTTGTCAGGTGTGACTTGCCCGTAGTGAACCTATGCCGGCTGTCACTGATCATCTCCTTATCTTGCACGTGCCTTAGCATAATTTCCATGACGATCTACTCCGTGATCTTCTCTGCCAGGCCCAGAGGTGAGACTGTCTGGCCTGTGGTTTCCTGATACAGTCTAATAACGTGCGTGTGGAGGTTCCATTCCATCCAGAGGTATTTCTTTGTCACCTTGAGTGGATGGCCAGAATGCAGGTCCTGCCCATCCACCCGTGATGAAGAAGGTGGCGAGGCAGCCGGCATGGAGCAGGAGAAGCAGGGGAGCTCGGCGTGGCCCAAGGTCAACGCTGCAAGCCAGAAACCCTCTCCAGCAGAAAAAAACAACGGGGCACCCAGCTCTGGCTGACCTCCCAGC
>JAHREE010000605.1:6000858-6014793 GCA_033628505.1 Tringa tobata | reverse complement strand
GGCGGCGCAAGGTCGGCGGGCGCGGGCCTCGGGGCGGGCCGGGGAGGCAGGGCCCCGCCGGCAGCGGGACTGAGGAGGCCGCCCGGGCCCAGCAAGCAGGGTAGGGGGGCGGCGGCCGGGTGAGCCCCGGACAGCCAGCACTGGCCAGTCTCCTGTCTTTTACTGGGCTTTGACGCTGTCTGTAGAGGGCATTAGTTATTTAGAAACTATCAAAAAGAAATAAGGCTTTCCCATTACGGGAGGTAATGGGAAGGCCTCTGGATACACTCTGTACCCGGTGTGACTGGTCCCCAGCCCTTGCGGGGGAAAGGATCATTTAGCTGAAAAGGTTTCAACCGGGGAATTTTAAAACAGGCTTTTAAACTCCATTACGGTTTTATTTTATGATAATGGTCCATTGTATATGCAAGTTCTTTAATCTTCAGAAATGGTCTCGTGGCCATTACAGCAGCCTACTGAATGGTTTTTAAATTGGCTGAAATTTTGGAGTGTGGGCCTTGGACCAGAATCTAGAAGGGATACCTCTGGAGGGATCACTAAAAATTTGTTGCACATTAGGATGAAATTACACCTGTAATCGTTTCTGGGATGGAATGCATCATATTTGTGGCGTTTTCCACAGATCACTGTAGTTTGGAGGAGGAAATGTATAGAAATATACAGTGATTGATATACAATGCCACCTCACAGAAACAAGTGGTATTACTGGTGGCATTTTTGAATTTTGAGTTGATGTAAAAACCTGATTCTTCCCCAAGGACCTTTAGAGTCACCTCCTTTGCAAAAAGAAGTTCAAGATTTTTCTGTATTTTGTATGCCTCCTCTGAAAGGCTGGTGGGTTGAAAGCCTTGTGGGGATCTCAGCAGCTAGTGGATTTGGTGTCCCTACTCATGTGTGCTCCTTGGTCTCTTGCTGTGGCACTGTATTTTCTTGTTCGGCATTTCCCTTGTAAGTTACCGGACTGACAACAGCAGACCACCAGCAAGTTTGCTTTCGTTCATGACCATAGCCAGTTTTGAATGAGGGACAGCTGAAGAAGAGTGTTTTAAACCACCACTGATTTGCGCCATCAGCAGGTATTCACATTTGCATCTGCTTGCTTTCCCTATTCTCTTTCAGTTGATACTGTTTTGTCATGCTAGAATGAGGATTAAATGGAGGGTAGGAGTCAGTTTAATAGACAAAGTTTCTTCAAGACAAATAGCTAGGAAATGTCCAGGACATTCTTAATGTAACATTTTCCATGTTCCTGGTGTGTAACTGTCACCTTGCAGGAAGAGGTGTCATTTGTCCAGGTAATCCCTATTTTCTATCAAACCCAGTTTAGGGTTCCAAAAATCAAATACTGCATGAATGTAAAGTGTATACAGACAAATGCCTGCAAGTTCATAATAATTTCATCCTCGTGTGTATGTATACAAATCCATGGAAAAGAGGACGTAATCCTGTCCAGTTTGTTGATAATTATGCATATAAAACAATAAGAACCACAGAGCAAGAGTATATTGGTAACTTGAAGCTGAGATTATTTAAGAGTATATAGCATCATTAAAAGGTACATAGTTGGAGAAAAAATCAGCCATGCTTGTCTGTTCTTGATTGATGCTAAGATAAGGTTTATACAGCTAATTATCTTGTCTAAATAATGGCTAGTTTTAGTGTCACATTTTATTTTTCTAGCAGATGAGGATTTATTAGGTGATGGAAATTCTATTAACAGGAAATGAGTCCAATTTGGCTTTGCAAAAGACTGCATGGGCCAAGTCCAGGCTTACAAGCATCATTTGTTAAATCATTCTGTAGCATTTTAGTATAGGGGAGAGTAAGTTCTGAAGTTTGCAAGCATCCTTCTTTGCATATTGATTTTATTCCTCAAACAAATCTTTATAATACTTGGGGGTAGGCTAAAGAGAGCTCCAGGATGGTCATGTTGAAACATTTGGTGTGTGCTTTCAGTGTTTCAGTTTCTTCGTAAAAAAAGACAGATACAATACAGATGTGAGCTGGACGTGAATGCCGTGGGGCATCTGTGCAACACTTTCTTTTTGTCAGTGATGAAACTAGCATGGAAGTGACCTCTCAGGCTGGAGCTCTGCATTCCAGAAATGTTGCTCAGCTTAGCACAGGCCAGGGTTGGGAACCTGCTTGTTCACACGATGGTAATGTGCATGCACTAAGCACCCATATGGCTCTGGCATGCCGTTCAGACAAATTGAGCTGCTGCTGTAGATTTGCCTGATAAGTGATTGGATATTTGCTTTCATCAGCTCCTGATCAATAGCAACTACACTTAACCCTACACAATATTAGAACCCTTCAGAGTTTGTGCAAAACCACTGCTATTTGGATTTATCTACAACCTTTCTACTTAATCCAATAAAAAGATTAGTAAATTCAACTGATTTAAAAGCAAATTTCTATGGGGCCTTAGTTGCCTTAGTTGTAGTCCTGTGAAGCTGAAGTTGCAGCATGCTTTACTCCAGGTTAAATGCAGCAGGTCTGACTGCCCTCCTTACTAGTGATGCTGTCTTGCAACTGTGGGCTTCAGAAGCGTAGGGAATTTCAGCTGTATCATCCGTACTGTGAGGACATGATGCCGTCTGACAGTATCTCACCCTCCTTCAAGGCTAGCCATCTCAGACTGCTTTGTGATGATATAAGATCAGAGCATGACTGGGGCCTGGATGGAGACTGGTGTCGTTTTATAAATCAGGATTAGCTCTTTGAGTCTTTTTGTAACTGGCATTACAGTATGGCCATAGTGTCATTCTACATAGGTGAATAATTTGACAGTCAGAACTCCATTTTCCTTAGGTTATCTATAAAAACATTCATCCAGTCTATGCTAACTCCGGAAACAGCAAGCTCTTGCTTCAGTAGTAGTACTGGTCAATGAAGATTTGCTCCTGAATTCCAAAGATAGTGTTTGCATATAATTATATAAAATTGGTAAGGAATTAAGACACTGCTAGCTTATTTCTTTTTGTGAAATCTTGAAGCTTCAGTACTTGATATTGTCTTACTCATTCCCCTTTAGTTAATGTTTTGGTAGGAGTTGTCCACTGGACTCAAATTAGCCAGAGGATCAACAAAGTGGGTGTAAAAGAGTGAACCAGAGCCATTTAATACGCATAGATGGGGGGATAAGATACATGGAAGTCTAGGCTTTATTAATTCTGCTGTTCACAGAACAATTTGGGGGCATTTTCCTTGTTTTGAAGGCACAAAATTTGGCTTGATATGCTGGCAACAAAAACATTCATTTAAAAACTCGCCAGAATGCAAGCTATTTGCTGCGGCATTTTTATCTTGCGTTTGATCAGACCGACATACGGCAGTTTTTTATGCCAAAAACCACATCCGTTCTGGGCACCTATTTACGGTGGACGTAAAAATTTCTAATTGTGACTGACACTATTTACTGTCATCAAGATTTGCATTTTTCCAAAAGGTTCCAAGCTTATTTTTGTATTTATTATGTAAAATCATAGACAATTAGATTTCCTCCTGGCTAAATGAAACAAATGCAGTAGCTGCCAAGGTGTGCTGTGCCAGTCACCTGCGACTGTGCAGTGACAGCGAGCGTAGCGCTCCGCCCCTGCAGCTGAGTCTTACTGATACCAAGCCTGACACGTACAGGTAAAGAACCCTTTCTGTCCCAAACTGAACAGTAAACCCAAAGCCTGTTTGTTGCAGAAGACTCTGTTTTAGGCAACTTTATTTTTACAGGGTCAAATAAAAAATCAAAAAACGGGTTCTTTCCTAGCATCTGGAATTTGCTAATTCAGGCTATAGTTTTCAAAGGGGAGTATCTTTTCTTTGTATTTGCTGTGTTGAAACTTCTGGAAACATGTCGAGTTACTCTCACTAGAGCCCTCTGGAAAAAAAAGGTGTCTTTGACAGTGCAGTAAGGCTGGCGGGGCAGCATCACAGCACCCATTTGATTTTTCTTTTGGTTGTTGCTTAGAAACATAGTTAAATAGCGTCAAGTTTAGAGTCCACTGCAGTGTTTTGTTCTTCCTTAGCAGTTATGTTGGCTAAACTGTCTCTCTTAAAACAGAACTGTGTAATATTAGTACTGAGACATTTGGTAAGTGCACTAGGCTCTTTTCTTACTGAGCATCCTAAAACATGTTTGTCAGTAGCAACATAGTCCTGCTTCCATTGAAGTTGTTTAAACTTGTACCATTACATTGTGTGTTTGTGGTTAGTTGTAGTTAGTAGAACTACAGGTAAGTTGTGCCTGAACAGAAACTGAACAGAAGCAGTTTGGCTTTATGTAAAAGAGACTTGTTATTCCCAGTGTGAATTCTTTTTGCTTCTGGTTTTTGCCTTTCAGCTCTAAAATGCCTTGTAAAGGTCCCATTAAGACAGAAATTTGGAGGAAGCACTGTTATTATTAGTGTTATTATGAATAGGTGACTCCAAGACTCCCATATGAAACCCTTCAACAGTACTAAATTTACTTAAACTCTCCCAAAAAAATCACAAACCCATCAACATCTTTCATAAGTCAATTTGCTGTTGCAGGAGGGACTCAGGGCAATGTGCATGCTTTTACTGTTACCAGTAAATCGTTTTGGCTGTAGCTTCTTATTCACTGTAGAAAGCATTATATTAATATTCTGATTAGGTACAGATTAGTTTTTTGATGGAATAATTTTGAGTAAGTAGAATATGTCAAGCACTGCAGCAAGATTACTAAGGTTCAAAGCACAGCACTTTGCATTTTGTTAATATCATGTAATTCTAACTGGCATCTATGCAGTTGAAACAGCGTAATGCATTTATGTCAGCATTTGCATTAGGGAATTTAAATGGGGCATTTCAGCAAGAAAACCTAGGGTATGTTTTTTTAAATGGAACTACGCCTTTTGAGCTACGCGGTGTTTCTGGCCTGCTGCATAGTAAACAATTTTTCTGATGAATGTGTTGATACTGTGAACCCTGGGAAGATGGTTTGATTGTGTGTATTTTAGAACTGCGATTGAATTATCACATTTATCTTAACATTAAATTTCATGAGCTATAAGTTGCTTCAAAACAATTTTATTTTTGCCTTAACAGGACAATGGTGCTTTGTTTTCTGAACATAACACTGCAACTAGCAAGACGTTCATCCAGTCCACTGGGGAGACAACTCTGTTCAGCCAGCGCAAATAAGCCAGTGTTGACTTTATTCACCAAGGTAAAAGTTGTTTACAGAATAAAGCTAGGCAAGACTGCATATTTATCAGCTTTGATATACATGAATCCCAGATGAGATGGCTTGGCCACGCTTTTTGTCCCCCTCAAATTTGTGCAATATTGAGCATTTTACTTTGAGGGTGCCTTTCACATCAGGCTTTACAGCACAGTCCTACTCTCATTGTAGCAAGCAAGTAGTTATATCTAACAAATGAAGATTTCAAAATAGTTGTGTCTCAGTGATGCTATGGTCCATTTACTAGTTGAAAATTGTTCTCTAACTGCCAGTGTTTCTTCCTGGAAATGGAGAACAACGATGTACATAATCTGCCCAGGACAACCATGAACAGTCAAATTAGGCTCCTCAAAGCACTCATGCTTAATTTCAGAGAGACTGAAAATATATCCAAGTGGTGTTGGTAGCGCACAAGGAAAAACTGGATTGTGCTTTACCCTCTTTTTACTTTACTGGCTGTGTAACGACAACAGGAATAAAACAGAGGCAAAGTTTTGTCTGTGGTATGAGCAGATAGTATTCATAAGCATATTTAGAAAACAGACATGATAAGCAGGAATGGTCATTTGTGAACTGTCACCTTCCATGCACTCTCATTAAGAATGTGTGTTATATGCAGCGGAGGTCTTCTGCACTTTTAGACAGGAATAGCACACAGTGGGCTATGCTGCATTTATATGATTGATGTAGCCTTCAAGAGGACAATAACTAGAAGTGTAAAACACTGGGAATGTTGACATGATTATAGTGGTATTTGTTGGAGGTGGATACGAATAAAATAATTTTCTACTCCTGCACAATGTTTGTTTGTTCTATCCCTAGCCATAAAGGAGGGTCTAAACTGTGTAACACATGAATAGGTTAAAAAATAAAAGGTCACCATGTGTTTATTAATTAGAGCAATGCATGCTATTAAAGTTACATCTCTCTTTCCCCTGCCTCATTCAACATCAACTCTTTCATAAGCTAAATGTGATAAGGTAGGGAATAATGAGCTTGCCTTTGGGTTAATAATTGGAAAAAAGCTCGTCGTATGATTCTTGCGTCTTAAAATTTCTAACTAGTAAGACACTGTATGAAATCAAATTTTCTAATCCAGAGTTCAGGTAGTTCTCTGAAGTAGCCTCTTGTTGAATGCATTTTTAACTTAAAATATTTTTCATGTCTGATACCATTGGCAATTGCAAGGCAAAATGCAGACAACTTTAAAATAAATCTGATCTGCACTCTTAGTTTATGCTAATTAACTCCTTTTTACCTACTTCCTATTTTTAAGAATAAGGAGAAAAGAGGAGGAGAAGGCAGGAGGGAGCTATGACTTCTGCAGCCACTTCAAACTGATAGAAGCTAGCACTGCCAAATGTTTTCTCCCTCGTAGGCTCCTTTTATGCCAACACAAGCATTTGTGCAACAACTGCTGTAGGATAAAAAAAACTTTTCTTTTTTTTTTTCAAGGTTTCTATTAACTCAGATCAGTTCTCCTGTCTAGCTCTACTGTGCAGCTGTTTGACTGCTTATGCCAGCACAAAAGAAGCAGTGACAGGAAGATGGGTGTTCTTCCTTCAGCATCAGTGCCACCTTAAAATGACCACAAACCTTCAGTCTAAGTTTGCAGCGTGAGTGGCAACTATCTGTAGAAAAAAACCTGTCTCTTCCACCACATGACAGATCTATCTGTCAGCATGGCATATGTCACTTTGGGAAGGGATTTTTACTACCTCAGCAGTAGGAGTCCCTTTTGCCACTGTAATATACATCTGAGAGAGAAGGTTGTCCGAGACCGCTTTATCCAGGCAGCCCAATTACAAATTAACATAAAGCAAGTGATGGCAGAGATCTGCTGTTGCCCCGTTCTACTGAAAAATATGTACTAATATAAATGGACTTTTAAAACAGATTTCACTGTTAGCTGAAATAGTTCACTACCTGATTTTAAACCCGTTCCAACCTTGCCATCAGAGTAGGATTGAAACATACTCTTTGCTAAGAGTCAACTTAGTTTATCAAATGCTTTTATGTGAGAAAGCTCTCACATAATGTTATGTTAGAAAGCTCTCCACAGCTTAGGGGAATCAAATATATCCGACTTTCACTGTAAGGGGCCTGGCATGTTACAAAACTGATGTGCAGGATTTTGGGATATTCCTTTCAGTCACTAATATCGGGTATATCAGTCCCTCCAAAAGCAACAACAGTTAGCAAGAACACAGCACTGTTGATCTTTGGCATCTTGCCAAAAGGTTTAAGAGCATAAGGACTTGTCTATGTGTAAAGGACAATTTAGATTAGATGTGAATTAAAATTTAGTCCAGTTTAATTCACATGCAGGAAATGAGAAGTAGCTGTTTCAGATCATATCCATGTTTAAACAAGCCCTAGGAAGATTTTAAGTGGGAGGGAGAGGAGAAGGTCTTTTCCAAGTGTGAGAGGCGTTTCGTGGCAGAGGGACAGAGCCATCACCTTTACCACTGTATACTTTGCTATGTGAATTATAGGCCAAAGTCTGCCATTGCAAACAGTGAAGCAGTGTGCCTTCATGCGAGTCACTTCTTCAGGTACACACTGCTCTAATGATCACGACGCATGATCAGCAGTAGTCAGCTGTATAACTGTAGTGGAAAACATGTGAGTTTTCAAAAATTACAGGTTTCCTTTGACCCCATCACAGGCCAAAGCTGTTTGCCAGTTCTCCCTGCTGGAAGTTACTGTCCTATCTCTGCATGTTGGAGGATCATGCTTAATTCCCTTCAGGCAAAGTCAGTCGAGTCATCTTAAATCACCTTCATTTGCTATTTGAACTGACCCAAGTGGTTCGATCTGAAACACATTAGAAATTACTCATGTGACTTCCTCATTCCCCTGCTATCAATTCTATCAAATTCTTCTATCAAGAGTGGTATCTGCAATTGTTTTCAGCTGGTGGTGGCAATGCTTTGAATATTCATTGCTGCTGACCAAAAGAAGGGGTCTGTGCATGACCTTCCAAACCACGCCCTTGAGTCAGCCTTTTGAAAACTGTTAATTTGCACCATGAGAAAAATAATAGCAAATGAGAAATTGTGGCTGAGTAGTTTATTTTCTTTTCATCCATGCTACACTGATAAAGATTTAGATAGCAGTAAGACAGGGTGGTACAGGAACTCACATTTACAGTAACAATCACTCCTGTGTATGTTACTTTACAGTACAAATAATCTGTGTGTTTTACTGTATGCATTAAGTTGGTCTGAATACTTTTCTTTAGAAACCGTGCCCACTATGTGATGAAGCAAAAGAAGTCCTTGAGCCCTATAAGGGAAGGGTAATGTATTGCAATACTGTATACGTTTTCTATATAGAAAAAACAGTTAATCAGGATTCTTTCTTTGTAAAAGAAAATTGCTTGGATTTATTTGCATCCGTTATTCTTTCATGGGTGACCTCTTCAAAACAATTTCAGCCCTGATTTCCATAAAACTCATTATCCAAAAGCATTTTGCGACAATGCTACTCAAATAAGTATTGGCAAACTAAACCAATGTACACCTTGTCGCAGTAGTTTTTAAAACCACTGCTTTTGTAAATACTACTGCCTTGTCTGATAGAGGAGTTTGCAACTTTTATGAGCCAGGTAGCGGTATCATCTGGGGGGGATGTTAGTAAGTGGGGCTTCAAATATTTGAACTATGTGTGATCGCAGTGTTTGCTATTTTTCAGCCAGGTTTTGATCTGTTTCTTGAAGGATGAAACTTAACAGAAGCATTAAGAGGTGTTGCACTGCTGCCTAACAGGCAGTTGTTGTGTAGCCAGCTGGACATTTGTTGCGGTTGGTCCTCACAGGAGAGTGGTTCTGCACAGAGGATCAAGAATATTGTCCTGGACTGGGCAGAGTCCTCTGTGGACATGCAGCCAAGGATTGTGGCCACATACATTTGATACCCACAAAATGGGCAATTGTCTGCAACACAGAAGAATCAATCCAAAAGCACCAAGAAAACAGGATTGCATTTCTGAAAAAATACTGCTCAAAAGACAAGCAGGTATTGTTTTTCAGTGTCTGCTAGGTACTAACATATTTTCTTTCTGTTAGTTTATTTTGCAGGAGGTGGATATTACCCTTCCAGAGAACTCAGCATGGTATGATAAATACAAATATGACATACCTGTTTTTCATTTAAATGGGAAGTTCCTCATGAAGCATCATGTAGACATTCAAAAGTTTGAGGACAAGCTTACGAAGCTGGAGTTGCAAAATGATGGAAACCAGTGAAGAAAATGCAGCTGCTCTGGTATGGATCTGAAAAGACTGTGCATCATAAATTGTGGAAATGAAGCAGTATTTGTTATCTGGCCTTATGTCTCTTAGAATGTATGGTACCGGCATCCTAAAAAAACTTGAGTGACTTGTATTCTATTTTGTATTAATCATCCAGCCTGGCTGCACCAGTAGCAACCTTTTCTGTACCATTCCTTTGGTGCTATCCTAGGCTGGCTTTTATTGACAGAATAAATTCTGGTCCATAACAGCGGAAAAAGTGAAATGTGTTTGTATTGGGTTTGCATGGTGAGGTTTTGGTAGTGGGGGGAGCTACAGGAATCGTTTCTGTGAAAAGATGGTAGAAGCTACCCCCATGTCTGATAGAGCCAATGCCAAGACAGACCCGCTGCTGGCTAAAGCTGATCCAGTCATTGATGGTGGTAGTGCCTCTGCAACAACATATTTAAGAAGCAGGTGGGGGATAATTGGTGAGTGATCTCTCTCTGTCTTAACCCATGAGCCTTTCATTATATTTTCTCTCCCCCGTCCAGGTGAGGAGGAGAGTGATAGAGCAGCTTTGGTGGGCACTTGTTACCCAGCCAGGGTCAACCCACCACAGTGTTCCAAGATTGTTAGTATGTAAGCTGTAGGTCCGTAAGAAACCTCCTTGACGAAGTGTAGGAGTCTATCCTAAGTGCTCATTTGAAATGGAGAAGAGGGAATTTACTGCCAATGAAAAGGACACTTGATTAAAGACAGCACACTCTCACTGAAGCAGAGTCACATCTATAGAACAATGATCACAATTTGATCCAGCTGTTAATAACATACAAACACTGAATAGCTTATTTTTCTTCTACTGGGTTGAACATATGTTGCGGTTAAGTCTATGTTGTCTGCTACAGCAAGCTTTGAGCTCCTTAGTACTTGAGTTACTCCCAGACACAAGAAAAAATAAAAATAGAGTGAACTATAATTGAGCCAAAGGAACCAAATATGTAATGAAAACAGCATTTATTAACTCCAAATAACGTCCCTCTGAGTGCTACTAATTTCAGAGTGTAAAATGACAGTAAGAAACTCTAAGAGTGTCATTACAAATTTCCTGGCCTAAGATATGGGACTTCTGCCTTAGACTCCGGTTATGCTCTTAAAAAAATCCATGCTAATGTGTGATCTTTTCCCCTGCTTAGGGATGCTTATGGCATAATTCTCCATCATTCCAAATCCAGTGAACAAAGAAAACATGTTTTTCTGATATTATGGGAACAGTGCTTGGTCCTATGGATTAGAGTTCTGTTGTAATTGAGTCCAGTCATTATGCTTTCTGATAGAAAGGAATCACATTTCAGTTCTGTCTGCAACACAACTACAAATCCATTTATCATGTGGCAAGAATGCCATTTTATCAACGGTTACTGCAGTTCTGTTAGTGCATCATTATCAATGTAGGGATGTGAGGTAGACAGACAGAATGCCTAAGTTAAATGTAGTTTCAGGAGGAAAGACAGATTAAGGAAAAGTAAACTGTTTGAGTAGTCTCTTGCAAGCACTGGAGAAAGTTGTTGGTATTTTTGATCTGCTTAATAGATCTTTTAACACAGAAACTAACCCCTACCTCCTGCATTTCTGTTCTTTCTACTATGATGGTACTCAGTCTTCTCTCATCACTAGGAATAGGGACACTTGACAGATGTGTCTTCACACATCTGTGGGGGGAGAATCCAGACACAATACCCAGTTAGAACAGCAAACTGAAATTCATTAGGATTCATTACAGACTTTGGCTTTTGGAGTATGGTTCAATAAAAAGCCAGCTGATCTGCCGTGGTGAAAGTGGGCAGTTCTTACATGGCTCCATTTTACAGTGTCTTTAGCGTTTAACAGATCGTTTGCAACTGAGTTCTGATGTGTTCTGCAAGCTGAAAAAATTCTGTGCGGTGGGGGGTGAGAAATTAAAACTTCCTTCTGGTTTAGCAACTCAGGAAGGGGCCTGAAAGTATCCAAGAGTTCCCAGGAAGGAGAGCTGCGCCCTTTTTAAACAGAGCTTTAGATAAGTTCAGCCATGTTCTCTGACTGTACCCTGCAATTTATAGGACTTCAGAAACTTCCATCTCATAGCGCTTTACCCTCCTCAAGAGGTCTGCAGAAAGAGTGGCATCAAACAGGATTGATTTACTAGTTCTTTACTAAGCCTACTAGCTTAGAAGTATAAGCATCTCCTGAAAACTGTTTAAAGCTTTTCATCAGCAGTTCTGTAACTGTTTGATCCAAAACTGAAGTCACAGCCAACTGTTGCTTCTGAAGGAAAATACTCATCCTGACTTTAATTAACTAGTTTATTCTTTTTTTTAGCCTTACTTTACTTTTATGCCTGCTGCCTTACCCTGATGTGGCCGTTTACATCATAGAGGAAGTGTAAATTGAGGAGATTGTTAAAAAAAAACCAAGCTGAAATTTCTCAGGAGTGAGTGAAATTGAGTAACCTAGCAAAGTGTGATGCTTTCCCCAACATGAGAAAAAAAAAAAAAAGGCAAAACTTGAAATAGCAAGATGCTTCTTGAATTGTATGTTGCAGCATAGGCTTGCCCTGTCTACAGTGCTTTTCATCACCATTGACAGAAGAACAGGACCCTAGAGACAAAACCTTCTATTTTCTGCAGTTCATAATGCTACAGTCAAACTTCTAAGTGTACCACATGTTACTGTTAAATAATAGGTCTGAATTACCTCTGTATCAGCAAGCGTCATTTGCTTTCCTTCTATAATCTGACATGGTTGCAGAGGGCCCAGGTTTTTCCTTAGTGAGGCTTTGTAATAAGAGAACTGGCATACAGCACTTTTCAACAATAGTTCAAGCACTTTTCTGAAATATAGCATTATTATCTCAAAGATATGGAGGACAGAGGTCATGTGGACTTGCCCCATTTCCCAATATACATCACTGACAGAGGCTGGAATAGCCATCAGAGAGCAATTTGCCTTTGTTTTATTTTTAATAAGGTCTGTTTGGGGAAGAAAAAAAAAAAGGAAGCTAAAAGCAAACTTCTTAATCATATAGGAGATGATGAATCCCTTTTTCCTTATTCACTCAGACTGTGGAGGTTTTCTTCTGTAGCCAGTGCCAGATTTTTTTCCCCCTTTATTTTTTAAAGCGAATGATAACAGGATTTTTATAATAGCTTTTGTCTTTATTAGTAAGATGGAGGTTTTCCATTCGTTCTGGCTGTGGGTGCTAGCATATAATGTACAGGGAAGGGGTGGCTGCTTCTTCCAGCTCTTCTGGTGTACAATCAAACACAGCCCTGCATTGTGCATCCCTCAGTCCTATTTTGCTTGTCAAGACAGGTAGTAGATTCAGATGCATGAGAAAGGTCCATGTAGACCCATGTGCAAGCAACAGGCGTGGACTCCAGGGTGAATGTTCTACGGTGTGGAAAGATCACTGCCAGCCACTCTTCTCCAAATGCCACTCTGTCCTTCCAAAGCCAAAACGTAAGATATACTGCCAGAACTTTCCAAGGGTATCCGAGAAGATGTCACTATTCTACTGTTTCAGAAGCCCTAGTCTAATCAGTTTGGACACAAAAACAGGAGGTGGAAACATGTCAATATGGAGCATTGGTGGCACACCTCAAAGAAGCTGTGCTCCAGTTGTTTCCAGATAAAGCATCACATGGACAAGGTGAGGTGCAAGAGGCTGACAGTTCATTTTGCACCATAGGTGCTACTGCAGGTTTCGTATTGCAAAATTAGGTTGTGTCAAGGTTGCTGAAGATGTTATTCCCTTCTCTCTTACCTTCTCTGAGGAATACAAAATATGAAGGAAAAACTCTGGGAGGCCACCTTCTCTTCTGAAGCCAGCAGCTCTGCTCAGTGGAATAAGGTGGCACTCAATGACTATCTTCACATGTGAATACTAAGATTTCACATCTTCTAAGTAGTGGATCAGACAGAGAAGTGCTTCAGCATTCCATCTCCCTGCCATTATCAGTCCTAAAAATAGTCATATGAATTTGTGATCCCACAGGCAAAATAATTTATTAACCCCAATGGGACCAGAATTTTACCTCAAATAGTGAACTGCTTTCCATTTCCTTTGACATGTGAGGAGACTGAACAAGTGCTTGTGTGACTTGGCGTGACTAGCAGGTCTGCCACCTTCATTTTCCAAAAAAAACAAGAAAGGATGTATCATACGTAAATTTGTGGGGTTTTTCTTCTTTTGGAATATAGCAAATGCAGCAGGCTCCCAACACATGCATCTATCTAATCAAATGTGTTAAAGTATAACCTTAAAATGAGAAGATGCTGAATGTGTATTTGTTGGATTGAGGTTCATGGACCCGCGTGCGGAGGAAGAAATGCAGCCGACTCAATGTGAGTGATAAGCATACTTCAACTTTATTGCTCACAAACAGCTTAATTTATATCATTGCCACTAATTATGCCTACTAGTCACTATCTCATTGGTGCACATAGCAAATTAGCTCAA
>JAHREE010000605.1:5908312-5996009 GCA_033628505.1 Tringa tobata | reverse complement strand
CCGCGGCAGGGGAGGCGGCAGCACCGCCGGAGGACGCGTCCCATCCCGCCAGGAGGAAGAGGAGGAGGAGGAGGAGGAAGGGGTCTGTGAGCGGCTGGATTGATGGCAGCGAAGTCCTGTGGCGCCAGCCGAGCCGAAGGCATGGTGCGTGGGTCGCCGGGGTCTGTGTGTGCGTGTGTGTGTGTGTGTTTCTGTTACCTGTTTGGCCGTTTAGTTTGTGTTTCGGAAGGACAGTTGGGGGTCCGGGGAAATGAAGTAAGTGTAATTGGACACATGCAGGTTAAAATGCCTGGCTCAGGGAGGAGTGTGTTATCTATGCAGAGGTGAGTTGCTGCTACTTTTTTTTTTTCGTTTTGTTAATTTTTCGTAGTGTAACTGAGGTTTAATTTTAACCCTATCATCAAAAAAATAAACCAAACCCCAGTGCCAACAGTAGAAACGTCCAGGTTGAAGTGATCTAGCTGGAGACTCTTTCAGCCAGAATTACCTCCTTGATTTTTCCGAGAGTCGGGGGGGAGACAAGAAACACAGGTTCTTTCTGTTATGGAGGTTGTGACAAACCCTAGGCATTTCTGAGATTCAGCCGTGGAGTTTCATATCCTTTTGCCTTTTTCTTTTTTTTTTTTTCTTTTAATAGCCGGGGATCATATGGCTCTTTGCAGATATAAGGGATTATGAAGCTGCTCAGTAATAATGCCTGCATATGTCAGAGGAGTTTAACTTTCAATGTCAACTTTAAACTTAATTTTAACCCTGTGTTGCGCTCATCTTTGGACACGGGCTGTTGGTCGTGCGTGCAGGAGGTGTGCCGAGTAAAGTCTCAACTCTTGACTGTACAGAGTAATCTAGCCTTTTCAAAGTCGTGAAACGGGTGAAAGCAGAGGATATTTATCTGTTAGAAATGACTGGTTTTGGCAGGGATATTTACAGCCCATCCAGTGCCCATCGAAATAAACAGAAAAACTCTGGCTGGTGATGACTCATGTCCGTGGGCTTCAGACCAGGCTGCCAGCACACAGCCTTGGAAACGGACTGGTGCTGATCCCGAGCAGAGCAGCCCCGTGGGTAGCCCTGCCACCGTCCCCACTCCCGTGGGTAGCCCTGCCACTGTCCCCACCATTCGTAACGGGAGGGGAATGAGGTGGAGAGCAGCAGCAGCAGCAAACAACCGGCAGGATTATGGCTTGCTTTGTTTAAGTGTGTTTGCCAATTATAAATAGTCTTGGATGCGCGTTCTTTAAGGTTTTAAATGTCATGGACATTTAATTAATTGCTAATGGCTTAGTCTGTTGCAGCCTGTTAGGCTGATGAAGCAGACGACTTGCAACTTGTCTTTCTGTGTTAATGACTATTGTGACAGTATCTTGGGGTGCACAATGTCTGTTTTGAAACTTCCAGATGATGGAGTACTTGCGTGTAGCAGTGGCAGCCTTACTCGGGTAATAGACTCATCTGGGAACATAGAGATTAGCTGGTTGCCAGATTTCCCAGACAGAAGAGACCTTGTCTATTGTCTGTTCTGATCTCTTGCTTATTAAAGGCCACAGGATTTCAGAAGGAAATTCTGTATCAAGCCCGTAACTTCTGTGTGGTCTCCACTTGCCATTAAAGACAGGCTCCATCCACAGCAGGAGTTCAAGCACTTTTCATACTGCCTAGTGGCTCACAGGCTTGGGCTCTAAATGGGTGAGTAATATCTGCTACTTCATGTCTGTAATTAGTATGAGAGCTATTTTGGTCTATCAAAATACGATTTTGCATATAATTCTTATTAAAACGCATCAGGATAATTATAGTTCTTGTGGTGCATGTTCCGGCAGAGCTGCCTTCTCCTCCTGGCGTGATGTGAAACGCTGTTGGGGGCACCTCAGAGTGAGGGCTTGCTGATGGAAGGTTCTTTATTCTGTCTGAGCTCTGGTGCAAAAATGATACCCTGGTTTCTTCTTTCCTGAATTTGCCTGTCATGCAGCGGTCATATTCTGATGGTGCTTTCTGCCTTACCTTGCCATTGCTTTCTGCAGAAAGAGAAGAAAATGCTTTGAGTCCCATCTGGACTTCTCAGCCCTGCATGGGGTTGGGAAGGTGGGCTGCTTCTGCTGTCCCATGGCCTGCCGGTGGCCATTGTGGCTTCCCATTGGATGTAGTTTATAAGATGGTTCCCACTACTTTTTTGCCGTTGGATGAACCTTGCTATAGAGCATGGATGAAAGCAGCCAGGGTGATGTAACACCACCTCTGCGTGAGCAGATGGTTCAAGTCTTTTGGAGCATGTTGAAATGGCATAAGGCAATGGGTATTATGGTACCCAAGAGAGCTCCTCTAAAGACAGCACACCTAATTAATGCAGGTATGATAGCATTGTGCTGGTATGCAGGTATGATAGCACTCTGTGTTGTAGCTGCAAATTTTTCATCTAAAATTCCTTGTTCCACCACTGGTTAGGTGCAAATGCTGTGGATACTGACCTTCGAGACCCTGCCTGACACTAGTCTGTCTGTCTGTCTGTTTCCAGTGGCGGGACGGTAGAGAGCAGCGCTGTCTATTTTGCCGCCTCCTTTGACGCTGCCGGAGTTGGCTTAGCTTCAAATGTTCCATGTGAGGTTGAAGATTAAAGAGGTAACAACAGCTACAGAGCACGGCCCCCTGGCAGAGCTCTGCGGAACAAATAACACAGCCTAATACCATGCTGCTGTGGGGGCAGCCCTGACCGAGCAAGAGGCAGGCGAAGAAAACATGGAAAATAAGGGGGAAATCAGGGAGACAATTCTCCAGCTTGCTCAGCTACTCTTCCCCACAGCTGGGAGCCGGTGTGGTGCGTGGATGAAGTAAGACCTCGCGGAGAGAAAAAAGCCAGTCCTCTTCGCCAGACCTCTGGCTGCAGCAGTAGGTGGAGATGGGCAAGCTCAGGTACTGGCTGTGCTTTTACCATGGTCTTCACACAAGCTAGTTTATTTCCTGTATTAGTGTGCCCACAGAGTTTCTGGTGCCTCAGCTGACTCCCGACACGCTAGTTGCAATGTGTACATTCACAACCTGCAGGGCTGCATTGGAAAACATCAGAAGGAAAAGTAGGAGGGAAAGAGAAAACAACAAAGACAGCGGGGAAGAGAGAAAATCTGGCATGTTGTTACTGAAATATGGGGCTTATCTAAAAGGAAAATTCACATATGTCTGCTCTCTCTTTTCCAACACCTTCCTGACTTTGTATAGAGTATTACTTGTTCCTTGTCTGCAGTAGATAAAGACTCTTCCAGAGATGTGCGCAGTATTAGAAACTTCATCTACATTTGAAAACACAGCTAACATCTGCATGCCTTGTTCTTTGCAATTAGTTTTTTTCTCCAGGTCTCTTGACAGAAATTTTGAAGGCGTGGGTTTTGCCAACCTTCTGAATGGCTGCATCCTCACACTGCCATTGATGGAATGACATGTTACCCTAAAGATGACTCCAGCTAGCTAGAGCGAGCCCAGAAGAGCCATTGTGGGCATCTTCATGTAAAATAGAACATAGATTATAGACCACAGAAAAGTATGTGAGAACATTATAAAGGTAGGCAGAGCAGATTTCCAGTGCTGAGGGGGATGTCCTCCTTTCCTTCTGGAAGCTGGCAGGAAGAAATAGTGCTGCTGCTTAGAGCCACAGTCTTAAAGGGAGGAAAAATATTAATGGCACTGTGCAGGGAGTCTTGTCACAAAATCGAAGTAGTGAAAATCACCAAAGTGATAATACAAAGTGGAATGCTTATCAAGGAATTCTTTCCCTACCCATATGTCATCCTTGCTGTGTCCGTCCACTCGGTGCTGTGCAGTAGTTATTCCTCGTTTCCCTTACTATCATACACCCCTTCCCACAGCACAGTGTCTTCTATCTCTCTTTTTTTCTGATTACTGAACTTGTTTTCACATGAATATAAAATAACAGGAAGGGAAAAAGAGCTATATCTCTCACTTTGCTCTCAGTTAAGCTTCATGTAAGGCACTGTAGACCAGAATTAATTATTAATTCCAATTATATTTTTTGTCTTGGAGATACTGGTGATATTTTCAATTCCCGATTGATGCCTCTCCAACTTTTTTCTTTTTTCTTTTTTTTTTTTTTTATGGCAGCAGTAAAGCTCTTAAACACGTGCCTATTTTTAAGCCTGCCAGCAGTCCCTTTGACTTAATTCAGCTGAAGGGCCCAGAGCGGCCAAGGGCATTAATTTAATATAAAATTCTCACTGGCCTGATGGCATTCTGAGTGGTTGTGGTTGGGGTTTTGAGGGAGGAGGAGAGAGGGATGACCTGTTTCTTCCTGAAGACTAGCACAATTCTGCCACAGCTCTCCTGGGGAAACTTTCAAAATGGGAATTCTTGTTATGTTAAAAATTCTAGTCTCTTGGTACTTGCTTCCATCCTGAAATTAAAGCCTTTAGTGGAAAATTTAAAAAAAAAAAAATAGCCTCCTGGAAATATCAGAACATCTAGTTTTGGTGTTTCTAAGGGGAAATGTTTAGTTTCCAAACTTTCAGGTCAGCACTAATCCCAGCACAAATCCGTTTCAGCCCAACAGGGTGTTCCCTGATCTCTTGAGTACCCTTGGTGTGCCCTCCTGGTAGAGCCAAACTTCAGCTCCATGCTCTGAGTTTGTCTCCTCTCCTCTGCCCTGTGAACCCAAGAGAGCCTTCAAACAGCCTCCTGGCCCAGGACACCTCCACCACAGCTGCCTAGAAGGAGACCCTCCTTCCTTTCCACCACGTGGTCAGTGGAGCTGAAGCAAACTTGCTGGGCTGGAGGCTTTGCAGAGGCCAGAGGGCTTGCAGTGTCGCTTGCAAGAAGCAAGCTGTCCCTTTTTGAGTGGGAAGAAACCTTGTCAAAGGAGCTGATGTGGAAACACATAGAAACTCTGATGGCAAATGTATATTGCCCACTGCAGAGTAATGGCTAATGACATCATCCATGGGGTACTCATGGATAAGGCAAATGACCTGCCTGCTGAAGCTTGACAAGACAGAGAGGTGACAGCCTCGTAGCTCCTCTGTAGAGGTCTCTCAGCTCTACCAACAGCAGCTCTTTAACAAAGATGAGCAAAGCTGAGGAGGCCCTGGGTTGGGGTTAGGCTGGAAGCAACTGCAGTCTGTACATGAGCTCCTGAATTGCTCCTCTGGCCAGTTAGGTTTTTATTTGAATTGGAGAGGAAATAGTGATCATTTGCTGGTGAGAACCACAACTTGCTGAAGGTTTTTTGCAAGGATGGAGTGCCTGTAGGACCGGTGGGTATGGCTGTGTCCTCGGGTCTAGGCTGGTGCCTGCTGACTCTCCCTGCGCCCAGAGCTGCAGAGAGGAGCTGTCTCTGCTTCAGAAGCTGCATAGCTATGCTGGAATGCAACCCAGCCGCACTAATAGGTCCTAAGGGTACCTTTAAGGAGTTTTTTTGCAGGTAGGGGCAAAATTACTCTGCCTCTACTCCGGGCTGCATTAGAGTTATTACCTCATATTCGCCCATGTGCCAAAAATCAGTCACACGGTCCTGGCGTGGCCGGGAGGATTAGGTACACTGAGGTTCCTCTCTGCCTGCAAAAGCTTGTGTAAACGTACACTTCTTTGGCGTCATCGGTGGGTGTGCTGGGCCATCACAGCCCCTCGGGATTGTTTAGTGCAAACAGAAAACAAACTCTTATGTAGCATTTGCTCTTCCGCTAATGAATATCTTGCCCAGAGAAGCTGTGGATGCCCCATCCCTGGAGGTGTTCAGGACCAGGCTGGATGGGGCTTTCAGCAACCTGCTCTGGTGGGAGGTGTCCCTGCCCGTGGCAGGGGGGTTGGAACTTGATGATCTTTAAGGTCCCTTCCAACTCTAACCATTCTGTGATTCTGTGATTCTGTGATTCATCCCCGCTGTGGTGTCCCACACCGACCCCAAACTGGAGCTTTTCCAGTCTCCAGCAGCACCAACCAGCGTGACAAGCAGAAATGTGTGTAACTGGTGAAGACCAGCCTACAGTTGGAAGGTGTGGGGCATCTACCCTTGGGGGAGCACGGAACCCCGCTAACCCTCCTGACCTGTCTTGTCGCATCTGGGTGGTCTAAGCCAAGGGACGGGGCGAAACGCAGCCCTGCCCGCAGGCAGGAAGAAGGGACCCTTTTGCCTGTCACCAAAATGCAGTTGTCCCACCCCGGATCTGTAAAGCAAGATCCAGAGCATGCCCAGCAACGTCTGCCAATGGACCCGGCATTGAAACGTGCGGACAGCATTTTACGGTGGTCCCAGCAGCCACCAAAGCTGCTGCGTGGAGACTTGTGCCACCAACTCACTGTGTCTCTGCACCCAGGACAGCAGGGATGGACAAGGCCGTAAGCCCCTCTCAAGCATTATTTATTTTTCTGTGCACACAGTTGTTGTGTTATTGCCCCTTTTCCTCGGGTTATTTCACTCTGTTATTGTTGGTTTGCTGCTGCCAGCCGGATTCTTATAAGCTGATTTTTTTTAAAAACAGGCCACAATTGTGTAAATGTTGTCTGATACATGAGTGTTGTAGCAAATTCCCCTCTAACAGCAACGCATTTGTTTTGTTTTGTTCTGAGAAGGGCTGATGACTAGCGTGCTTGTTTCCTTGCTTTCTCTTCTAGTTGTCACACAGTTTGATTTCCTTATACAACAGATTAACAATATCAGACTCATTCCTGCTGGCAAAACATGGTGCTTGACATCATGTTATCTCAAAATAAACAGAAAGGATGAGGGGTCTATTTATAAAATAGATTATAGCCAAAAAAATTGTAACCAATATGGACTGACAAAGAAAATGAGGCATACCTGAAAGAAATGGTGGCGTGGGTGTCTACGGTTTATCAGTCTTTAAATTCAGTATTTCCATAAATGGAGGTTATGAACAGATCTGTCCCCGATAGCTGCCGTGTGGTGACAGGCATGAATACCTGTAAGTCTTTTGGCTCGTTCGTAATGGTCTTCTGCTTTTTGGTGAAATCATATTCAGGCCTGAACATTGAAGCTATCAGCATAAGGAATCTGTATTAATTGTAAGAATATCTCCACTCATTTTAGCAAACTACAACTATTTTTTGAAAATGGAAATTACTCTTCTGGGAGCATTGCTCTTCTAGGCATGCAAATTTAGTTTTTTACCCTTTTGTTCCACAATATCTAGCAGACTGAAACCATTTTTGTGACAGGGAATAGCAAATGCATTTTTCCAGATCTTGACAAGTGGAGTGTTTTCACTTCTCCCCAGGTTCTTGAGCGTGCTGCCAAAACGATTGTATGCGTTTCTTACCGGGTCTGTCAGAGCAGTTTAAGGAACATCCTCCTCTTCATTAAAGTCATAATTCTAGGAAGACTGAATATGGGAGAAAGAGTTAGAGCAGATTGTCTCGACGACACGTTATTTTGTGTTCTGTGTAAGGAAAATTTCTTGCTTACCATGATTTATTTTATGTCCAGCTGTCACATCAGAGGCAGTTCATCCGAAGAGTATTAGAACTTGCTTTAATTTGTATAGGTTTCTGATCAGGACTTCCGATTATTAAATATATTATGTAAACAGTTTTAAAACACCCTTTCCTAATGAATTTCATTAGACAAGGCAGATACTGGAGCACTGGTAAGAAAAAAAAAACATTTCTCTGAAGATGACTCCAGCCCCTACGTACACGTCTGCGTTCCTGTGTCTGGTAAGACCGTCCTGTAAAGTTTGACGGGAAAGTGTTTTTACTTTGTGGACTCTGTGGGTGGGAAACAGCAGGCACTTATAGAAAATGTGTTGCAGAAGCAGTTGCAAAGAGAAGGAATCCGTGATGGCTGCACGCACGTAGCTGAAGTAGCAGGAGTGAGTCGACTCTGCTGGAGCCAGAGCTCGGCATGAGCTTTTCTGTGTGTGCGTGGGGCGCTTTGAGAGCTCTTTTGTGGTCCACAAAGGCAGCTGCTTTGTGGCAGAAGTGGCCCTGGCGTTTCGGAAATAAAGGTGAACAGGTGTAGCTCGAGCTGCTTCCCTCTTGTTTTGAAGGCTTGGGAGAGCGGATTTTTGGGAATTCGTTTGTGCGCTGGTGGTGGTGGTGTAGGAGGTGCGGTGTGGCCACTCGCGCGTAGCAAAGTCGTCTTTTCTCAGCTCGCAGAGGGTCTGTGGATCAAAGCTAGCAAAACCCACAAATTTTGAGTGGGCTTCACCAGATAAGCAACCGGTAGAGCTGCAGCAATCTTCAGAAAGGTAATTTGCATTCAACAAGGTATTTAAAAGAGGGTGAGGGAGGTTTCTAAACTACAGTTCTTAAATACCTGTGCTAAAAAGTATTAGCAATTAATGCAGTCTTTTAATTCCAGTGCTTAATTAAAATTGATTTTTAATCTTTTGATTTTGCTTTCCAGAATTGTAGCTGTTCCTTGTCTTTCTATTTCTGCCCCTTTGGATTGAATTTTTCTGTCTGTACTTCCAGTGACTGCACAAGGAGGTTTGTTCTCGTGCAGCCATGGCTAATGTAAACCAAAGGCACAATTTTAAGACAGTTTTGAACATTGTGCCCACAGTACTTTTTATCAAAAACACATGAAAATTGCAATTCTGCTATCTTTGTGAGGATAATATTAGCAGAGTTCTCATCATCTTTACACTGTGCTTACTTGAGTCTTAGCTTTGTGTTAAAGAGTTCTTGTGGAGACATTCCATAAAATTGAATAGGGATTAAAACTAATTGGTTTCTATGTAAGCCACTGCAAAAAATTTGAATAATAAGTTAAAGAAATTGTCTTTTTTCCTGCAGTTGAAAAACTTTGTCACAATAGAGTTATGTTCCTCTCGGTAAGATTGGCAAAGATCATGCATTATATGTTTTTAAAAAGCTATAAACAATGTAAATAAGAAGTGATGTGATTATTAAGCATCACTTATATCCCCAAAGTTTCAATTACAATTGCAAAAGCAAATTACAACAACACTCCCAGTATCTCAAGCGAAGGTTTTGCTGATAGTAGTCATGGCGGGTTTCTGGCCAAGAAGTGGAGAAGATGTAAAATGCAGTTTTCAGATTTCAGATCTGAACTTTAAACATTGACAATCGCACATAAAAATTGAAGGAGGAGGGTGCTCAGTACTGTGACATGAGATGGGAAACATCACAGCTTTTAGAAGCCAAACCAATGCAGCTTGCCATCTCTGCAGATATGTCCATTGTGCGTATCTGAAAGGCTGCGTGGGCTGAACTTCTCAGTTTGGGAAGAACTTTAGGAAGAACTATTTTTTTTGGTTATTCTCCCATTGTCTCCAGTTCCAAAAGAGTTGTGTAGGTTTGTCTGCTGATGACCAACTCTACAGCAGAATCTTCATTGGGACCTCTCTGATTTTAAGTCTTCTCATCTCTGCCTCTGTTTCTTTGTGAAATAGCTGAGCCTTAGTATTCCTATCTGAGAATACATTTAGAAGGGATTAGTTAATGAATGAAGTCAAGACACTATTGAAATGCATAGCTTTATCATTTGAAATAGTTCTGTGCCCCTATTAGGAATAGTTTTTAATTTAATCATTATGAAAAGTAGTGAATATGGTATCAAGGGAGAAAATACATCTAACAGGGTACAACTTCTGTAGCTACTTTTGCTTAAATTCCCAGGTTGCCTGACAAACTGTTTTACTTAGCTGATCTTAGCTGTTAGTCTTCTGTTGCCCACCCCAAATACATGGCTCATGTGTCTAAGTTGAACATGATGACTATAAATAATTTGTCAGTGTTTTGTTTGCTCACTGTTTAATCAGAGAATCCCATGACTATTCAGCTGGTTTTTTTTCTTTAAGATGTATAAAAATGGAAATCCTTGCTAAAAAAATATTTTTATAGTTAGTTTCCATAATGGTTACAAGTTGACCTGTGAGCTAGAAAAAGGAGAGGCAAGCGAATGTACTTTCAGAGATCCATGGGAATCCTCAGCCTTCTAGAGGAGAAATCTCAAGCTGCTATAGGAAGGGAAAAAAAAACCAACCCAATTTATCTTTGAAAATTGTAATTCTTAAAAAAAAAAAAAAGGCAAGCAAGCTTGATATTAACCTAAGCAGAATTTTGGAGCGCAACAGAAAGCTTTTCTGCATCTTGTCTGCTTACAGGAGTGCATTTGCTAGTGCCAGACTGAGACCTGGCTTTGGTTACTGATAGAAACCACCCCATCATGCTAGATTAAGTGGTTGAAAGCCTGGGGTTATTTGGATGAGTAGACAGAGTCATGCCGTGATGACTGAATTTGAATCTGTTATGAGAGCAAGTATTCATTCACTCTCTGAAAGTCCTGAGCAGAAATAACCTAAGCTTATAAATACAGGGTACACCATGCAGATGGCTGCTGCAGTAATGTGCAGAAACTTCTAGGCTCACGTTTTCTAGTACAGGTCTCTGGATGAAACACTTTCAACTTTAGGCAGCAGGATTCAAATCAGTCTCTCGCAGCCTTTAGAAAGGAGCATACAGGGGACATTCTTCTTGTTGAGGAGCTTCCAACGGCATGTGGCCCTTTGGTTAAGCTTCAGACCCATAATCTTTATCAGCTCTATAGGCGTGACCTGGAATTCCCTCCCCTCCCAAGCAACAGACTTGTTTTGGGACTGTTAGAGGGAGTTTGAGGTCTGACAGAAACCTGCACCAGCATCTCGTACAACACTGGTCATTGAGCAGCCGTGGGATTGGCTTCTCTTGGGAGAAAATCGGAAGCAGGTCAATGGTGCTCTGCCCGTGAAACTCATGTCTGGACTGGTACTGCTTTGTACTGCTCCCTGCGTGGTGCAGAACTGCCCTGTGTGGTACAGCAGTGCCCTCTGGACAAGATCATCCTGACTGAGACAGGGCTACTGCAAGCACGCCTGCAGCTGGCTAGTGGGCTGCAGTGGGGTTGTGTCCTACCTTGTACCACTTTTCATCTTCGCACTGCGTCCCGCTGGGATGGAGAGAACTTTTTCATAGCAGCCCGTAAGGCGCTGCGTTTTGGGGTTGTGGTTAGAGCAGTCTTGTCAAGGCTTTTGCTCTCTCTCCTCCCCCCACCCACCCCCACACCGAGTGGATTGTAGGTTTTTGGGGGACAGCTGACATACGATGGCCAAAGGGATTTTCCATAGCATACAGTGTCATGTCCAGCAATAAAACCTAGAGTAGGGGAGGGTGGATGGGGTGGGAGCATTGTCCTCCAAGGTGGTCATTGCTGAGCATACCGTCTGCCTCTGGGAAGCGTGACTGACTGACTTTGCATCTTTCTTTTTTTTTTTTTTTCCCCCAATCTTTCTTTCATCGATTAAACTGTCTTTATGTCTACTCATGAGGTTGTTTTGCTTCTGCTCTTCATGTCTTCTCTTCTGTCCCTCTGGGGGCAGGTGGGGTGAGCAGTGAGCAGAGCTGTATGGGCATTTGGCTGCTGTGCAGGGTCAGCCCACCACAAGGCTGTACAAAGGAGCACTGGGCACATAATAGGATTGGTCTCCCAGGAGGATGCTATCTTCTTTACAGATGATTTTTTCTTAACGGGACAGGTAGCAGTATGGATAATCATTTAATTTGGCTAAGGTAGAAGGCTCATAGTTCCTTCTTGCATGCAGATGTGAAAGTCATTAGCTGCAGGATAGGAAGCACATGGGGATTTTCTGAGTCTTGTCCTGTGATCCAGCACAAGATCTAGGATCTTGCTGGCCTCAGAGTCACCCTGGGATCATGGAGGCAGAACAAAGCTTTGATTATTTATTTTTTTTTCCCCTCTAAGTGCTACCAGTAAACACAAGCTAAAACCTGTTTCTGTTTTGTAAAGTGAGGTGATGGATGACAAGTAGTTAAATAGCTGAGTTAATTTGAATGCTGTCCTACATAGTGTAAATATCCATTTCCTAATGAGGAATAACTAAGTTCTCCCTTTCGTGTGTACTGCAGTCACACTTATTATTTACAAATGATGCAGCAATTTTGAGTAACCGTGGCTATTTAATCAACTCATTTTTTGATTTCCCTATTAGGAATATGCTCAGAAGGCAAAAACCAGAGCCTTAACTTGTGTAGCTAATACGTGGCTGCAATGAAAGCACAACTGATTGGATCGGTGGCTTGTGCTGCATTAGTGATCTCTTTAAGCTACATCAGTGCTTTCATTTTCCCCCAGTTTTTCAGTGGGAAATTTTGCCTTAGCTAGTTTGGTTATTTTGATCTCCTAAAGCATTTGACATTGTCCACAGTCCTTAAAACAGAGTTGCTATCATTAGGCAGAGGTATTTCATGTTGAAAAATTTGTGCAACAGTAGATGAAGATGGCAAAGTGGGAAAACTAGTTAAAAATGTCTGAATAGGCTCTGTTTCGTCAGATAAGGGAAGACTTAGAAGTTGAAGCCTTGTCTACTTTTTCCATTAAGAATATATTAAACCAAAAGATAACAGTTTGGTTAGATCACATGGAGTGAGTCCCCAAACATGACTTTCTGACATTAGTGTCACCAAAGCCTAATGGAAATCACTGCATTTTAAACCAAAGTCTTAAATGCATTTTCTAAGCAACTCTTACCCTTTGGTCCTTCCTACTTCATTGAATTATATTTATCTTCCTTATCATATTGATAGGAGTCTTTTTGGGTCCTCTCTGGACACCTCAGTGTCTTCTCTTTTAACAGACTATTATCTTTCTTTTTCCCTTGGCTTTGAATATTCATCAGCGCTGAAGGACAGACATGGGTCCCTTTGGAAGAAAACTTTGTCTGCAGGCAGGAGGGGTACTGAAGCACACTCCTAGAGATGCCCCAGAGTGACTGGCCAGCGTGGCTGGACTATGGATAGTACCTGTTTTGTCCTCAGAATGTGCTGTTTCCTGCACAGAGACTAAAACTGCAGAGCACAGGGAAGAGCACTTCTACCCTGCTCTGCAGATACAGTCTGTTTGACTCCTTTGTGGTCCCATCCCTTGCCCTCCACCACCTCGTAATTTAGATGATCCCGGCAGCTGTCACTAACATGTAACAATTAAACCTCTAACCTGTCTCTCTTTTCTTAGTGTTTATCCCTCTGTTATTTCCTCACTACCCCATCTCTCTGAGGCTTGCAGAGTGAGGGTGTCCAAAAACTTGAGCACAAAAAATTGGACCACTTATCTTTTCCCTTGTATGGCTATTGTTTTTGCTTCTCTTTGTTCTCAGTCTAGCTTGTCAGACGCGTAACCAAGACCCATAATCTCCTGCTCAATTGTACTGTAGTCTCCTGCTCAATTCTACTGCATACTGAGAGCAGCATTGTTAATTCTTCTTCTACGTTATCTGTGTCTGTTCATTTTCTTTCTGACCCTGCAGACAATTAACTGTAGATTTCTCTACCCTTGTTCTTCCCAATGGCCACAGCAGTCCTTGACATGGATTTGTCACTTCTTCTTTGGATGTCTCCATGAAACCAAATCAAAATTCTCTACAAAGTCCCACATAATTTTACCTTCTTGATACCTGTCTTCTGTAGTATGTTATAGCCCCTTCTATTATCTGTTTGATCATTGAGGCCTGCCTCATTACATTGTTTGATTGAGTCTCCTGTAATCATGTGTCTGTTTTCATTTGTACTCCTGTATGTGGGTAGCTGTTCTTGAGTTTGTCCTCAGAAGGTTCTTCTTGCTCCTCCTCCAGACCCTTCTGGAAGATAAATGCCTGCCACAATGCCTACAAGGAAACTTGCTGACTGATAATGACACATGAAGGGTAATTGCAAAGAGTTTATATATGCCTGCTGGGGCTTGGGGGATGGACAAGATGCCTTCTGGAGGTCCCTTCCAATCTCAACCCTTCTGTGATTCCACTTGGAAGAGATATCCTTGAGCACTTGTCCCATAGTTTTCAACATTAGCTATATATAATTAGAGCTGACAGTCCATTTTAGTAAAGCAACAGCCTATCTCATAAATAATCACTGTAGCACTATAAAAGGTGAGTTATGTGGGTGTGACCACCTTTTATCTAAGTAACTTTTCTTAATCTCGTCTAATTTGCATTCTGTTGCCTTTTGTATTTGGATTATAAGTGCTTTAGGCCAAGGAGTGTGTCTGTTTTTCCTGTTTGGAAAGTACTTCATATATTAGCACAACCATTACCAAGCAGGTAGCAAACCTTCTTTGAATGTAATGCCACTATCAATACCGAGTAAGTGGCTGTAGCGTTCCAGAGGAGTTCTGCTGTAATTTTGCATGTGATGTCCTTGTTAGCACATGCTGCCAGATTCTGGAAAGCCAAAACAAACCTGCAGCTTCAGATGTAATCAAGACTGATGGTCTGCATGTGCACTCTTACCCGTCATGCTGTCAGGTACCAGACTGCTTCAAACCAGCTGGGTATTTTGAGACCCTGACTTCCTATATTAGCAAGAGGAATGCCAAAGCTAGCAAAGCCAGTATATACTTATGCAAGTGGTATTTTCCTCTTGCTGTCTAGAAATTTGAAAAGTCACTGAGGAAAAGCAGGCCATGGTTTGGGAAGAGTGACTTCATATTAATATATGTGTCCTACCTGAAGTGCTTAATATTTTGGCTAGTAAAAGTGGCAGGGGTCTCATTTAACCTGAAAAAAGCATGATTGAATACAAGCTGGAACGTAGGAAGTTCCCCTCAAATATGAGGAAGAACTTCTTTATGGTGAGGGTGACAGAGCCCTGGAACAGGCTGCCCAGAGTCCCCTTCTCTGGAGATTTTCAAGACCTGCCTGGATGCAGTCCTGAGTAACGTGCTCTGGGCAATCCTGCTTCGGCTGGGGAGTTGGACTAGATGATCTCTAGAAGGTCCCTTCCAACTCTTGACGACTCCGTGAATTCTCTGAAATGCTGATTAGTCCTTCCTAATATTTAAGATGGTTAAGCTGCAACAGACAACAATAAAAGCACAAAGTTGCTTAGAAATACAATTTTCAAGGATTAGAAATACAATTTCCATAGTAGCCTGTGTGCAGTAACTGTACTAAAAAAGGCTGATAATAGTTAAAGTTTGTTCACTGAGGGAGTTTGTAGGCTCATGGTGTCTACAGGTGATCAATTGTAATACAAATATTCTCTCTTCTGTGCATATTCTATAGAATATATATATAGCAATCTGTAAACATGTGAACACATCTTTTTTCTTTTCTTTTTTTGGTTACTTGCTTAGTGAGGCAAGGTAAAATCATTATCTATTTTCCTTCCTTTCTGTGCTTACCAATAATGCTAAAAACAATTTTGTCTTGGTGCTGTTTGTGGCTAGATTAACTTTTGAAGGGGAATCCTTATAAACTAGATGTTAGTACTGATCTTAGAATTTAATACATTTCTCAGTTGCATGTGTAACACTGAGGAATATTTGCAGCATCCCTTGACTTAGTTTGAACTGGGGATCCCAGGCAACTTCTAGAGCTGTGCCTTTATCAGAGAGTAATCCAAGTCTCATCAAGCAGAGACCAAGGGTTTTCTGGGCATTTGTAAATATGCCCAGATAAAATAACTCTTCTGTTTTACTGAGGCATTTGCAATGGAGCCATACGTGAAAGATCTGTAAGAATTTTAGCAACAAACCTTTCCCGAAGCATCTGCATACCTGTGTAAAGACCAAGTTTGTGGCCAGAGTTAGATATGTTGAATTTACTGTCACAGCAGCTGCAAGTTACAATACAAATAGACCAATATGTCCCACCTCAATATGTGAGCAGTTTAGTGTGTTGTGTGATCCAGATGGACTATTAAGTAAAACCTGAAACTCCCCCCCTTTCATGTCTGTTCATTTTGTGCGTCATGTTGGAGCAGCCACCAGAGTCGAGCACCAGAGACAATGCGGGCTTTTAAACTGGGATAGAAAATCTTCGTAAGAAAAAGTCTTTCAGAAAACTGTTAATTACTGTAGGAAGTGGTCCTGTGAACAAAACCGCCCGGTCCTTTAAGGAAGAGTTAAGTTCTGACTCTCTCTGATCCTCCCCACAATGTGTGGTGGCTTCACAGAGGTGTTGTGAGACACAGCAGAAGGCAGGCATTTCTCCCCTAACCTGTGGCACGGAGATGCTCTCAGCCCTCTCTCCCTTCCTCTCTCTGTGACAAAGGAAAGGGGTTGTGGTGTTTGGGACGCAGCGCAGGACGGGTGCGTGATACAGGGCCCTCTGAGGTGCGGCCGGTGAAACTGGTGCCAAATCGTCCCTGTAGAGTTGACAGAGCCCTGCCACCCTATAAACTACCTTACTTTTACACTTCAGTAGCGTGGAATGTTGCTGCTGCGGAGGCACAGCCTCTGCAGAGAGAGCGAGTTGAGCCTAGCAGTAAAAAAAGGGGACACTTGGCATCCAGGGCCTGCTCTTCCTGCCGCTGCCCTTCATTGTGTGGGCAAACAGGAAAAAGCCAGGCAGTACTTCTTTCCACCTCGGTTTTATTATTTGTGAAATGAATACGACTGCCTTAAAATGAGGATTTGAGTAGCGTTTTAGTACTGATATCCTTTGCTAGAAAGGTGTGGTATGTTTGCATGCCGCGTATGACTTCAGTAAACTGACAGCAGCAGTGTTGTTTGTCTGTGACGCTTGAAGGACCAGATTCCTTCAGGACATCTTCTAAAGCCATACCAGGTATGCTGATTTACTTCAGGTAGCCTGGATGACACATCTGTTGGTAGATTATTATCCCTTCCAGCAGCGATCACCAATCACTAGTTTTTCCTTAATGATAGCCAAAGGGAATAGTCATTTGTCTTTTCTCAGCTTTGCATTTTACTTTCTTATGCTGAAGCAGTTGCACAGTTCATTTTGCTTCAAGGTTGCTTCAGTCTTCTACGTAAAATGATTGTGATCAAAGTTTCACTTCAGAAAGGAGTTTGAAAAGGTCATTAACAAGGACAAAGTAGTGTTTCTTGATTTTTAAACCAGCCAGCCCTCAGTTTATTTTCATAGTTTTCATAGAATCATAGAATCATCTAGGTTGGAAGAGACCCTTGGGATCATCGAGTCCAACCATCTACCCTACTCTACAAAGTCCTCCCCTACACCATATCCCCCAACACCACGTCTAAACGGCTCTTAAACACATCCAGGGATGGTGACTCAGCCACCTCCCTGGGAAGCCTATTCCAATGCCCGACGACTCTTTCTGTGAAGAATTCTTTCCTAATGTTCAGTCTAAACCTACCCTGTTGGAGCTTGAAGCCATTCCTCTCCTTCTGTCATTAATTACCTGTGAGAAGAGACCAGCACCAACCTCTCTACAGTGTCCTTTCAAGTAGTTGTAGAGAGTGATGAGGTCTCCCCTCAGCCTCCTCTTCCTCATACTAAACAGTCCCAGCTCCTTCAGCCTCTCTTCATAGGATTTGTTCTCCAGCCCCTTCACCAGTTTCGTTGCCCTCCTCTGCACTCGCTCCAGCACCTCGATATCTCTCTTGTATTGAGGTGCCCAAAACTGGACACAATACTCAAGGTGTATTGATGGACACAATACTCAAGGGCACAATCACCTCCCTACTTCTGCTGGTCACACTATTTCTGATACAAGCCAGAATGCTGTTGGCTTTCTTGGCCACCTGGGCACACTGCTGGCTCATATTCAGCCGCTTGTCAATTAGAACCCCCAGGTCTCTTTCTTCCAGGCAGCTTTCCAGCCACACTTCCCCAAGCCTGTAGTGCTGCATGGGGTTATTGTGGCCCAAGTGCAGAACCTGGCACTTGGTCTTGTTGAAGCTCATACCATTGATGTTGGCCCAATGATCCAATCTATCTAAGTCTGTCTGTAGAGCTTCCCTATCCTCATGTGAACGAACACTCCTGCTTAACTTGGTGTCATCTGCAAACTTGCTGATGCTACACCCTATGTCCTTGTCGAGATCATCAATAAAGATGTTAAACAGAAATGGTCCTAACACTGAGCCCTGAGGTACACCACTTGTGACCAGCCACCAGCTGGATTTAAATCCATTGAGCACCACTCTTTGGGACCTTCCAGTCAGCCAGTGCTTGATCCAGCGGATTTTACAAATGTATTCTCCCTTCCAGAAAAAGCTTTGAATTTTTTTTTTTTATTTTTTTCCCTCCCCTGAGTTCTGGTGTGGCTGTTGTAATTGATGAGTTGCTGCTGGTTGTTTACCATTTCATTGTCTTCCTTTTCTCTCTGTATTTGCCTTGGATTGTTACCAGTTTTCTCTATGGCTTCCCATTATCTTCCTCTTCTCTCCTATCTGTGGTGGTCTCCCCATCCACATCCCTCAGGGCTTCTTGGCATCAGCTGCTACCGGCATCTCTCACTTCTGACTCCAGTAATTCATGTTGGCTGGGTGAGCGCTAGAACGAAAGGCTGCCTGCAGAGCCTTTGCACTGCATTTTTCATGCTGACAGAGAGGTTCTTCAGATGAACACGGCACTCACATGAAGTCAACTGCATATACGATAAATAACAGGAGATGGTACTGTGGTTGTAACGCCTTGGACTGTTGTAAGCCGAGCTCAGTAGCAGTATACAAAGGGTGTACAATTACACTTGGAAAAATAAATGAACACAGGTTGAAAGAGCTTATCATTTATCTCTGTTGTTTAGCTGAAATGAGACAAAAAGTTTTTGAAGGCTGAGGAAAATCTGATGGTGAATATCCAAGGTAGCTGATGCTAATGGTCTGCTCCTTTAAGAACTCAAGATGCTCATAAAAGGTATTGATGTGTTTTTTGGGCTTGACGTGCACACTCTGTAAGAACATGCTGGCAAGATGGAAACCTACTTGGAATGCTTCAAGGCTGATGAGTAAACCTTTTTTGCTGTACACACTAGTGCCTCGTCCTATCAGAAACAGTGCAGTAAGCAGAATTTATTTCAGTATCCATTAGGAGGAAAAAAAATTGTCCTCTATTGCTGTTTGTTTCTGATAAAATCCAGTTATGGATCTGCGGACCTTTCCAGACCGAGGAGTAGAAATACAAACACAGTGTCTGCTTCACTTAATGTGGTCGTGGATCCAGGCTGCCCTCCAAAGAGAATTCACTGCTAGGCGTGTAAAACTCCAGCTACCTGCAGTAGGTCTGTCCACGGTGACCACAGATAAGACTCTGTCTTCACAGAGTAGGGATTTCACCAGCTAGAGAGGAAGCCTGTAGGTAAAGGGAAGCACTCGTGGCACACCTGCTTTTTGTCAAGAGGGACGTGTTCCTGGGCGGCTGCTTGGTACGCTGCTTCTGCCCCGAACTGCTGGTGGGCTCCAAAACTACAGTTAGATATTTGGGGCTTTTTATTTGGAAGGGAGAACGTTACAGGTAAGGAAGCAATGGTACTCTCTTTTCCAAGGCTGTCAGGAGCACACACTGAATTCTTACATGGGAGGGTTAGACTTTTGATTTTTAGGTTTACTTATTTCCTCTCAGCACATGTGCAAGGTGAACTCCAGACGGACATGCTATTAAATTCATTGTCCCCTTGCAGAAAGCAAATGGAAAGATTGGTACAGCATTTGGCGTGTTTTCAAGGCCAATTATTTTCTTACTGCATTTTGAATATAAATTAGTAAAATATGATTTTTTAAGTAGTGAGCTGATTCCTGAATCTCAACCTTATGTGCCTCTCCTCTCGTCTTGTGTCACTGTCACGACACGTACTGCAGTTAGAGGGTGCATGAGAGAAGAATTTCCTCCTCTAAGAGGTGGCACCCGATGTATTTTGGGGACTGCTCTCCTCTGATGCATCTTGGCTAATGGTCATTCAGCACAAATTGTTGAAATATGCAACTGATTGCCAAAAGGGATATAAGAATACCGTTTGGAAGGGGTCTTGGGTTGTTTTGAGTTACTCATAAGAACACCACTTATAAATCCTAGGCTTTAGAGTTGTAAATAAGCAGTAGTGTGCACATGATAGTATTTGGTTACATCTGATTATGGATCTCTGACTAGAACTTTGTAGTAGGTCTATAAAGAGCTAAAGTTGGAGTAATTAGCCTTATACCATATGCAGAGGTAAAAATAATTGCAAGCTTGTATTGACTGTTCTGTCCCAGTATCCCAGTAGAAAGAATAGAGCCATCTCATTACACTGTAGGTGTTGGATGAGGAACCCGTGCTTCTCATTTACGTTGAGTAAACAGTTTTTCTAGAACTGTTAGTGTTTTCATGGAAAGTTAAATGCATAGCTTCTCCGTGTTCCACATGGCACAAATAAGATACCACTGGCAGAAGCTATAAATCAATTCTGAACGGTCGTTAGTACATGGAAAAATCTAAGGAGAGTTATGTTAGCTTGGTGTGTTAAGCCTGCACTCTGCTAGGCACATTTGTCACTCTGGGGAATGTGTTTAACAAGGAACATAAGACAGCACTAATGAATATGGGGGAAAGCAATAATGGAAGTAGCTGTCATCCGTTAATTTTTGTTATTTAAGAAAGACAAGTTTATACCGTATTAAGGATTAAATTTTAAAGTATTATGCAATAATATAGGGGTGTTTAAAAGTGTGCGTGAGGATGCTGTGCTGTTGCCGGCAGCGTTTTGTCGGCAAAAGAATGTTTTTTCTTCCCCTGTGTCTTACATTTCATGGTTTGGTTCACTTTATCAGCGCTGCTGGCAGATCTCCAAACCCTGGGCTCCATTCAGAAGAAGCAGCCAAAGTGAAGCTGTGCCAAACCACAACTAATGCAGTGTTGGTTTGTTCAGTTTTCTTACAGGTACAATTGACAGTATTTAGCAAGCAGTCACTCATTCACTGACCTTCACAGCAGTGGCTGAGTTTCTTAGTATATATGCTGAACTTAAAAAAAAAAAAAAATCAATTAAAGCAAAACACCAAACCCCAAACAAACAAACACCAAAAATACCCACAACTGAAAACCAAACCAACAAAACCATCAGGAAATGCCCAAAGCTAAGTCTTGGACCTTAGTACTACCTCTGTCTTAGATATAATCTAAACCTGAATCTGCTCCAGGGTGTTGGGTTTGTTCTGCTTTTGTAAGGGAAGAGAGATTTTGGAAATTTATTTATTTTTTTTGAGCAGAATCTTTTCAAAAGCTAATTTTTCTTGTATTTGGTAAGATGGTGTCACTTGTAACCTTGGGGGAAAAAATGTTGCTCCCTGGAGTAGTATCTTATGTTCCTCTCCACATCTCCATTACCCTGTTGCTGTCAAAAAAATTGGTACCATAGGAATGTGCATCAAAGGCAGCATATAGTAAATTCTTTTTGTTATTTTCTAAAATAAAATATTTCTTGAAGAAACACGCTGACAGGTTTTGTCAGAGTTTGAAAAAATGATCACAATATTTGTATGTTCATATTTGAGCATTTAGCATCTGTGGATTATCGTATTTTATTTATACAAAGTTGTCTGATCTAATTTGAGGAAAGGGGAAAACATGCTAAAAACAGATACGTGGAACTGAAAAAAGTCCCTCCAAACAAAAGTATGACACTTAATTCACAGCTTGCCTGCATCTATGTAATCACTGTGGCAAGTGCTAAATGTCACCTACTTTTCACATAAGGGATTATGCAGAGAAATATCAATGATGGCTCTAGTCTGATATTGGTTCATAAAGGAAGTAGCAATAAGTATATGAATAATTAAAAACTTCACCTTCAAGCAGTGTGAATTAATTTTCTTTTTAACCACTACTCAAGATTGTAAATTGATGCTGATTTTCCCTGTTGTTTGTTTGCCCCCTGCCTTTTTGGTTTTTTTTTAAGTGTGTAACCTTAGATAAGGAATGACATAACTAATCAAAGCCAACAATGTTCAGTGCTTCATCTCTTTATCCTGCTTGTGAAATAGTTCATCTTAAATCTAGAAGTATTGTGATATTCCAGCATCCTAGGACAGAACTGTAGGTGCAGTGAAACCAAGCCTGGAGGACTAATTTTGTCAGAAGGCATAGCTGATTTTCAGGTGCATCTTTTGGACAGAATGTGTCTCTTTTCACTAGATTGAAGGAAGAGTCAGTAGCCTGATTTCTTGCCAGTTTTCTAAGGTCCCACCAGAAGCTGTGGTGTATGTATATATATATATGTATGTGTGTATATATATCTATATATACACACCCACACGCATACTTATCTTTAAACCATACATTAAGATACTTTAAGCTGATTTACAGGGTATCTCAGTGTGTTGAAAAAAAAGAACTGTGGAACAAAAATGGGAATATTCTTGATTTCCCATAAAGTATTGGTCCTCTTGCAGTTTGCTTTTTTTTTTTTTGAGGGAGGTTGGTGTGGAGGAAGGTTGCTGTGGAGGGAAGGGAGTAGTTTGGCAGGAGATAGCAGTGGATTTTTAGTACGTACTACCGAAAAAAGTGGAATTCTCTTTACATGCAGACACAGTGCTTAAAGGAGAACAAAGGATACATTTTGTGCCTTCTCACCTTCTATGCTTGAAAATATTTTTATTAAGCACTTGGGGTTTAGATGTGCTTTTTCTCTTGAGTCTCCTCTTTTATTTTTTTTTTTCTCACTGAGGGTTCATTGAAATGACCATGCATTGGAATGAGAGTTTGGTCAGGCTCTGCTTGCAAGAACAGGGAAGAGTGTTTTTTGTAGAGCTCTCTGTGCCCTTTATTTCTTATTAGAAGCTATTGAGATTTTAAAATTCTAAGCCCAGGGTTTAAAATTCTTTGCCTCTTATTTTTTTTGTGTTTCATCCTTATAATGTTACAGTCAAAGTAACACAAAAGTAATACAGAAGTATTAGGGTTTTTTTTTTAGCCTGCTGAGATTTCCTGATTCAGAAACAGAGAAATCAAATGCCTAATATTTCTAAAAGCAGAGATAAATACTTTCATGGTGATAAATCTGGGCCCTTTTATGTGAAAAGAGAAACTGAAAGCATCAACACATTTTCCTGTCATTTGTGCATCTTTTTAATGGGCCTGAAATCTGTACGGGCAGCCTTGTCTGTCAGCCCTAAGTCTGGGTAATTTCAGTCTTGCCTTAACTCTGTTTTTCTTGGAAGCATTAGCATTTGTCATTGCTCTAACAAGGGGCAGATTCCTTCAGTTGTCTTTAAAGTCTTCTGACTTTCACATGTAGCTTTCAAAAAAGAAAAGAGGGAGGATAACTTTTTAGCATAGAAAGACTTGTCTGAATGCTTTCTGTGTTTGCAGAGACAGGTAGTTTTTCTGGTAGTTTTTAATCATTCACAGGGAGAATTATTAAAATCAGCCTGGGAAAAGGCAGCATGACGGAGACCTGTCCTCCCCCTTCTGTGGTGAACAGAAGATTTTGTGATGAAGGAGGTTGGGGGGAAGAAAGAAAGAAATGGTCTGTGTTTCAATATTCACAATGTCAGAGGTTTGTTTTTTTCTAGGAAGTTTGTTTTCCTCACTGGAGGCTTATGGTAAAGAGATTTCTATAGAAAAAAATCCATGGATACAGTGTGAAATGAAAACCTAGTATCTTGCTCTCTTCTTAGAACTAGATGGTGGGAAGGATATTTAGCTTTACAAACATTTGCAAACCTCTGTTTTCTCATTAGTTGAGTTGATTGAGCTCCCTTGTTCCCAGATGCCACCATTTGTAGCTCTTCTGTTTACAGAATGTATGGGAAATGGGAGGAGAGGTTAGCTGGTTGAAGGCAAGAGAGGAAGAGAAGATATCCTGCAAAAGAGAATTATAGAACTGGGAGACAAAGTTTAAGCTTGAGATGCAGGAGTGAACAGGGGAGAAAAAAAGGTACAAAAATTGTGTATACCTAAAAGGAAAAGATGAAGGACATTGAATTCAACTGGGGAAGAGCCATGCCACCATCCACACCCCCTCTCCCCTCCAAAAAAAATGGTAAATCCAGGAGGAGGAGTGGGAAATGACAAGGTGATAAATTACTTATCTCTTCCTGATTAACGAAAGAAGTGATTTACACTGTGTTGTTCAACAGGTTACAAAGAAGGCTTTAAACTTGGAATTCTTTTAAGGATTTTTGACCATTAAGTGAAGATCAGAGATGTCCATAGGAACGGCAGCACAGATGATTCTAGCTGCTTCATGAGCTTACTTTCCAGGCACATAGGAACATGAGTCCCCAAGTCACTCTGCAGTCCTAGTTTTCCTGTTCACTAGTCCTGTTGCCCACCAGTCCTGAGTATTGTTTTGTTGATAGTACTTTGGGCTGTTTTTAAGTACCTTCCCCTCCCTGTGTGCTGAACTTATGTGCAGCAGCACTTGGTGCTCCTTTCCACGAGAGGTGAAACTGCATCACTTCATTTTTGCTCGTCTGCTGGGTAGAGATGTTGCACGGAGCAATGGTGGTTCACTGGCCCTTTGAATTAAGTGCTGGCATTTACCAGGTGCTGGCCTATCAAAATCAGGCGAGATAATGCTTTCCATGCTCAGTATACTTTAAAAACCCAAATTGTTTTGCCTTCTATCTGGGATTTTTCTATCCCTTCAAAGAAGTGAAAAGCAGATAATGATGCTGATGAGGGTTACAGTTTGTTTTATGGTACAGTCTTCTCATAAGTACACATAGCAGCTTTTCATCTTAAGCTTGTTTTGGTTGTTTGTTTTTTTTTTTATTAAAATAAACAGCCACCTCAGAGTAAGCCATTGATATTTGCATTTCAGTAGCTTTTGCACTGCTTAACATTGCAGGGTAGGAAATGATTAAGAGTGTTATACTTCAGGGTAGCTTATTGCAAGTGAAAATTGCTGCCTAAATTAAAAAATTAAAAATAACATGACAGTTAACAACGTATTCTTATGAAAAAGTCTTTGGAATCAGTAGTAACAACCCACTACCTTGTGTGTTTGTTGTTAAGTGACCTGGGAAAGTGAGTTTTTCTAGTTAAATTCCCATCTTTCCCACCACCATACACCTCCCATGTGTTTAAATGTATGAAAACTTTTAAAATTGGGCTTTTAACAGCTGAAGCTATGTGTACTTCCAGTGCTTTTGGGATGTGCTCACAACGCGTAAGGCTCAGCACAGATTCATTCAGTTGCTGGAAAATGCACTTCTGAGCTTGGCCTCTTAAGTCATGCTCTGTGTAAGTTGCTGCCATGCTTGCTGGCTCAGTGGCTAGGTTATGAGGAAGGCAGGGGATGAGATAGTAAATTAAGTTCTAATGCATTTAGCAGTTTTCTGCTACTGAAAGTTATGCTGGCGAGTGTGTACAGTGGGTGGGCTCCATACAGCAGGGACTCTCCATTTGCTGGACTGCATCTTCTGTGGCCTCAGTTAGAAGAATAAAGATTTTGCAGTCTTTTTAAAAAAAATTAATTTTGTTAAACAACTTCAAGTTTATTTTAATTTTGTAACTTGGAGCTGTCACACGGTCATCTGTGTGATATGTGCAGTCATCTGTGTGATATGTACAGTCCTCAGCGCGACACATCACCTTGATTGCTACTGGATGCCCAGCAGGCTGTAGCAATAGGCTCCAAAATGTGCTGTGAGGCTTTGGGGGTAAATTATGGACAGGCAAGAGGCATTGCGAAGAGGCTGAGAGAAAGCAGGGAGGACTGGTTTTCATTTGCTGTTCGGGCTGGCTGACATGGCTTGTTCTGTCAGGGTGGTATGACATGAACAACGCTCTGGAGTAGTACTTTGGGTATGGTATGAGTGTGCAAAATACCTAGTGATGAAGGTGGGGGTCTTTTTCCATTTTTCTCTGTCTTGGTAGGAAGGAAAATAACAAAGCTTTATAGACAGTGCGGTAAGAGATGCACTTACTCTCTAGTACTGAGGATGCTGCATTTGTCTTTTGCCTTTTTATAGCACTCTTTCTGGCCATGCAGTTTTCTTAATGGAGTCACACATCTAATCCTTTCAGCTGAAAGAAAAATTGCAGCATTAACGACTAACAAGGAGATAGGGGTTTGCATGCAGAAGTGAGCGCCTTAAGGATACTGTGGAAGGCAGTTGTAAATGTTCATATTGTGGCTGTACTAAAAGGATGAGAAGTCTGTAAAGATTGAAAAGGATAATACAATTTTGAAGTGTTTAATGAAATAGAACAAGATCTGGGGTTGTTTTTTTTTTGTTTGTTTTTGGTTTTTTGTTGTTGTTTCTTTTAATTCTAACACAAGCTAGGGATCCAAAAAGAGCATGAAGGTGCTCCCAGCTGGAAGAGTGTACTGCATTGTTTAATCAATTCTGTCCTTTTTGGGTCACCCTATGACCAAATCCATCGAGCTGTTAGTTAAGAAATCTGTGCATTAGAAGTGGTAGAAAAAGTTATATAGCACTAAGCTGTTTCAAAATCCTGAGTTATTTGGAGGAGTGATGCAATTCACAGTGAATTAATTTTTCTCTATTTGAGTACTTCTATAAGTTTGCAATGCCGTACAGTTTGTATGTATAATAAGTCATTGCAAAGGATTTACAGGTATGTTTTCCCAAGTTTTTAAGGTACTTAATTTATAAAGCAGCATGGAGCAAGTTAAGAAAAAAAAATAAAAAAGAATAAAGCTACCAGGGAAGCATATGCTTGGTTTTGAAATGCTAGTGTCCAAAGGTACACAGGGGGCTATAGCACAGGAATTATCATTTTGGGTTTAGAAGAAAGGAAGGAAGATAAATCCAGGGTGATGCCTGATTCTTGGTTTTTGCTTTGCATGCATTGCTTTTCAGATATTGAAGTATGTGACTGTGGTTTGGAGAGCGAAGGATTTGTATACAGGATTTTTATTTGTTCTTTTAAAGCTTCGCTATATGAAAGAAAATGTGTTATATGCAGTCTACCAAGATATCTGAGAGAGAACAGAAGAACAGAAAGATGTTTCTGGGAGTGGAAAGTGCACTTTTTTTTTTAGGCATGCTGAGCTTTGAAATCTCCGTGCTAAGTTTTCATGCTAATTGTGTCAAAATTCTATGAAAGTAAATGTAGTAGCTTTAAAAGACAGAAATCACAGTTACTGGCAGCTGCAGCATTTGAAAGTTCAAAGCTGAAGACCAGAGAAATACTAGTGATGTATAAGCCTACATAAATTTGACTACCTATGTATCACCTAACTATTGTCTGTGTTTGGTTAGAGTAAAGGCTCCATAACAATGTGTTCATGCAATATGCATGACTGCAAAAGTACAATTCTTAAATGATAAAAATTTGGTAGGGTGGGTAGGGAAACAAACTTGGCATGCTGGGTTTTTTTCTGTAGTTCAGAGTCTCCATGGAGTTGTACATGCTGTCCTCTTGCTATATGGGTAGGAAATGCTTTTCCTGTAGACACTAATCAAAAACTTAAAACTTCTCAAGATGCTTTTTCAGTTTTGATGTGTCCTTTGACATCTGGTATTTGGTGACCACCTCATCTGCTCAGAACTGTAAAGATCTCCCACCTGGGTATGTTCCTGAAGCTCGTGTGAAACGACTGGAGAAGACACATGCCCAAAGTATCAGACTTTGGGCATGTGTCTGTACTCAGATGAGAGTGTTAGATCATCTCCCAGTAAAAATGGTACCTCTACGTAGGAGAGGATGGGTAGCTGTGAGCAGCTACCTGTATGTTCACAACATAAATAGGAACTCTTTATTTGGCCCTATAATGGTCTTGAGAAAACAGTATTTTGGGGGTGCAAAGTTATGCAAAACTAAGTGGAGGGTTTTGTGCAGTGTTAGTGTGGGGGCAGATATACTTGTTTGGTGCTTCTGAGTTTGTTTGGGGTTGTCAGAAATGGACCAGAGGAAGTGGGCACAAACTTGAACGTAAGAAGTTCCATCTAAACATGAGGAGGAACTTCTTTACTTTGAGGTTGCCAGAGCACTGGAACAAGCTGCCCAGAGAGGTGGTGGAGTCTTCTATACTGGAGACATTCAAAACCCGCCTGGACGTGTTCCTGTGCAACCTGCTGTAGGAGGACCTGCTTTGGCAGGGGGTTGGACTAGATGATCTCCAGAGGTCCCTTCCAACCTCATATCATTATGTGATTCTGTCCTCTGGATATGTTATACTTGGTTTTGTTAAATCAATACGTGCTATAATACTGAACCACTTAAAGCTTTGTGTGAGTGCTTGTAATTCAGCCAGTGGAAGAAGCAGTCCCCAGAAGGCAGCCCTCATCCACAGGGATTTCTGAAAGTAACTTGACTCTGGTTAGCCGACAAGATCTCTCTGCAGTTTTGTGGGAAGTGGTAAACAAATCATCTTTTGATTTTACTACCATGAGTTCAGAGAAAGCCATTTATCAGGGATAGGTGTAAACAAATGGGTTAAGAGTACTCGGTGGTTTATTTTGCATCACACTACCAAATGTATTTCTTCTGCAGAATTGACTTGACATGTTCTAGTAATGCAATGCGTTTGGGAAGAGACACTGACATGTTTGGCATCTCTGTCCTTTTAAACAAGCTATGGTCAAGCAACAATGATGTTCATAGTTTTCAATGCCATTCTGGAACTGCATTATAATTTCTAAACAAAACCAGATATCATAAAACTGTATGTCACCTTTTCTTCTATTAAAACTTTAATAGAAAAAGGGTAGCCAGCTGATCAAAAAATCTGTCTCCACAGCTTCATGTTTAAATAGTCACTTTGATTGTGCTAGGGTAATGCATCACATGGAAGTCTGTTCTTCCATCTGCTGGTCTAATGATACGTTAAGTTATAACAAAACATTCATTCCCAAGGCCTTGAAATTTTACGTCCTGTATCACTGACATCATGATCCATTTCCTTCATGCATTCATTCAGAGCTTTCTTATCTATCCATAACTTTGTAAAATGGCTGCAAGACTGTGATGTTTCAGGCTTCTTTCCTTGTGTGATTTTTCAGGCTTTTCTTCCTTTAATTTCCTTCCTTTCCATTTCCTTCTTTCAGTGTTACAGAGCAAAGGGTACAGAATTGGTCCTCTGAGAATGGAGATTTGTTTTCGTTTAAGTACCCATAGAAGTTCACGCCATAAAGCCTTTTATAGCAGAAGAAATTATTTTTCCCCAGCTATGTAAGTGAACGTAAGGGAAGACATTACACTAAACCAGATTTCTCTTTTGGATCCAAGAGATTCAATCTCCAAAGCGATGGAGGCAAATAAAACTTCTTTATAATAATCCACTGGTATTCCTTCCTCTTTACTCTTGGAGTTTGAGTATCTTCTTTCTTTAGCTAGGAGTTGATACACACAGAATCACAGAATGCTATAGGGTTGGAAGGGACCTCTGGAGATCATCTAGTCCAACCCACCTGCCAAAGCAGGTCCACCCAGAGCAGGTCCCACAAGAACGTGTCCAGGCGGGGTTTGAATGTCTCCAGAGAAGGAGACTCCACCACCTCCCTGGGCAGCCTCTTGCCAAAGAGCTCCTAACTGCAGGTATCTCTCTGTAAAAACTTCTTTTTCACCCTCCACATCTTGGCATTTCTGCAGTAAGCTTTCTTTCCTCCCTGCAAAGATTTAATCCGCCCTAAGCAAGACCAAGGTCAGAAACAAGTCTCGGTGCAGGGAAGTTCTTCACCCACTGCTGCAATGATGCAACCCATCTTTCCCTATGCAGTTTTGTTTCTTGACGTCGTCTAACCAAACCTACCTTGAGTTTCCTCAAAGAGTAAACTGGACCTTTGCTGTCTCTCTTCACCGGGCTCTGTGCAGGCTGCTCTGACTCCAGCAAGAGCTGTTTCTACCTGTTCTGTCCCAGGCAGAGACAACGTCTGCGGAGAGGATGGCGATGGCTGGGCATACAAAGCAGGTGTTCTCATTTTAAGCTCACAGAGATGCAAAGTGCTTTTGTTTTTTGAGACGTTTTAGAAAGCAGTTGCCTGTTCTTTCTGAGGGTGGATTGCTGCCAGAAATGCATTGATCTCCATCTATGGTTTTAGGTGCCCAACATTGAAATGGGTGGCCTGGGTGCTTATTAATTCCACAGCTAGGACGATGTCACAGGCATGCTTTTTAAGTAATAAGTTTCAGCTTTATCAGTCTTAGAAGCATTTATCATTAATTACCGCCAGCATTTTGGGAACATGTGCGGTTCTATATTTATGTGGCTGTACAGCTGAAGCAATGATAAGTTCCTTTTCATTATCAACTGTAGAAGTATCAACGTGCTGAGTGCTGACTTCCTGCCTGGCAGGCTGCTTGCAAACAGCCTTTGCCTTTACATTCCTGGCTTTTCAGGTGTTTTTTGATTACTTCACTTTTCAGATGCATTTGCTGCCTTCACTTCCACTGTCTCTAAAGCACCTGTCCTTGTTGTATGCAGATGCCACTGAAAGAGCAAAAAAAAGAGCAGAAAGCTCAATTAAACTGATTTTTTTTGTATAATTGACTGGATGGTTAGCTAAATTTTCATTGCTGCAAATCTGTGTCCTGCTGTGCAAGTGTGGCAACTAGTCTGTAGTGTAGGTACAGCACGAGTACCTACCTACCTTTGGCATTCTGTAATCTCACCTGTTACTGTTAAAAAAACCTGTCAGTCTGCTTCAAGACTGGTATGAGCTGTTTCTGGATGGCTTGGAATTTCTAAGGTTTGAGATAGTGAAAGCAAGGTTAGCCACCAAATATTTGACACAAAATAGCTGAATAGCAAGTGAAGAATCACCGAGATAGATTGCTATTAAGTTTGTCAGCTGGCACAAAGGAGCTACGTTTAATTGGTGTAAATTCTATTTGTTAGGATTATTAGCATTTCTAACTAGCAATTTTGTAAACTGAATTTCCAGGCCTATTCTTCAAGCATGCAGAATATTTGGTCTTGCCAAGAGCCTACAGAGATGGCTCTGTTAGGAAGCAGTAAGATGATGATGGCCAATGCAATGGAGCCTTGCTTAACAGCCAGGAAATCTTAGCCCTATTGAAATCCGTGCAAGCCTCTCTTTAAGGTGGTAGATTCAGAAGTAGGTGCTGGATGAGAGCTGGTATTTTCTAGCTATTCCAAGAGAAGAGAAGTTAATGTTATAAAATCATGAGGCCTCAGTGAGAATTTTAGGAAAAGAGGCATTGCACAGGAAAAGCCAGTGTAAGTTGGATACCACCTCTGTGGTGGGCTCTAGAGGATGGGTGGGGAGCTGACCACCTGCAGTCTGGGTACAGCTTCGTGTCCTGTGGGGCAGACCCGTGTGAGCACGTGGGAACTGAATTAGTGCAGTAAAGGTGAAACTTGTCATTACTTATGGAGAACGTTTAAGGTGCATGTCAATGTGTGGTGCACCGGAGATAACTGAATGCCTCACTGGGTCCCTCACACCTGGTCCAGGGCAGGGACTGGCACCTCAATTATGGTCCTCAGTTGCAACAAACGCATTTGCTAGGAGACTTACCACTTCAAAGGCTCATGGTGGCAGATGTACCGAAGGGTAATACCACAGCTTGATATCGATGCTTTTTGAGTTAGGAAAGCAAACGGCCAACATCTCCCTGCTGTGGTGCTCAGAGTGCATCCCTACAGCAAAAACAGGCCCTGGGAGTTGCTTGAAGTGGATGGAAAGCTCCTGGTGAAATATCTGGGAATTTGTAGGCTGAGCCAGTCACCAGGAAAGAACACTTCTCTTTGATTCTTTCTTCTGTTTATGTTACTTTATTGGATTTGCACCTGACTAAACTCTCTCCTGCTGAGCATGCCTCACTGGCTGCCGCTCCGCTTTGTTCCTATAACGCACTTTACAAAAATCTGGGGTCTTCCCAGTCTGGAGCTTTAAAAAAAGCTGTTGTTTTCAGGTGTTACATGGCTGACGCTGTTCTTGAGCCAGTCCACCAGCATGGCACAGGAGCAAGCTGCTGGGTCCCATTGGGTTGCAATAAACCTTGGAAGCAAACATGCCTGTTATTTTGTATCACGTTTTATTGTATGGTGCCTAGGGATGCAATTATTTAAAAATTTATGGTCTGAAATTAAAAATAGCATTCTTTTTGTTAACTTCAGCCCTCATGGAACATAAGTAAATACTTACATATGCAATCAGGTCAAATACTGTTCCTAAGAATACATACATCTCTTTTTTTTTTTTCCTTTTTTAAGAGAATAAAATAAAGACAATAAAAATTTGTGCTTGGCAGAAGGACAGAAACATTGGATTACAGCAGACACAGGTTTAAGAATAAAATAGTGGTAGATACAATGTTAAGACTAGCCCCCCACAAAACCATATCAGGCATTTAGGTGCGAGAGATCAAAAATCCTGCACAACGGCCAGCCTCTCAGGTTACTTCCAACACTCTCTAACACAGAACTCATACAGAAAATGGAAAGCCTCCCAAAATGGGAGGAAGTAAATTTCTCTCTGAAAATACGTAATCCTTCTTGATAAATTAAGCACTAAGCTACAATACTTACCAGTGATGGAATAAAGTTTACAGCTTTTCCTTTAATATCTGATAAGGAGGTATATGTGATAAGTAATAGTCAAAGTTAAGTTTTTTTTTTTGTCAACTTTTTAAGCATGCACAGAGGTATGCAAACATGAAATGCTTTATGCTTTCATAAAACCTAGCATACAGAGATTCCAGGAAGGTCTTCTGACATTGAAGAGAATTAGTAACTTGATGCAAGCGTCATGTCTCCAGCTCTCTAGATTATCCCAAGTTTTCCAGGAAAGCCTGTCTTCTAAAAAAAAGTGCATTAACATAGTCATTGCTTCAATGTGACAAAAAAATTAAGCATAAAACTAAATTTGGCTTGAGAAATCTGCCTTTCTTTCTCTATTACTCTTTTAATTGAAATGCAATGTTAATTTCCATCAATTAGTATGTAAGGAAGCAGATGTTACTGTGTTGTAGAAGCAGGTTCAGGGGGTCTGTGTGAAAATCCGCTGGCTATAGCGAAGTTCTGTCTGCAGGTCATAGCACGCAGCAGCCCTTTAAGGAGTGGGGTAATGCACACGTGCAATTTGGACAAAGTGTACCGAATCACAGACTCACCCATTAAATGAGTAAAAGACTGTGTCAGTTTATGCCCAAACATTAAGTTTTCTGGGAGGGACACAACCTTTTCCTCTGTAAGTGCTTCTCCATGGTTACGTGGCAAAGAAGCTCCTTCATGGATGTCTGAGATGCCCTCTCAGGATTACACAGAACTGAGTTATTTTCACAGCATCATCATTAGAAGAAACACAATATGGAGAATAAGAGGTTTCATGGATCTGGGATTTATTCTTTGGAGTAATTAACAGTTACTGAACTGAGGATTTGGTTATCAGTACTGTCTGTTCTTTGTGGAAGAATAATAAAATTGGTAATAGTTGCCATTCATTTTTATTTAACAGAATGGTGAGGTTTTTTGTTAGCAGAACTCAGGAAATGAACAATCTTGTTAACGTGTCCTGACCTAAGTTGTTGGTTGTCATTGCAATGCTCCTCTGTCAAGGACAAATAATAGAAAATAACTTAGGATAATGTAGTCTATAAATTACTTTCCCCTGAAGAGTTAGTGTATTCCTATTCTGAACAGATCCTAGAAAAATGAATGTTAATTAACTGACTGGTAGATATTTGTTTTAAAGAAAAAAAATGAGGAAGAGAAAATAATGTTATTAAAAGAAAACAGAAATATCATCTGGTTTTAATTATTTAACAGTATTTAATGGTGATTAATCATTGCTGGCATTACCAGAGCAAAGACAAAATATTTAGTCTAACACTCTGTAAAAAAAAAAAACTCTAAACACTCAAGACAGATCTTGGATCCTTTTTCTTTGATTCTTGCAAATCTTTACTAGGTTTTATCTCACCTATCAACATTCGTAGCAAAGTCAGAAACTCAACCACTTGTGCAGAAGAGAAATCAGCTGTGATATTATCCTGTCATCACCTATTATCCTCATCCATAAATTTTCATTGTCATGTTTGTTTTTCAAAATAATGCACTGTGTGATTTATGTAACAATATTTCTGGCTATGGCATGTTCACATGCTATTTCCCACAGCTACTGCTATGAGTACTCACTGCTTGTCGTATGGAATTGCCAGCTACTTAACTAGTTCCTCTAGTTATTTCTGCTCCAGACTGAATGACTCTCAAACCCACGAACCAGTTTCAGGATAGTCATGGGAACACTTCTGTATTTTTCCTGTGTTCATGTATTTGGACTAAGCTGTGGAAGCAGAGCAAACATCTCTTTTTTTCCCCTTTTAAAAAAATTATTTTCTAGATTGAATGAATCTGGTTTGATTTGTTACATAAAACTGCTGAGTTTTGAGAAGCAAATATCCTTGTCTAACTATCGTGGCTACGTGTAGAGAAGCAGAGTGGCTTGGATAGAGCACACGGACTGTGATGGGCTCTTTTACTTCTATTCAATTTTAACAATTTTCTATGTTGGCTGTTCTGTGGGAGAAGGGGAGACACGTCATGCCCTGGCGCAGTTCTGGGAAGAGTGAGCGTTGGCAGCATGTGGAAAAATAGTCAAAGCCACGAAATAAATCTATGGGTCGTGCAGCTTGCCAGAGGACCTTGATAAGCTCGTGCTCAAATGTTGTGTGTCCTTTTAGAAGCAACAGTTTACAAAAGTAGAAGCTGTGCTTTCCGTCCTAGTGGAAGGTGGGAGTGGAGGTGGCCACTGGTGTCACTTGGCCCGGCTTTCAATCATTGATCAATGTTTTTTTTAATATTCTGTGACATTTATGTCAGTCTGCTCAGTCTTCATTGGGATTGTCTTCGTCACTCTTTTTACTTCTCTCCTAAATCTCTCTGGAGGGGCAATACTAACAGCTAACGCTCTTGGTGCTGTGGAACAAAATGTCTGCATGGGCAGTGGTGTAGAAACTTCTGTGGAGAGCAGCAGCTGGGAATAAGGTCTGAGGACAGTCAGGAGGTGTGTTGCAGCTGCAGAGAAGGATGCAGCTGTTCACCTCTGCTTTTTGTTATGTTAGTAGACATCCAAACAGGGATTCTTACAGGTTGCTATGCAATTCAGAGAATTAGCACCTAATAAGTGTTTAAGGTTGCACACTCAAAAATTGTGACTGCTGTTGCAGTATGGCCAGCGTGTGGTGCCTACCTGTGCCTTGGTGTTCCTCACTGATGCATAATTCTTCCATTAAGCCATCAGTGATGTGAAGGAAGAGGAGACAATCCAAGATGTTTGGATTGGAGGTGAAGTGCAATAGACATTCCTCTTCTTTTGTTGTCAAAACTGATCTCTGGTATCCCATTTCTCATTGCAGTTGACCAGTGCTTTATTTCAGGAGATACAGCAGCATGAAGTGAGGTCAAAGCTGCAATAGTCTGCAATCCTTTTTATCCACGTGGTTCTTTCCATCAACATGTGAGCTGCATGAAAAAGTGCCTTGGCATTTCCTTGGCATCATTTTGAGGCCTTTTTGAAACCTCATTTCCTTAGAGAAAATGGCCTTCGGCTGAAGTTGAGTAATATTGATCATGTAGATTGGGGACCCGATCCATCATTCATTAGTGTTTGTGTAATCCTTTGAAAACGCCAACTACAGTGTAATTGCCGTGTGTTCCTGCTCTTCCATATTACTCCAGTAGCAGCTCCAATTGACTGGTGGAGATTTTATTGGTGGACTTTGGTGGTTGACTTTTGCCAGGGCCGGGGGGACAAAATGAGAAAGAGCTTGTTCATTGGCTGGCACATTGTCGTTCTCAAGGGCATTCTTGTGTCTCCCCCAGCCAGATGCTTCACAAGCCTCACTGGGCTGAAGACTGGAAGATTAGTTTTTTTTCGTAACTAGCTTAGGGTTTAGGTAATTGGTTTTCTGAGAGCTTAAAAAATAAAATAAAATTGTAAATCTGACACAAGGTCAGTGTTAGTTGTTTGCTTATCTGCTCTAGGCTGTTCGTGAGAAGCATCAAATGCATTTATCTCTAGAATGTTTCAAAATAAAATGCTGTAGCAGTTCCTGTTTGTAGCTGGAATTAGTAAATATACAGGGGCTTGTTTAAGCTCTGGGTATTGACAAAGTCCTTGTAGTATCTTCACACAAGGACAGCCATACAGCCTCATCCTTTGGGCTGTTTGAACCATCAAATTAATCTTTAAGGTCTGATTCCCTCTGAGCTCAGGTCTCTGTGAAATAGAATGAAATAACTTCTTTGGATGCCACTGGAGACCTTGTGAACTGTTACAGATATCCTCAAGCCGACTCTGCCGAAGGTGAGCCCTGGAGGCCGAAGCAGCTGCTGGTGGGGATCCTCAGCTGATGGAGGTCATCCTGCACATCATGTCCTGAATGTGGCCAAGGCTAGAGCAGGCAGCTGGGCCGCAAAGCTTGCAGGGGATGACCTTCCCCGGGTGCTCCATGAGGAGCCCTGCTGGGCATTGACTGGATGCCAGATCTCTGCACAGGCTGCTGCCCAAAGCTGACGAGTCAGCTCAGAGCCCTGCATGCTGGCTTGGGGACAGACCCGTGGCCATCACCTTGCGTGTTGTTTATGATGCTCTCTTTCTAAAGCATGCCCGAGAAACAGCCGCTAGTAGTGTGACAGCTTAAATCATGTCTGAGGGAGGCTGGTGGGGCAGGGGGAGGAGAATTACTTTGTGTGAATGGGAGTATTAATAAGACAGAGAATAGGCCTTGTTTTCTAGGACCGGCCCCTGAGGATGATCAAATCTTAAGAAGCTGGAAATTGAATCTTGTGTCATTCTTTTCCCCTTCCAGCAAAATGCAGAGCTGTTTTTTTATGACTGCTGAAGCTGTAGTCTCTCTGAGTTACTGGATGGGTCTGTGCAAAGGCAGGCAGGAAGGTGAATATTGTAGCTAATCTTCCCATTCCTGCTTTCCTCCGACTTGTGCCGGTAACCTTTCAATCCGTGCAGCTCAATTGCAGCGTAAAGGGATAGTTTCCCTTATAGCAGTTTATTTTAAATTTAGGCTGTGCTAAAACCTGAGAGATCAAAGTATTTTCAATAGCACAGGAGGAACTCATCCATAATAAAGCCCTTAAAGCTAACTTAGTAGCTGTAAGCTGACTTCATTGCGCCGGAATGGTCGGTTGGTCGCTGATTGTGACTGTAGGGTTGTGTTGCAGAGGTATGATAATCCTGCTTTTAAGGACACGTCTTGGGCTGGGAGTCATTGGCAGCTGCAAGGCTAGTGTGCCCTTTCAGCTGTGACCTACAACATAGAGTTAATTCCTACTTGCTGTCTGACTGCCTGTCATTCGGGTGCTGCCCCTACGAACAGCCAGCATTTTACAGAAACCACAAAAAGTGCAGCGGGGAGAAAGAACTGGAAATACTTCACTGGACATTACTGTTCTAATCATGCTCTGCTGCCCTTAAGGTTGGGAAACTAACAGGCAACCCTCTCAGTCCTTTGAAATATCTTATACACGAGCATGTTGCTCTTGCTCTCTCACCCACTTGTTCTTATTCTCGCTCATTTTACAGGTTTCAGGCAGAGTTTGATCTGGTTAGTTTGATTTGAAAGCTTTTATTAACAAAATCAGAGTGGAATAATGAAAAATTACAAACTTGAGTGACTCCGGCTCGAGGTTTGCCACAGGAATTGGCGTTTCATGTATGTCTATGTGTTAAGGCCGGATGATACAGGGACATCTTCATCCCGCTCACTTGGGTGGTGGCTGGCAGACCTTCACCCTTCGCTTGTTCACACTCGGTTAGAACAACATGTTCAGGAGTGTAAGCAGGTACATCTTCTTTTTCCTCCCTGAAGACTGAAATGATGATGAGTCAGTCACTGCCTTCCGTTTGCACCAAATAAAATTAACAGGTGAAATTTGCCACCATCTGGGCTCCCTCGCCTCCTCCTGCACTGTCCTGTTGCAATTAGTTGCTGTCCTTGAGCGTTAAGTTCCTGTTGTTTTGCTTTGGACAAGACATCTGAGCTCTGGCAGGGGCCAAGGTTGTTCAGTATTTTGGGGCCGAGACAGGGAATTTTCAACCTCTCTTTTGGTTTTTTCAGCCCTGCTTGGCAGTTGTGAGCTGATGGCTGTATGCAATGAGACAGATAATCTCAGTTTAGTTTCTGGGAACACTTGGTCACAAATACCTATCCATAATTAGTCCATCCCCTGGCTGTATCAGCATCCAGGAATGTAATGTGCGTGAAGCAGATACTGGTTGTCAGAAAGGGCAGTTCTCACCAATATTAGATGCACATATGTGTTTTAATTATTGCCAGGAAAAGAAGAGCTGTGCTGAGGAGGGGTTTGAACAAGACTCTAGCATACTTTCAACTAATGTTTGTCACTCTTTTGAATCAATGTTCTTTATTAGGATTACACATATATTGTATGCCTGGGGCATATTACATCATAGACAAGTACGTCAAGAGCATTGAAGTACATTTTATAGAATGATGTGATACCAGGAATTCATTCCGTATCCGCAGCTGTGGTAAGAGATAAACTAGGAGGTAGAAAGGAAGGACGGTTGTTTTAAGCTTCCTAATAAAAACACTGGGGATGCTTGTGATGGAAAATTGAACAAATTTAAGGACAAGTATGACTATCTGAGAACAATGCCCAGATGGTATGGGAAATGTAATTAACCTTTGGTATTGCAGCAGTCTCAAAATGATGAGACAAAAATTCACTAAGATTCACTAGTCTAATAAGATATTCATACATAAAGTGATCGGTTTTTCTACTTCAGTATCAATGTTGTTATAAAATATATTTGAAAATATATGAAGACCCACAAGCAACCACTTAAAAATGCAGTAGCCAAAGACAGGAAAGGTAAAAGTGATGGAGATAGCCTAGCGTAAAATAGAAAATGATTGACTCTTAGTTATGCAACTTACAGGGTGAAAAATGATCCTTCTAGCAATAAGGAAGAACTAGGAGACATGGTACTTAATGAGGAAATTTGTTTCACTGCTTCCCTCTAACAAGGTGTACTTTCTTTCTGACCTGACAGGCTGATAAACCTTGGGATGCCATTAAACTGATAATGAAGCGCCATGCTAAAAATAGTCTGTCTGCTTTTCTTCTGGTTGCCAGAACCAGCAGAATCATCTGTGTAATCAATTTACTACTGAGTTTGAGACATCTCTGTGTGGAAGCCTCCTGGGACAAGAAGCGTCATCTTTTCTCTCTGTCAAAGCAGAGTTCAGTGCTCATCATGTACTAAATAAGTAGATGGAATTGGAAACTAGTCATTTGATCCTGTTTGTTTGCTCACAATGTTTGGATTATCGTTAAATGTGCTTTAGAAGCTTAAGCCTGAGCGTTGAACCAAGGAAAGTGCTCTTCATAGAAAATGTGGTATGCTTGTTTATTCCCTTAAATAGTGTCCAGTTTAGATCCGCAAACTTCACGTTTAATAGGCTATGTAAATGGGTCTTGATTAAGAGACAGACCTAGAGTACCTGGCTAGGGCTATTGCTTAGGACTTTTAAGGTTTCTGTTTTTAGGTTTCATTGGTAGTCATCTCTAGCTATACTCTCCTCTACTGCTGTGTATAGTAGCTGGACCATAGGTGTCAGGACAGAAGATAGTCACTGGATAGGCTCTAGAAATTTCTGCAGTCTTTATGTGGGGTAGGACTGGCTGAAAATAAGTTGTTTAGAGCAGCTGGGGGGACAGCAATCCACAGAATCCTGCATTGTGGAAAGCAGAAGTTGATCAACAGGTTCTGGAAATCCTACCTACATCCTCCACCTGTGTCAGGGTGTTCCTCCTTACCTACCTCACCAGCAAGGACTGACAGGAGGGCAAGTCTTGTGCAGATCACGAGCTACAGAGAAGATTCTTTAATTGCTTGTTTTCTAAGAATGGATAATGTTTGGGAGAGTGAAGTAGGAGTTCATAAGGCATTGCTGAACACACATAGTGACTTTGTCTTACCTTTTACTCCTGGCTGTTCACAGCTTCTCTAGAAACCCCAGAATTTTGCAACCCCTGAGGCAGAAATTAACTTCATGTAGGTTTGCCTGCAACAGAGCCGACGTGTTCAGCCAAGTTCTAGCCTTTCCACACTCCTGGATGCTTTTTTGGCCATCAGTGATGCTTTATGATATGCAAAGTGGTTCATGTGCATATGTTTTGGTGAGACATAAGTGAATCTATAATAAGATACTGCTCTAAGAGGGTGGCTGGAGGAATATCACAATAATCAAATCCTCAGACCTCATGGGACTTGGCCACCTTATGGAATTTGGCCAGAGTCCCTTCATTATATCCTTATGCACAGGATGAACTTCAAACCATAGCAAGTTTGCTATGGGAAGGTAATGGCCTGCTTCTCTCTAAATACTGTTCTCTCGCCCTACACATATTAGGCTTGACAGACATGTTTCATCTTTGAGAAGGAGACAGTTACCTTTCAAGTGATAAATAAGCTTGAAAAGAATTCATGTTCAGTGTCCATTGGTTATGGGATGGAATATCTGCTGGGAGTTGATGAATATTGTCCCTTTAGATACGGATATGTGTTAATTTTTTAAACTTGTTCTGGCCAAAGTGACGTAAGTAAATTTTTTCCTGATTGTAAACTGGGGTGTATTCCTGTGAAGTAGGAGCATGAAGCCTGATCTAAGAGGTATTGAAAGAGTTGTGTCAAGGCCATTCAAAATGGACAACTACATATTTCTTATTTTGTTCTTTACAATTGTCCATGATGCAAGTGCGTAAGACATTTTTCTCATGGATCTGGGACTTGGTACTGCTGGATGCAATTTCCTAGACTAGTAAGCCCATACTCAAAATTCCTGCAGCTGTAGAAAACATTAGATGAAGGTCACAACTGATGCTGTCATAGTGATAACGGGCCAGAATCTGGATATGACGGCTAGCTGGGAGTTTCACCAGTTGAGAGAGGTACATAGTGCTATCAGTCAGGTATACTACACTGTACATGTAGCCCCTGAAGAAGTAGATGGTGATGGTAGAACTTAGACAACAGTTACTAGGCTGCTGCGAAGCTCTAGCAGCACTGGCGCAAGCTGAGATGTCATCCTCAAGCTGTTCCACTGTCACAGTCCTGTGCCAAGCTTATCCTGGGCACACAAGGAAATCTGCCTCTCGGGGTTGATTTCAGCGCAGGAGTCACGATAACACAGAGATTAAAATCCCAGCTGAGATCAGCACCTACTCCAAACTTCCATTGCCTTTATTTCTCATAAAAGCAATGAGAAAAGCTAACACCTAGTTTGCTTCTAACGCTTGATATTATTTTTCTTGTTGGTATTTTTCTTGGATTTGGTTAAGGAGAATAATGTTGTCCAGTCAAATTTTACCTGTGCTGTTTTGATTTAGTTCTGGCTTGTGGTTTTGATTCACGAGTGCAGCATTTCAGTGCTGAAAATTACTGAATAGAAATTGGATTTTTTAATGCTTTGTTTATAGCAATTATTTGTGATTCCCAGGTCTGCCTGTCGGGTCTGATTGGTTTGACCAGTGCCAAGTTCATTTCACAATGACTACAAGCAATCTTGGTGTGCTTGTTGCTGGAAAAGGAATGGGACTGTCCCGTCCCTGCAGCATATAATTTTACACAGCACAACACATATGCATGTAAAACTAGTTAGTGTAGGGAACTAGCACTGGTTTTAATTAACTTGCAGCATTCCCACGTGCTTGTCATCTCGAGTGGTCGCTACTCTGCAAGTCTTAGAGTTTGATGAAAGACTCTTTCCCCCCAGAATTCAAGTTCAGAGGGAAATCTTTATGTAAACATTGTAGAAAGCCATGGCATCTACATTTTGCTCCTGCTGAGAAAAATAAACTCTTTTTGTTCTCATACTAGTGTATCTTCCTGTGTGGAGGAAAATTCAGTGAGAGTATTTTTAGCTGCTTTTGTCTGAGGATGAAGAGAGAAAAGGGAAGAGGAAAAGAGCTGAATTTTGAGTTATTTTTCTTTAAAGGGTGTTTTCTTTTTTTTTTAAAACAGTATATTTGCAACACTAATTCCCTTGTCAGTAAACATCAAAAGCTCAACCGCCAACTGAAACACTACAAGATAGGAAGAATACGAAGTAAATTCTCTGTAGTGGAGGAGAAGGGCTTGCTAGATGGCACCTTCAGAAACACATGGGATGATCACACGATCTTAGAATAAGAGAAAACATACATTTTACATATAAATGTGTTCGTTTCGGACACGCTTTGCAAAGCATCACGTGCAAGCCTAAGTTTCATACGTTTACAAAGTGTCATCAGTGTATTCATTGCTGCATAAAACGTTAGAAGACTTGCATCTAGCCCAAGGAGTTTGCAGCCTCATTGTGGTACAGACAAACACAGTACGTAGGGGAGAAGAGGTAGAGGCCTTCAGCTTAAGTTCCCATTGTACTTAATGCATGTGTGCTTCAGCACAGAGTGCAGGAGGTGCTTTTACCGATGCAGATACCTTGCACAGAGAATTACTGAAAGGCTTCGCAGGGTAAGATGTTTGGAATGCACCACATAGGAAGGAGTGAGGTGCTCCATACAGGAAATACATGTTTATATTAAATATTTACGGAGATGAAGATTAAGACAAAATAAATTGATATAAAGGTACCTGAATGATTTCAGGTTAAATTACAATGCATCAAAACAGAGATATTCAGGGTAAGATAATAATCTTTGATTCTCTGTTTCAAAACTGAAATCTTAAAGAAGAGTCATATTCATTGAGCTTCTAATGAAGTTTTTGTTAGCAAATATAAGACTGACATAGCCAATATTGCTAAACCGTAGAGCTGAAATATAAAGCTATTAAAATGATATTTTTTTTTTAATTTTCTATTTATTTTGATTTGAAAGTGGCTTTCGTATGTTTTAACTTTCAAATGTTCAACATTTTTTCCATCAATGGTGAGGGCCATAAAAGTGAGTATTTTTAATGAGATCATATTTGAGTGCAGTCTCGACTGCAAGAGCTGGAAGAATCAAGTATACCAGAAGTGGGTAAATAATTGACTTAGCAACAATGAATGAAAGAATTAGCTTTTAAGTTAAGATACCTGTAGAAACAGCATCACCATATTTCTTGAAAATTTCCCCTTTACTAGTTAAAAACATTTTGCTTTTTGCTTTTCATCCCTGCCTCTGTTTCCCCTGCTGCTTTGAGACTCTTGCCTCCATCGCCAGCCCACGCTGCTGGTGTGCTCTGTTGTGCAAGCTCTTGTACAGGGAGGTTGCTTGGTCATAGTCCCACTCCAGATTTATGTGGACTAGACCACCGTGAGCCGTGTAAAACCACAAGTTTACAAACTGCTCCCGTTTGTCAGTTCATTTACACAAGCTTTACACGAACAGGAATTCATTACTAAACCCCAGGCAGGAGGTTAAGCAATATTTACACCATTTGCAGTTTAAGTGAGTCATTTTTAGCTTGACCTTACCCGGTCAGGAATAATCAGTTTAATTCAGCTGATGTTTACCTGTGTGAGTAGAAAGTGAAGCACAGTTAGGGATATATTATGTGAGACAGGGCTATAATTAATGTGATGTTAGCAGCTCTCCTTTTAGCCTTGCAGTGGAAATGGTGAGGGCTAATTTTGAGTGTTCCCTGGGGAAAACATGGTCTTGGGCGTACATAAAGATTTAACCTCGAGCACTTTCCCCTGAGCTTTATCCTACAGCTGCTGAACTGTGAGTCCAATGTAAAGCTGGGGGAGGTCAACAGTAACATCTTCATCAAATGCAGCATGTTTGGATAGCGTCTGACTTGACTTGTTCTCTGAAGACTTTGTATTTAACAAAGACTGTCTTTGTATCTGACAGAGACGTTGGTCCTCACGCTGTCTTGGTCCTCACCGTCTGCTGAAAAAATAGCTATAAAACGTCAGGGTATAGTAGGTGTAATTTCTGTTACATTTCTTTGGTGCGCTCAGCTGCCCCAAAGTGCTCAGGTGTAGCCTGAGTCCCCGAGGGTGCAATGAGATGTCGTGTGTGGAAGGAGCATCCCGCGCTCCTGGATTACGCTTTTTCTCATAAAACAAGCACCAGAAATGAAGGATCTCAACAGAAGAGAGGGCAAACAGAGTCCAGAGGCACTGCCTGATCCGGTTAAAGCTGCTGCAGTTGGAAATTGCAAAAGACAGTTTTTTTGATGAAATCTTAGGTACTGGCAGAGAAAGGGATTTCTGAAAGTTTTACAGTTCCTGTGCTAAAGGAAGCACAGTGTCAGTAATATGTATTGTGCAAAAAGGGTTGCAGCTCTTCAGAACAAAGTACTTGGTGTTTTTTAAAGATGAAGCCTGGATTTAAAGGAGTGAGATGGGATTCCTTGTCCTTTGGCCCTTGTTAAGGAGAAGTTAAATTCTCATGGTGCAAGCCTCATCTTCCAGGTTTTAAGCCAAGAAATAAACAAGCATGTCTGGCGTTTGCTTACAGAATCTGCTTGTCTCACCTGCGTAAAGTGACCTAATTTAGGAAACTGAAAGAGAATCTGGAAGTTACTTTCTAGTCCAAAAATGAGCTTTCAGCATGTAGTAGGTATTAATTCTGTCGCTGCGTTTTGGTGCTTAAGTGTGAAAACACCTGCAGTTTAAGCCATGTCCTGGGATTATACAAGGTGGAAATAAATCACTCGGAAACAGTGATTCAGAGCAGTGCCAACTCCACACCTCCCCTGGGGAAAGCCACCCTTCAGGTGCATTCCGGGTCAGACCTCAGGAGCTGCGTTTATTCATTAGACCACACTGTTTCCGTGGGAAGCCAGGCTTCCTGGTTCTTACCCACTAATCAAAAGAAATGAAGAAAAGCACTTAGCATAATTCTGGCAGTAATCATCACTTTTCAGCCTCAGACTTGGTCTTTTAATACAGGTGTCTTTGGGTTTCTGCCGGAAACAGGGCAGCCACCCCCAGGCTGGCAGAAAGGGAAGGAGCCGTGTCTCACTGTCCTTCAAAACTTGTCCTTAAGCTGGGCTGGAATAAGCAGGAAGTTTGTGGGGGAAGAAGGGAGGGGGGGCGTGGAGAGGACGTGGCAATGAAAAAGAGGGAATTGAGGAGTGTGTTGGGGTGAGAGTGTTCCTCCGTTTGCAGGGATTCGGCCCGAGCGTAGTCACCCAGAAAGAGGTGCACGCAAGACTTAGCCTCCAGTTCCAAGTGTTCTCAGCTATCTCAGGTAAGGCGTGTAGCATAGAGGAGGCTGGAGAAAGAAGCTGGAAAATACTTAATCACTCTGACTCCTCCACTCAAGATTGTCGGCAAAGCTACTACGTCATTCCTCGCTGAGGATGCTTATCTCAGAGCAGCATGTCCTTAGTACCCCTTTCCAGAGTAACCTTTGCCATCCCGCTCCCGTCCTCCTTCGCTAACACCAGGTCAGAAAGCACAGGCACAGGATGTCACCCAGTGTTCGAAGCCAGTGGATGTCCCCATCCAGGGAGTGGAGCACTCGGGGGATCCTTAGACCAGAGGAACCCATCTTAGCAAATGGTGTCGGGACTTGAAGGTGCCACAGCCGGTTGTGTGGGCTGGGGTAGCTGGAACAGAGCTACAAGGAGTGCTGGGCAGGCAGACAGAAAGGTCTCGGCAGAGCTCGTGTCTGCGTCCAGCGCGTACAACAGGCAAGTGTAGATTAAGTGGCTATTATGGGAGCCTGGGCTGCAGTACCAGCCCGTCGCCAGGAATTTACAAATGCAAAATTGGCAGCATGTGCGGAACCACTCATTTATTTCCTGGATTATGCTTAGTAAGGGTGCAATTAAGCACATTAGGCTGTTTTATTCATGCCTATGTTCTACCAGCTTCTGTAGGCACAGGGAGCCTGTTCGCGCAAAGGGCAGTTGTGGAAATACTGGTTTTCTGCAACCCATGTTGCTCCAGAGAACCTGGAAGCAGCTTGTTCATCTCAGGAGGGAAATCTGTTGGCAGCACCATTAAGTATGCTGAATCATAACTTCCTCCTGTTTGTCTAGTAATCCAAAATGTCTTCTAGGAAAAATGAGGCAGACAGGTCTTGCATTCCAACTCCTATGAGGAAAGACATTTCAACTAGAAAAGACTAATAATAGAAAAGAAAATTTATGTCTTTCTTTATACTTTGAAAGAAACTATCATTACTATTTCCAAACTATCATTACTATTTCCAAACTATCATTACTATTTCCAGACCCGTTGTAAACTGTATTTGTATCTTCTGATTTTTATTATTAATGCAAGACTAAAATGCCACCGACATAAGTACTTATGGTATGTATTATTTTGTGACATCTTCCATTTTGACAACCAACAAAAGAAGAAGAATTTAAGCAAAAGACTGAAGTTAGTGGCTGTGCAAATATATAAAGCAATTTATTAAAGTCCCCAGTGCCAAAATGGTAGTCCATTGCTTTCATGAAGAGCAGTTCAAGGTTCAGTACATAACAAAAAAACATTGATTTATGGCTGGACAGTGATTTTTTAAATGCATGGGAAGACTCTTAAGGACTATTCATGCTGAACTGCTTTGTGTTACTGCCTCAGCCTAGCACTCAGTTCTTTGATGTGCTTGTTTATAGAAATACACTTTACATGCAGCCTGCTGCGTGGTAGTTTTTAAGAGGCCCTGGAGCTCTCTGCAGTCAGACCAGCTGAGCAGAAAATGCTGTCTACAGCATGAAAAATTAGTAAACTGTGGGCCGAAACAGCCAAACTAAAATTGCCTAATATCAGTAGGGTTTGATGTTACACTACTTTCTGTATGTTGACATGCTTTAAAGTGAAATCTTTTAGGGGTGTAAAGTTTACTGCCCTCCTCAACTGGTAAACAAGTATTACATCTTCATCTTGCAGCATTGAGTTGTCTCTCATAGCTCCTGGGGAGGGTTTGGCGGTGGTGGTGTAGTTGTTACCAACTGAATGCCATTGACCAGGTTGTATGGGTTCTTAAGAAGATTGTTCTCCAGCTTCCTTCAGTGTGTCCCAGAACTGCTGTGCCCTGGTGCTGCTTCCCCTCTGGTTCCCCTCTTTCTCAGATGTCTTGGTGCCAGTGGGTGTTTTGCACCTGTGTAGTGAACAGGTTAGGCAGCATCTTATATGTCCTCCTGTATACTAAACCGCATGCGACTATTGGATGTAGGAGTTATTTCATCTTATAAAGTCACAGAAATTATTTTTTAACTCTGGAGGGTTCAAGGTCCTTATGTGCACCTCCTGTGGATGTTTTTTGCTGAAAGTTTCTGTACCTTTTTATTTTCTTTATTTTCAGAGCAAGTGTACCAGTTGTCCTGATCCTTACGCCTACTAAGGCTGCAGGAGAGCTGGCATTTCCTTTTAGGAGTTCTGGGCTCAGCTGCTGTAAAGTCTTCCTTTGAAGAACAACCCCGGTGCACACACAGAATCACACAACAGGACTGGAACCGAGTCCAGAGAAAAAACACAAGAGCAGCTGATAAGCTGGGGTCCTGGGGGGGCAAATGCAGAAAGGAGGGGGCATGACCAGATGCATGCCACGGGGGACAGGAACGGCTGGGTGGGAGCCTGGGCTGGGACTGCTCCTCAGGCTTCTCCCATGGCACAAGGTTCCTAAGCTGTAATTGTCAGCTGACAGTTGCCAGCTGATTTCTAAGAAATACGTGCTGAAGGAAGTACGGATATATGCCCCATGTTGGTGGACAGCATCTGGGGCTACAAATGGAGTAACAGGCAGTTAATCCGTTGTTTTCTTTACTCAGTAATCTCATTGGGATTGAAACCCGGAGGGGATCCATGCAGCTCCGTGTGGTGGAGTGTGGAGGGAAGTCAAGAAACATTTGAAACAAATCCAGCAATGAATGCCTTGGAAATGACATACAGAAAACTCCTTCGTGAGTGTCAGAGTTACTCAAATAAGAGTTTCAGGTGCCCCAGCATCTCCTACGCTTTTAGAAAGGTTCTGGCCATGCCATCTTCACAGTACCCTGTATCATTTCTCAGTAGGTAAAAATTCAGGAAGTTCCACGGTACTCTGGAGTTGAGAATTTCGATTGTCCTTTTGCATTTTTCAGCGGGAAGGTGAATCTGAGAGACAAAGCAGCAAGGCATCCGGTCACTGCAGTGCCTGTTTCAGTTAGAGCCTCTTAAGACAGCCGCAGCCAGCTACAGCTGGCTTAACTGCCTCAGTATTTAGCTTCTCACAGGGGTTTGCCACCCAGTCCTGGCTTCTGTCCTGCTGTAACTAAACCCGTAAGAGTAGTTTAGTTGAAGCAGAGGTCTTTTGTGGATAGTGGCTTATCTTTATAAGGAACATGCAGCGTTAGGACAACTGAAAGACGGAAATGTTTTATATTAAGAAGCTACTAAAAAAATTACTGTCTGAAGAGGCAGGATGGCATAAAAATATTGTCTAAAGCTCAGTGAGTGAAAGATGCATTCCTGTTCTCCATTTAAAATAAAAAAAAAAAAAAAAAAGCATAGTCTATACTGTAATACTTGTTTGATAGGTTTGAAGCCAGGGAAGAGCAGCTTTTTCACACAACCTCTGATAACTATATTGCAAATTTTGGAAACAGTAACTTGTTCCTTACTTAGAATACAACAACTTGCATTCTGAGCAATCAACTAGGATCGACAGATAGAATACGGAAAGGAGGAAGGTGTTTCTTCACAAGGTGGGCCGTTCTTCCAGTTTGCAGTACGATGCAGAGTTGTGTCTCTGCTCCAACTCTGTTGACCTGTCCTGACGAAAAATCTCTTCGTGAACACAGGGATCTGGGGGCCCAACTTCTAGAGAAATCTGTGCAAAGGAGATCGGTTTGTACCTGCAGAATCTGCTGGGCAGCCTGAGGCGGTGGCGGGCCCGTGCAAGAGACTGTCAAGTCACACAGTGCTGGTGGGTGGCTTGGTTTCACTCCTGGCCTTCAGGACAACTAGTCTGCCATTTCTACTTGATACTGGGTTGCAATTTTGAACACTGGGCTGTGGATAAAGTGGAAAGAGAAATATTCTTTGGGCATGTGAAAGTATATAAATAGGAAACAGAAATATATCTCTGAAAGCTGTTTTGGTTGTGTTTTTTTTTTTTTTCATACCGGCTGTGTTTTTTAAATAATGCTGTATTTCTTGGGAAAATGTCTCCACATGGGAAGGTAGTGGTTTTTCATGCATGTTTTTAAGTCCTGACGCTGATTGATGCATCCTTGAGTTGCATTTCTTGAAACTAATGGTGTGACTCGTGGGAACATGGAATAAGAAAGGTGAATGGATTTCCAAGTTTGAAACTGCATGTCTGTGAGTGATGCAATATGTGCTATTCTTACTGCAGAAAAAAAGGAAAAAGCGAGCAATTCACACACAGTCTGTACATGAATATTTGTTTAACTTTTGCAACCCACTGCTTGAAGTGTAAGATCTTTTTTTCTCATGCAAATCTAAGCCACACACAGCTTCAGCAGAAGAGCCCCAATGCTTAAAAGGTCTGCTGTGATAATTTAACTCATCAGCATGATAATGCTTCATAGGTTTAAGAAATGAGGTCAGTTCATGCACAGTAGGAAAGAGTGCAATAAGGATTCCAGTTGTAGGTGCTTATTGTAAATGCAGATGGTTTCTTCTGTAAATTCCTTTTCAGGGCAGTTATGCTAATTTTTCATATCTCACATTTGAGTGTAATTCAATAAGAGTACCGGTGCCTTGCTCACTGGCATTTGTTGAGTCTCCTGGTTTCTCTTAATACAGAAGTTATAAATCTCTTAAAAATAAATATAAGCATGGGAAAAAAGATATGTTATAAATACCTCGCAGCATATAAAGAAATGTTTGCTGAGCTCAGTGGGGACAATAATCAACAGTTGACTAAGCCCAGAAGTAACCTGTCTCTGAAAGAAAGATTGCAAGCATTGGTGACATTTGTTTGTGGGGCTAAGCCACTTTTCCAAAATATTTGCATTCATTGCTGTAACGTGAAGAAGAAAAATACTTCCAGATATTTCTTAAGAGCCACTGAATCCCTAGACAGCAGTCTGGACTTCGGAATGATTTAAAAAATGAAGCAGGGGTGAGAGGGCAGAGAGAGGCAAGATAATCAGATGATACTGACTTACATTTTAACACTGCGGGTAGCAGCCAGCAGATCAGGAGAGAAAAAAAAAGAGTGTAAGTTATCCCTAATATTTGCTAGAATAACATCCTATAAATTATTATGGGGCAAAGGATGTAGGTTGCATATGAATCTTCTACCCGGCTCCAACACGACCTCAGATAATCTGCTTGAGTACTCTGCACCTCATTACCTTCTGTAGTTTTTTGCTTCAGCAGTGACAGCTACTTTTAATTTACTAACTGTATGGATAGCGTCTGCACTTTTTTTGAGGAAATAACATAAATAGCCGCAATCTACTGTGACCATCTGCATCTCTAACTGTGTAAGCTGAACAAGGGAGTAGACTTGTTATTATGAGACTTGTTGCTTTTCATGTCTGTAAACCTGAATGCAAAAGAAAGAGGAACATATGTGAGACTTGCAGTGCTCGCTGAGGGATATTTACTCCATAAAGCAGTGAATGAAGCGGAAGGAATGACTCACAACTAGGACACTCTAACCAGTGACTAATAGAATGCTGTTCCACTATGTTCTTCCACCAGGAAAACCTGTACTGACCTCTTTCCATCCAGGAATTTGAAATTTCTGCGGACACAGAACAACTCTGAGAATTTAACAGTGCTTTTCCACTTCCCCCCCACCTCCCTCCTACAGAAAATGTATGCAGTATCTTTACTTTTGTCCTGATACCTATAAACACACAGAGACCCGTATATATAAACTGCCATATCTATGACATATCAAAAAATGTTTTCCCCTTATCTCAGGATTTTTCAATTTGTGATGATTAAACAACCCTGAAAATAGGATTTTAGTATATCTGATTGAAGTAATTGCACAAGAAAGTAAAGGGAAGAAAAGCAGCAAGAACTATACACTTACCAGTGATGGCTGTAATATAGTGCTGAAATTGGAGAGGGACTCTAAAAGACTCTAAAAGACTTTGCCACCTCCCTTCAGAAGATGGAGGCGAGAAGAGGGAGTCAGAGACTAGTACCAAAGGCAAAGCAGGAAAACTAGAACAGGGGAACGATCTGGTTTAAATATTACAGTAGTAAGGTAGTCTTAAAATTGATTTTGGGTAGACAAGAGATGTGCAAGAGGAGAGGGTGTAGTAACACAGAAAAGAAGAGAAGAGCTAATTGCTAGCTTTCTTCAAACATATATCCATCATGCCAAATTTAGCCACATTTCTCTGAATTTTCTGACATCTGAAATAAACGCTGATATTCTGGCTTCCCCCCTTTAATATTGTATTTCTCCCTAAATACCATCTAAACACATCTTCCTGCTTTTCCTCTTCATTTTTCCTCCTCTGTTAAGGTATTTGTGAGAGATTTTCACCTCTTCCAGGTGAAAAACGTTCTGACAGAATATAATACGTGCATATGGGTAAATACTGACTTTGGGGTTTTGTGATTATTAAGATTTACAATTCCTTAATGTCAGCTTTGACTTCAGATTTGCTTAGGATCTCTGTGCTTCTCAGGGCAACCTTCATTATTTACCAAAGAGTTCAGTATTCTAGCACATATTATCTAACTCTATAATTGTATTACTTTGACGCATCTACACTGATTTTGTGTGAAAATGATTTTTCTGAAATCAGGAAAATACATTTTAACTTGCAACTTTCTCTAAAAAAAATAAGTTAGGTAGAAAGGGGTTGCATGTATTTGCTATGCCAAAGTGGGATATCAGTGCAGTACTGTACACAGAAATTTGAATTAACGTCATTACTGGGATATGGCTACATTATTTCTGATGTGCTTTAAAGCTTTGCACTTAGTTGCATCATCTGATGCTTCAGCAAATGGTCTGAACTCATCAAGTGGCTGATGGATGTGTTTGTGAAGGCTTGGATGGTCACTTTATATGCAACGATAAACCCGCTGTTGTATTTAATGAGGTCAGTGAAGCAACCAGAAAAGAAATATATAATTCTCTAGCATGGGTTTGTAAGCATGGTAGTGCCTAAGCTTTTTAAGCTTAATGAAGCAGCTACTCAGCTGCTGAATATTCTTGTTAAACAGTCTTAGCATGGATTTTTAAAACTAAAATGCTGCTGATACCATGGTCTCCTTGGAGAGTCTGTGGCACATATTCTCCTAAAAAGTCTGCATCTTTTATGTGTTAATGGTTTTGAAATCAGCCATTTGCTTCATTTTCATTGCAAATGAGGGCCAGAGTCTGATTTCCTTCCCCATTCTCTGAACACTATATCCCCTGTAAGCTGTCTCGTAAGCCTCCAGTTCTCTCTCCTGGGGTATGCATGGTCTGAAAATAGCTGAAATAATCCTGTAAAACAAATAGTTTGCCAAGTGTTTTCCTCCTTTTGGTGCCTTTCTAAGAATATGAATTCCTAAGTGAAAACTTGCATGGTACAAATCGTCCAGCACCACCATCACATCTTCACAACCTACGAAGACTTGCTGCCAAAGGTGTCCATTCAGGAGACCTCAGAAAATCAGCACTGCCGTTTGCTCAAATCCAGAGAGATCAAATTATAAGACCCCTTTTAAGACCCAGAGAAATGCCTCCGTTTAATAGCGTGGATTAATGTTTTAACTTTTAAAGACTCGAGTTTCCTGCTGCGGTACTGGTACTACACCAGTAACAGTGGTGTCTGATGCAAAATGCTTTTTTTTTTTTTTTTGAGGGTTAAGTGTAGTGCAGACAAATGTGCCTGATTTCAACATGTCTATATCATAGTAGCAACCTGTAGGATTTACGTGTGACTGCAGCCAAGTGTCTCAAGGCGTGCTAGGAAGCCTTTCCCCCTCTTTTGCTGAGGGGACTGATCTACCCCATAGGCATGTTGTTGGTGAGTGTCCTGGAGAGCAAGCCTGCGGGCAGGTGGCCTGGTGCTCTGCCTGTTGAATCACACAGACTCCTCTCCCAGGAGGGCACACCCAGCAAGGAAAGTCCTTCCAAAGTATCTGGAATTTACATTCCCAGGCTCTTTGTTACCAGATAACCCTTGCTTTCCAATTACCACGCTTGAAAGCATCATGCAGAGTACACTCTTAAGTGGTGGGAGTAAGAGCAAAGCAGAGAAGAAAGACACAGGCAAGCTGTGATTTCTGTCTCACCTTGTGGCATAAATTATTACTGCGCGCAGGCTGTTATTAGGCAAGTCTGTGTGACAAAAGCTCTATGCGGGGTTATTTGCCAGGTCCATGCTCTGCGGTGGATTTGTGATGGAAGGCACTTAGCAGCAGTGGAGAGATTTCACCGGGGGGTTTGGAGCTGGTCGGCTACCTTCTCCTCTGATAGACCACTTTCCCTGTTGCTGGACAGGGAAAAACCTTTTAAACCTTTAGGTTTAAAAGCGCACCAGGTGAAGATTGTATGTTCCTTTGCAGCGTTCGAGGGGGAGGAGAGACAAAAAGGTTCAGTCTTTCCATTTGTCACTTGTGACTTTAGGAGTCTGCGGAGAAGAGGAAAAAAAAAAAAAATAATAGCAGTGCAGAGTCCCCAGCTTGCTGTTTCTGAGAGGTACGGGCTGTTTTTCCACCACACATGGTGGTGTAAGCTTACTCTCCCTGCCCAGTGGGTTTCGAAGGGCTGGGAGCGGGGAGCGCTATTTCTCACCCCTGGTTATGGGTGGGTGCGGCGGAGCAGAGGGAGGGAGGTGCCCCCTTCCCTCCAGCCCACCACCCTCTCCTCCCTTCTCCCTAGATGGGGACCCGCCACCCGCCGCCATGAGGACCAGCCGCTGCAGCCACCTGCCCGGAGTCCCGCCGGAGCGCCCGCGCCCCACGGCGGCCGACGCCAAGACCCTGCCCGGCGGCAGCGGCGGTGGCAGCTGCCCCCAGTATGTGATGCAGGTCTCGGCCAAAGATGGGCAGCTGCTCTCCTCCGTCGTGCGGACGCTCGCCACGCAGAGGTAGGTGGACACGGTGAGGTGGGGTGGAGTGCCCCCCCTTCCCTGCCTGGGGTGGAGTGCCCCCATCCCAGCTGCCACCCGCACCTCCCACGGGCGCTCGAAGGGAAGAGAGGTGGTGGTGGTGGTGGTGGTGGTGGTGGTTGTGGTGTGCTTCCTCAGCGCCCACCATGCAGCACTTGTGATTAAACCCTCGTCCTGACTCTGTAATGGTTGTGCTACATGTGCAAGTAAGCCCTCACCGTTAGACTCGGTGAAGAAGGGGGAAGCAAAGCCATCTGGGGATGATGCTGCTCAAGCGCGCCAGCTGTGATAATGTGTCCTGGTGTGTAGCAGGGGGCTTCGGCGGGCACTGGCTGGCACGGGGTGCTGTGTTGTGCCTGCCTGCTGCTGCCAGCACTCCCGCAGCACGTTTCCTCCACCCTTGCCAAGCCAGCGTGCTGCACGGCCAGACCAAGCTGCTTCTAGCAGAGGTGCACACACAAGTGTGGCTGCTTCAGCCGTCATCCAAGTCACTGAGAGTGGCTCTTTCGGTCGTGGTGGAATACACCCTTCTGAATACTAGCCTGCTTTGGATTGGCTTTGTATTTATAGAACCATAGAATGGTTTAGATTGGAAGGGACCTTAACATCTAGTTCCAACCCCCCTGCCATGGGCAGGGACATCTCCCACCAGACCAGGTTGCTCAAAGCCCCATCCAGCCTGGGCTTGAACAATTCCAGGGATGGGGCATCCACAGCTTCTCTCAGCAACCTGTTCCAGTGTCTCACCACCCTCATAGTGAAAACTTTCTTCCTGATACTTGCTCTGAACTTGCCCTCTTCCCGTTTGAAGCCATTACGCCTCGTCCTATCACTCCATTTTTTTACTTTTGTAAAAAGTCCCTCTCCAGCTTTTTTTGTAGACCTCCTTCAGATACTGGAAGGCTGCTATGAGATCTCGCTGGAGCTTTCTCTTCTCCAGGCTGAACAATCCCAACTCTCTCAGCCTTTCCTCATAGGAAGGATGCTCCATCCCTCTGATCATCTTCATGGCCCTCTGGACCTACTCCAACAGGTCCATGTCCTTCTTATGTTGGGGGCCCAAGAACCAGATGCAGTTTTCATTAGAAGCAAGAAAGAGGATGCTTAAGGGTTTGGCCATATCCAGGCTTGATACTTGGGTCAAAATTAAGTTCGGCTTCACAGATTTGCAGCTGGAAAGACTGCACAGGTCTTGAAGTAGCACTGGATTTTCACAAAACAGCAAACATAATCCAATCCACTGCACCCATGTGAAGAGTGAAATTGTTAACTGCTGCTGCATGTGCAATGTGACAGCCTGAAACCGCCTTTTCCCCTTTACCTGCAGCAACTTTTTAAACTCTGTACATTTTGCACAGCTTAGATGTGTGTGGAGAGCATCAACCTGAACTTCATACTGTTCCACCAGGCAGATTAAAAGGAGCCAGCCAGCTTCTTTACACTTTCCTGCAGTTACAGTTGAGTGAGGTCTACCTGGGGCAGCCTGCAAAGAGCCAGAAGAGGGACAGAGGGAAGAGCTGTGTGCCACTGTGTGCTTTCCAGTAACGAGGTTTTGTCAGTGACAGTGACAAAACCTGCTTTTCTGAGGAGGTCACCTGAGGTGGTGTATGTGGTAAGGGGAGAGTTTTTGTTTCTGAGACTTCAGATGCGAGTTCGACCTTCCCATCCTTGGCAGGTGGAGGGCTGAGCTGAAGCTGCAGCGGAGCGGGTCCGTGGTTCGGCAGCTCCGGGGCTCCTGCTTTCCTCCCGCTGCGCTGAGACCCAGCACCCTGGGGAGCCACGCTGCTCCCTTCCTCTTTCCTGAAACATGCCTCTGTAAAGCAGAGAGTCTCAATAGTTCAAATCAGAGTCTTCAGCTTTCCACTGGCAGGAGGAGCACCCATCCCTCTCTGCACGTTCGCACCCCACCACCCACCAGGTTGGTGCTTTGTGGGAGGCAACGCAGGAGAAATAGCCATGGGCAGCCGTGCGAGAGGGATGTGTTTGACACAGACCTCCTTTTCAGTGCCATTAATGTCACTCCTGGAGCTGCTCGTGGGGTGTTGTCCCAAAGAGAGGGAACCCTCCCCAGGGACAGGATCTTCCTGCCTGCGTGCCCCTGCCTGAAGTGTTGGTCCTGCTGTCACACCACTACAGGGCAAGGTGCTGCTGTTTCAGGTCCAGTACTCCTTTACTGTTGGTCACTGAAAACAGTTTACCATATAGATGGCATAAGAGATGCCTCCCTATGGAGTGGTGGCACAGATCATCACTAGTGTGAGAGGTGGGTGCCTGAGGCAGGTTTAAGACTTCTTTGACACCTTTAGCGATGTCTGGACGTGGCTGCTCCACTGCAGTGTGGAGAGGTGGGAAAACACAAAGACACGGACGCGCTTGGTTGTCGGTCCCTCGTCTGCCGCTCTGATGCGGTTTTCACTCTCCACTTTTTTCCCCCCACAGCAGAGATGCTTCAAACAAGAACGCCAAAGTTGCTGCAGCTATTAGCCCAGCATCTGGGTGTACTAGCCACAGAGCAAAGTACGCAGGCTGCGGATGTTTCCCGCGTTGTTAATTCGTGCTGTGCAGAGAGAAAGAGAGGGGAGATCACAGCCCCATATACTGACCAGCCATGTTCTCTCCTCCTCCAGCAGCCCTTACAATGACCGGCCAATGTGCAGGATCTGCCACGAGGGCAGCAGCCAGGAAGACCTGCTTTCCCCCTGCGAGTGTACGGGGACCCTGGGGACCATTCACCGCAGCTGCCTGGAGCACTGGCTGTCCTCTTCAAACACCAGCTACTGTGAGCTCTGCCACTTCAGGTTTGCAGTGGAGCGCAAACCCAGGCCACTGGTGGAGGTCAGTGGAGGGGGCACATCCCCCAAAGCTTGGCTTTAATGAGCAAATCATGTTTCTTCTTATATTGTCCAGGCGTTGCACGTCCTTTGCAGCTCTGCTGAAGCCAAAGCAAGCTGTGAGTTTTGGGCTTGGCAAGACGAGGGCAGGGGCTGAGGGAAAGGGCAGGAGTAACAGAACCCTTATTTCGAACCAAATTAAAGCAAGCAAGAAGAATGGGGTTGATGGGTTTGCTTCACTCTAAGCGTGAGTGAAGATTTGGGAAACAGTGTGCAGCGAATTCCAAATATAACAACCAGCTTGGTGGAGGATGGAAGGGAGGTAAGTAACAGTTTCTGTGGAATGTTGAGACAAGCGTCGGTATCCAGCATATTAAATATAGGTCAGGAGTATTTTTTTCCTTGCTTTTGAGAGAGATAACAAACTGAGGAGCCTTAGAAACACATTTTCCATGTCAAGCCCACAAGAGGGAATTGTTCTTGCTCTGTGTCTGACATGTTTAGCCATTTGTGAGTGACCTTTTGGCCTCCTTTTGCCTGTGTACCAGACTCAACAGTGAATTGGACAATTGTTTCTCCTTTATCAATTAAAATTCCATTTTTGCCAACTATAGATGCTTTAGTGGCTGCATGGATTTTGACAGGTTGGGTTTTTTTATCCTCAGGAAAAGAAAAAAAAGAAAAAAAGCCAAGATCACTATATTTACACTGCTAATGGTCTTTCTCCTCTCCTATTTTAATTTGGAAAAAAAAAAGTAAAAATTATGCTTTGTGTTGGAATTAAAAGGGGATTGCAAATAATAACATTTTACCAAAGTGGTGAGAAGCATCTTATTGTACCAGTTGGTGAGACAGGTGCTTACATGCTAAGCCTGGGCTCAGGACAGCATGTCCATCCTGTGCATCTTCATTTTTCCTTCAAAGCGCAGCAGACCTGGTTGAAATGATACTGTATTAAAAATAAGGGGGAGGGGAGGCATCTCGTTTAGCGCTTATTCACAGATGAGAGGATACAGGATAGAACCGACTGCTGGGAAGTGGGTCGGGGCCCGTGCAGAGAGCGGGGAGAGCAGTTCTCATTGAGGACTACCAAAATGGCTTTGTGCTGGATTAATTTAGGCCCGCGCATTTTGTGGCTAAGCCTAAGGGTGTCTTCGTTCTTCCTTAGGATCAGCAAAAAAAAAAAAAAAAAAAGAGATCCACGACACAGTATTTAGCACAAGGCCTGCTTCTAGCAGGACTCCAGCCTCTCCCAGGAAGCTGGTCCCAGCTTGAGAAACGCTGCTGTTGAGTGTTCTCAGGCTGTCAGCCGACTGAGCAGCAAAATTTTTATGACTGAGCATTCTCCAGTGAAGAACGATAACGTCTGCATTCGCCCAGCTGCTCTGAGGCTGCGCCAAGCAGTTTCCAGTTGAGTTTTGGCGCGAGGACGATGCCACTCTGAATTTGCCCTCTGAAAAGAAAGATAAGCACCGCTGAGGCGGTGCAGAGTAAACAGTTGGGTTTTGGAGTCCAGCTTCCTCAAGCTGTTCCCTTGCAACAGCTGCTTGTGACCCTTGCTTTGCCCAAACGGGACGTGGCATTGTTCAGCGCTAATGATGATTGAAGAAGTTAAAAGCAAAGTTAACCCAGGCTGGGGGGATCTGGTCATTTGATCATTCCCTGATGAAGTGAGGCTTCTTTTTTGGCAAAAGCAGTAATAAATAATAACAACAATAAGAACGATAATAACGATAAAGCTGTCTTTTGTTTCTCGGCTGTGGACAAATGAGAACCAGGTGCAAGAAAATTTCTGAAACATAGTACGCATTGTTAATTGATGTTTTTCTCTTTAGTACCTAATCATTTTTTGCTTCTCAGCTGTCATGCCCACAGTATTCTAGTGCAGTAATCAACAATTACATGCAGTTGCAGAAAAGGTCTTTAAAAAAGGCAACTGTTTTTTTTAAGTACTTGTGATCTTATACAAGCCCTATGTTTTCAGTTTAGAAGGGAACTGACACTTTACTTTTAAAGTTGAGAGCAGCAGAGACAGATAAGTTATATGCAAGGGGAAAAATCAGTCAAATTTCTAGATTTCTGTTAGTATAATTTAAGTTTTTCCTTAAAGTTTGTACTTAGTTAATACACAGTGCTTAGAAGTCCGAAGACATCTCCATGCAAGTAATTACAGTGAATCTGAAACTTCCCAAAGAATGACTAAAGCAGATGCAAGTTGCCAGATTCCTCCATCTTCTCTGTCCTAAAAGCACTGTCCTGTCTGTCTCCCTGTATTACCTGGAGTATAAGGGCACGGAGGGAGGTGTATCAGGTATAGTTGCACCATCTTTTGCAATAGTCTGCTGTAATTTTTGGACGAGTGACAAGCCAGAATGGCCACCTGCTTTTAACTCGTGTGTGTGGTGGTGTTTGTTTGTTTGGGGCGGTGGCGGGAGGGAGGGGACGGACATGAGGAGTCTCTTTATTTAGTAAGAAAATACTTTATTTAGTAAGAAAATTAGTTCTCCAAAGATTCCTCTGAACAAGATAGTAGAAATGGTAAATGGTCCTTTCAGTGGAGGTGAATGATGAGTTTACCAATGCGTTTTAGGAGGTCAAGAGGGACTATTGTGCTTATAAAGTCATTTGTAGAGCATACTCTATAGGAGCTTATCCAGTAACTCCTCAGCAGGCCCTATCTCATGCAGAGAATATGTCCCATCCATTGGTCAGTGACAGGTAATATAAAAAAACGCTTGAAGGAATCAGTCATCGCATTCATCTTTTCTCCAGGAGATTTTCCATCAGGAAAGAAAATGGTATTTCTGACTATTCAAAGACATATCAGGCACTTTCTTAAAGGGGTCACAAAAGAAGCAAACACAGTATTACAATTTCTCCTCATCCCTTCACTGGATTGATCACTACTTAGTGGCCTAGCCGTGGGTGTGAAGGAAATCTCAATGGGAAAAAATTGAGATACTTCACTTGCTTTATGTAGAAATGTCATATCTGACTTCATTCCTGCTGTTAGTACCCAGGGGAGGCTGCAGCTGTAGTGGGCTTTAGATGAAGCAAGCAGTCAGTGGCACGGCCGGTGGTTCAGCCATATTCCTTCATTGTTAGGGAAGCAGCAGAGGATTTCTTGCTGTGCTTCATGATTGCATCAGTACAGGCTTGTGAGCCCATAGCATGTCTCCCCCTGTACCCCTCACCATGTTGTTAGTTTGCCGTTAGTTCATTATGAAATGAAAGCAAGTGCTCCATAAAAATTTGTTGCAAGATGGCTTTTTGCCTTCTTTTAAGCAGTTGCCCATGTTCATACTAAGGATGTGGGCCCATGCACTCAAACAGTCCTTTAGCTCGGGTACAAGGGACATACCTACAACTATATCCTGCCTCCTGCATACATCACGCATGGGATGCAAAAATGCAGGGAGCTCACCTTTGCTGTCACTCCCCAACTTACGTTGGGCACAGCTACCTCTTTTTTCTGGGATTTCTTTTGCAAGGAAAAGCGAAGGAAAAATAGCATTCTTTTACACCTCCATTTCTTCTTTCATCCTTTGTATCTTTTGTCCATCGTAAGCCTCTCTCTGGTCATCTGAGTTTCAAACTCGGTATTTCTCAAGGGAGACATTCCTTTATCTGTACTAGAGGACATGTTTTTGTTGTCTGGGTGAGAAACATCTCCCAATTTGCTATTTGATGCCCAAAACCCAACGAGAGAGTCAGGAAACAGTAGTACAATCTGTCAGGCAGATCCATCCTCTCAACATTGCATTTGTGAAGCTTCAAATATTCTTGGACCACTTTTTTTTAACTCAGATTATTTTCTCCAGAAGAATTGTGTTTCTGAACCATGAATTATGGTAGGGATTTACCCCTCCATCAGTGCTTAAGGAAAGTGATATGTGATTGTCATCTACCATTTATTTCTTTTGCCTCTGGCTATATTGGGTGAAGGAGCTCTGTGACTTGTCCTTCATCAAGTCAAAAAAGCACACACCAGAGAATGCACACATTTAACCTCCTCCATGCGTGTTTATTAAAGGTTGGTCAGCCAAAAGGACTGGTCTCCTTTACAGTTCCTTGTCTCCATACTGTTGGCCTCCCTGTTTCAAGTGTGCCCTTTGTGATTTGATAGTTGTTGGTAAGAATTGCTCGCTGTTGAGCCTTCACAGATTTTATTAAATGGGTGGCTAACGGACTGCAGAGCCCCCTCCTGCCCCATCTGACTTCCAGCCCTTACACTGCCTTGCTTATGGACCGAGCTAACTGGCTGGGAACTGCCACACTCCCTCCAGATGAACCTTCTTCTGATGTGACACAGGCTGGGCTGATACTCTTCAGCTCTCCATTGGGACCTGGGACTTCCTTCTTTCTCAGTCACCCGTGAACTTGTTCGCAATGGCTGCACTGGAGATACATTGTTGTGAAGGAGCAAGAGATGGATTGTGATAGAAAATGAGGTTTTTTCATACTGGAGGTCACCGGGTCCTTCTGTTCATCTCCCTTCTGGAGGGCACCTGGCAAGTGCTGGCACAGCAAATTGAAACCACCAACATCAATCAGACATAATCTCCTGGCTCATAAGCTTTTGGGGCTACCATTTGGAGTCACTTTTTTGCTAGACAACACGTTGCCATTGAGGTGCTTGGCAGGCGTCGGCAGAGCAAGTCTAGCCATTTTGCTTGATTTCAAAGTTCTTCTTTCAGATAAAGGGATTGTTTGGAGATATCCACAGCCAGTTAAAAGCAGCTATTTGCCAGTAATCCAAAAAATGTTGTCCATTTATACATTATCAGTACATGCAGTGTCCATCAGTCCCAGGGCTCATGATACTTCAAAATTCAATTTAAGAAGTACAGGCAAAGGTCTCAACCCACATCTTCTACTGTGTGCTGGATGCACAGCACCCTTGTACAGTCTGCTGGAAACTAGAGGTGTGCAGGACATGTGTTTGGGCACATGGATATCTCACTGTGAATATGCCTAGGGATGGTGCATCTCAAAGGAAAAGGCAGCTGCTGCTGAGTAGCTCTACTTTTGTCTCCCATATCTTGGTTACTCCACTGTCAGTGGGAGCCCGAATACAGGAGACACAGTGGACCCAGGCTGAAGCAGCAGGAACTTGTAAGACACCAGAGGAAACAAAAATCAGTAATATGGTGGTTGACGTGCATAGAGGTGATGTTCCTTCTCACAAACCTGGAAGGATTTCAAAACACTCACAGTGAAATCAAACGGCAGTAATTTCAGGTAGTGATTTTTATAGACCTTCTACTTTTAAATAATCTGCTCCTTTAATGCAGCCAGTCTACAGAAAGAAATCCACTCTAGAAATGTGTGACATTATTCACGTAGGTGCTTTTGCTATGTTTCAGCATAAAGATTAGGCAAGCTTTATTATGAGTATTATACATCATCTTTATTTCTATTTCCATATTGCTTCTATCCTGCTTCCACTTGGCTTAGTACAGAAAGAGACATGAAACACAGCAGTACAAAATTTATTTATGTGCAATAAAATGTTGTTAGAAAACAACCAATTACAACATAAATACGGCATAAGAACATTATGTGACCATGTAAGTCAGGTTTGCATTGCTTGTAAGTTATTTACATGTTTTAAACCAACCAGGATTTGAAATCTATTGGTTCATTTTTTGCAAACAAACAAACAAAGAGAAAGCACTTAATTAACAGTATAAACTCAGAAGCAAAACAGCATGACTAGAAAAAAATGGAAGTCAGGATAATCTTCATAATATTCGGCAGAAATTAACTTTGGTTTTTCCCAGTCTCTTGCTGGCTGTAGAGCTCATGCTAGAGAAGAAAAATAAATTTAAAAAAAACCCCAAACAAACTAAAACCTACATCTATGCATGAAGTAGTTAAGATGAGCTTACATTATAATTTAAAATTTCCAGAAGCCTTACACTGAAATATGAATTCAGTTTTTGTGCAAGACTTTGAGTCATGCTGGTTTTATCTGTTGGGATTCTTTTTACTTATTTTTCCTCTCCACTGCTCAGTGAAGCAAGTCATTAGCATTAAATTGCTGTAATGAAGAGACACCAGATTTGCTGCACATAGCTTATAGCAGGATCACTCTTAATGCCAGAGGGAAAATGGTGACTCAGTGCAGTCATCAACAAGGGAAACTTCCATGAATCTGTGTTTGGAGGAACTGCAGCTGTCAATACGTCATGTTAGGGCTGGGAGCAGATAATGTAAGTGTGCATCCTCCCTCCCTTCTTGACAAGGGCAAAATAAGAAGGGCAGGGCGATGCAGATGCTTTTGTACCTAGTTGTCTTCAGATGTGTAAATGCCCCCTCTCCACCGCCCTGAAACCCAAGTCACACAGAGAGAATTTGAAGCAGCCGTGTAGACTTCCAGTAGAAGTATTTCTGAGTATTTAAAAGTATTTAAAAAAAATAAACAGTATTTTAAAAGTATTTAAAAAAATAAACAGTAAACTCCCCAATACATACAGTTTTAGAAACATGAGCTCTTCAAGATGCACTTTTTACACCTAGAACACCACACTCTATTCATTTGCAATGAGGAAAAATGCAGACACCAGAACAAGCTGTTCTGTCTCCTTTAAAGAGAAATAAAATAGTTGTTTTATGGTTTTTATGGACAATTTTTCTACACTGCTTGACTTTTCCCAGGCACAAATCTTTCTCATGGCACTGACAGCAAGAATGCAAACAAGAGCAACCTACCACCCCCCAAAAAAAAAACCAAGAAGAAAAGCAAAAACTACTTGTCAGTGAACAGACTATGCCTTTAAACCATCACATCTGTAACTGCTCTTTCCTAAATTTAAAGAACTCGTGATCATGGGCAAAAAGCATTGAGGAAAATTCCCAGGAGAATGTAAATGAACAATGAGAGAGGAAACAGCTGCTTTGAAGAAGGCCGAATGATATTGTTTAAGGACTAGCAAGACGAGGGAAGATGCTGTAGGTTTTCAAAGGTACAGCTATTTTTGTTTTAGATAATAGTATTGGTGACTTTTCTTTGGGCATCATTATTCTGTAATACAGTTCTAAACTGCCTGGCTATCATTTCTTCAGCATTTCCTGTCACCAATAGGAGCCAGTCAAATTTTGCTTTTTCTAGGGAAAAAAAAATGGAAGAAGTGCTAAGATGAAAAGTTTTATTGCATCTGTCTTTCTGGAGAGCTACCAGGCATTTCTTATCTATCATGTCTTTAGTTTCTGTATATTTGAACCTATAGATCAGGACATTTGCAATGTGTTGAAATATGTGTTGCCAATAGCAAATTTGCTTTGCTTTTGATTTAAAATGCAAAATGTGATTTTTGTGGATTGATTTTCTTGAATGCATACATTTGTCTGCCTAATTGGGAATACATTCATCCAAAACAGAAAATGAGCTTTGAAAAACATACAGATAAAAGGAAATACTGCTTCTCCCACAGCTCCACAAAATCTTTTTTTCTTGACACATCTTGAAGTCTTTTACCTGATACAAGCATCACCTGAAATATAAACTAAAAGTGGATAGTAGCAAAACAGAATAGCAGTAAGCCAGGTTAACGTTAAAGACTATAAGATTGTTTAATTGGACCTGCAAGAAATTTTGTAGATTTTTATAGCTCAATTTAGCAGGCTCTGTTGTTTGTTTTCACAATCAGAGAATTACCAATCCCGGTTTTAGATATTAAAGTTGTATAATCCAGAAACTGAACACCACATCTGCTGGGCACTGTATTATAGCTACTTGGTGGAGCATTGTGTATCAAACTCCTGTTTTTCAGCTGGCAAACTACCCAAGGTCTGGTTTGCAAATTCGGTTATGGTGTGATGGCAACAGTACTCTCCTCGGACCTAGCTACCACCTAGGGTTGGTTCCTGTCTGCACTGTGGCTTATTCTTTTTACAAAACAAAAAAAATTAAAGGTGTATCATACGTCACCTTTACAATGAATAGCATATTCTTTCCACTTACAAAAACATGCAAATGAAATTAATTTGCTGTTTCAAAAAGTAGCTTGGGCTCATTGAGACATCCACAATTAAAATATTCCCTGGAACTTCAGTTAAAATAAGGATTAAACAAGTAAGAGGAAACTCATTTACAAAAAGGCCATAATATTAACATAATAAAGTTACAGGGATCAAATAATTTAGTTTCTAGCTGTCAACAGGCCTCTATCTGTGGGACCAAAGGAACATATCTGTAAGCTGTCACTATGCCCTTTCTAAAAGCACCCACTGAAGACAATAATACTGTGCCAGTAACTGAATATTTGATCTAGGCAGGAAACCTAAAGACTGAAATATAAATATTTTTCCAGCAGAAAAGTAACTGTCAAATGTTTGTTTTCCTTGGCAAACATTAACCTAGAAGAGTTTCAAGTCACCCCAAATGGTTCATTGCACTGAAAACAAACAGACATACCATTCTGGTCTGGGAGACTTTATTTTGAGTTACATGTAGTTAAGCTTAGTTTAAAAACATTTCACTGAAATAGGTTAAAACAAACTTTTCAAGTAAAAAAGTATTTGAACAAAATGGTTCAGCTGTAATTTATTTTTTTTTGCCAATAAATGGACCTTCTGGTCTTTAAAAATGTCCTTCATTCAAGAGAAACACTCTGAAAACTCAATAATATCAGTCTTTCTTTGCTTAAAGCCCAAGGCAAAATGCTGCCATTGGTCACTGCTGGCATGAAACCAGAAACGACAATAATTGCTAGTAGTTTTGCTTGTGTACAAACTGCTTTCATCAAGAATCACTACAATCAGTGTGAAAAGAATGAAATTAACTGACATGTTTGATGTGTAATAAGCTATTTTTAGTTCAAAGGGAAACACATTTAGGGAAGACAGTTTCTTCCTGTCTACTTCCCCCAGCTTCATATGTGATAACTATTTAAATACCTCTAACTAAAAAGCAGCGTGATGGATTTTCTTCATACTTTGTGGTATCTTCTTTGCTGCTGGTATAACTCCAGCAACATTTATGTAAAATCAATTTTCCAATGAAAATGTAGTGAACAAAAAGGGGCTTCCCAGTAGAAATAGGTTGTAGCCTTAGGATCTCATCTAGAAAACACTATGCACATACTTTACTTAGCGTCAGTGGAGGTGAGTGATTCCAGGATTTGGCCTTTGGCAATGAGGGATCAGCTCAAACGTATGGAGGTGTTTTACAGCAGTTCTCTGCTGGCAGCTTATTTTAGTTAGGTTAGATAAATTCCCAGTCTGAGCCTCTCCAGGGTGTTCTGGTCCTCGGTTGCTGCTTGTTCTGACGATTTCCTTCTGCAAATGTAAGGCTTCACTTTGCTGCTACGCCACACAGACATCTCAGCCTGGTTTTGTGCACAGTTTTAAATAGAAGATAAAATTTTGGAAGCCAGTAGTGGTATCATAGACCAAAAGCTTGGCAAATCCACATTAAGTTCTTGAGCACTAGAGTTTGCATTCAGTTGACGAAAGCGTGGAGACCCTCTAATGAAGGTCAAGAGCTCAATTTAACTGTTTTAGGGCAGATAATAATTTAAATTCAGCTCTGCTTTGTGAAGCATTTGCAACAAATCCTTGAATGTGTATTACACATGTCAGCGTATGAGGTGAAGGAGCCTTGGGTGCGTTAACAGTGTCTTCTCGCATCAAATGCAGTACAGCAAACATCCCTTTCAAAACGCAAGCAAGTTCCTTCATAAAACTGTCCCAGCTTTGGGGGTTTTAGCCTACACTGCTCTTCTTGGGAGGCTGTTCCAGAACAGGAACCTCTGAAGGCTGGGATTTTTTTTCTGATTCTTACCCTAAATGTATTTACGGCCAACTATTATCCATTTGTTCTTAAGCCAACGTTGTCCATTAGCTTAAGTAGCACTTCTTCACTGATGTCCCCCTTCTGTTCGCCCTTCTTTTGGGCCATCCCCAAGATGCTTCTAGAGTGTGACTTTTCTTGGCCATATGAGTCATGTTTTTGAAGTCCCCTCTTGCGGTGTGGGCTTTCCAGTGCCCTTTCTGTGTCCCAGTAGAAGCGATCGTGTCTGAGCAGAGGAGGAGAGCACCATGATCTGCTCAGGGGCTGCTGCCACTGCCAGCAGGCCTTTGCTGGGCGAAGAGACGCGTGGCCGAAGATGTCACCCTGCCCAGACCCATTGCTGTGGCTGCCCCTTGGGCATGGCCCGTTCTCCAGCGGGTGGAGGGTCCGGGTCGTTTCAGCCAGACCTGCCCCGTGTGGCTGCTCCTGGCTGAGCGGAGAGACCCTCTGCTGGAGCAGAGCCTGTGGTCCAGGCGACCACAGCAGCAGCAGCACCCACTGCTGAAGTGATGGCACAGGGTGGGGAGCAGAGAGACATCACCCAGCCATTGCCATCAGCTCAGGGTTTGGGGGATGTTTTCCTTCTGAGCAGACCCCGTTTGGTATGTGTGACTGGGAGGGATGAGGTGGGACCCCACGTTTCTCCGGGGGGCTGGATTCTCCTCAGGTGTGTGTCAGTCTCCAGTCACGGGGTTGCTTTGCTTGTGTCGGTCGCGAGCTGATATCGGGTTGTGCACCAGGCGCTGCGCTTACCTGTTCCTCAATTTGTGCTTGCACCATGGCTGCAGGCAATTCGTGTCTCCTTGCTCTGGCTCTCCACCTGTGTGTCAGGAACAGGAATCACAGTTCACTCTAAGACAGCACTTGATAAAGCAGTGCTTTGCCAGGCAGGCCAGCATTTTGCTTCAAATGTGACCCTTCCTATGACCCCTTTTTTTTTTGTTTTCCCCAAATGGAAATTACTGTTGCCAGAGTCTCAATTTACTGCAGAAATAATTGAGCGCATCGACACATTTTAATAGGGCAGATTTCAGAGTATCATAGTGCAGATCTGACAGTTGCATCTGGCCTTACATCTCGTTCTTTGCCAGCAGGGTAGTCCCTACTGTACTGCCACACTAATTAATCAGCTCAGAACTTTGTTAGGATCGTTGTCTGGGTTTTTCACTTTCACAAAAGGATTTGCTGACTTGTCTTTTTAGCTATAAAGTAACTTGATAGCGCACATTCCCAAAACAAAAAATTGAAATCTGGAATCTAAAAGGATGCAGGTTTAGAAACGCAGTCACTACTTCAGGAGAAAAGTAGGTGCTGTGGCTGAAATCCATACAGCCACCAAAATTACTTAGTCGTTGCTTTTGACTTCCCCTTCAGAACTAGCTAATGAAATGTCTCTAACTTTTAAGGTTAGATTCTAGAATGGTGTGGGTTTTATTTATTATTTAATACCACTCTTGTCTGTCTGAGCCTCATCTAATATCTGAATGGCTTGTATTTGCATATTTGTTCATCTGGGTCAGACAAGACATACGGAGTGCAGGCAGCCACCAGGCAGTGAAGCAGTCTCGCACCGGTTTTGTCTCCTCAAACTTTCAGTCAAGTTAGATGACACACCGTAAGATGCTGTCAGTTCAAGTGCAGCGTACCGTGTCTCGTGGAAGTCGTATGGTCTTCCACAAGCCGTATGGAGATCACAACACACGCCTTAATGCATGTTCTTCCTCATGTGTACGTATTCTTCCCATTCTTCCTTCTTGCTCAGGTCCATAAACAGTATTTCTTGCATTAGCTGAGCTGCACAGCTGCCAAAGGAATCGCAACAGACTGCAATTTGAGAATGCAGCCTCCACTAAATGGACTCTGAAGTGTTGCAGCGTGTTCTTCACCACCTGGTTACAGGGGTGACAGTCAACGTAGCGCTGAGATAAGGAGATACTGGCCTTTTAACGTTTGCCCTGGGACAGTGGTGAACACCTGCAATTCCCATTGAGATCAAGGAGAAGTGCAGGCACTCAGCAATTCTCTTATGGGTCACCTTTTAAACAAATAATTTTCAGTATTTGTTTAAATACTGAAAACACATTCACCCTTAAAAGCAGAACCTCCACTGCCAGGTACATTCGGTTCCTCTCATTTCCTGGCAGTTTCACATTACTGAGATGATGGTAAGGCTGTGGCAAACTTGTCTACTGATTTGCATCTTTCGCTTGTGCCAGATCAGTGACTACCTGTTCCTGGTTGCGCTCAGTTTCTTGCCCGTTGTTTTACCCCATAGGAAGATGGAGAGAAAATGCTGTATTTGTTCTCACGTTGTGAGCTAAGTGGCAGAAGATGAAGCAGGGTCTGAGAAATATTCATTGGCTTGCACAATGCTCTTAGCCTTGCCCTCTCTTGTCAAAACTCTTGAGTCCTGCTCTTCCTCTGGGTCATTGCTGTAGTGTTTTAACGGGGAAGACAAAAAAAAAAAACAAAAAAACCAAACAAACACAATGTGGCTGGGAATAAAAGGCATTAACTAGTGAAGGGATAAAGTTGCCTCCCCAACCTTAGCTTCTGGAGAAACAAGACTTCTACTGCCACGTGTAAAATGCTGTGAGGAATAAGAGGGCCAAACAGTTTTAAGGGCTCATGAGCCTTACCCACCTCCGCTGGCACGGACCTGCTGCAGCAGCTTTGGTTTCTTGTTGCTCTGATGACCAGTAATGCAATGGCTCCCTGGAGGAGCCACGGCTTTCCCTCTGCCCTCGGAGCTGGGGTCTGGGAGGTTCGTGTCAGACTGGGAATCGAGAGCCTGCCCTGCGCAGGCAGCTGGGGCTATGGCAGCTCGCTCCACCTCTGCTGCCCCTTCCCAGCTTCGACTCCTCAGCGTGGAGCGTGGGCTCTCTGGGGCAGACACAGTCCTGTGCGGGACATGGTGTGTTGGCCCTCGGTGGCTATGGTCATATGCACAGCTCCCAGTCCGGTTGGGTTCCCAGATGCCATCGTAAGAAATACTTGCTATCCTTGGGAGTACCGTGCATGTGGTTATATGCTCCAAGAACAATTAAAAGAAAAAAATACAAATGGATGCCGAAGAGCAGTGTTGACCAAATCCTATGGTGCACATTGGTAAAAATTGCGGGGCTGGGTAGTCTTTCTGTTCAAATATTGACTTAAGTGATGAGGGTTTTTTTATTAAAAGGTCTCAGTGTACTGTTGTAGGCTGAACATCTTTCACCTCTGCTATCTAAAATCCTGTTTACAGAAACATGGGTGTATGGGCTTGATAACTGGTAAATCAGCCTTCGTTCCAGCAGTTGACTTTCAGGCACTCTGCTTTGCAAGATTAATATCCTCTTCATAAAAGTAATTTTGTGTGCATTCAGCTCATGTGGCTATCTTAAAGCAAGTTGAAAATGGCTTTGCCAATATAACAAGCGGAATGCAAAAAAAAAAAAAAAAAAAAGAAAAAGAAGTAAACTTATAATAGCATTCAAAACATTAACAGACATTTTCTGCATTCTTGAGTTGTCAGGAGGGCATGTGGTTCTTTCCACATTAAGGGAGTTTCTCGAAAAGTTCAGGAGGCGGGCGCCAGGGGCTGTGCTACACGAAACACTTCCCCTGCGGAAGGCAGCTTTTGCTGGATGAACGCTGCGGCAGGCAGGCTGGCTAGAGGTGCCGTGGGTCGGCAGCGAGGGGGAGAAGTTCAGCTCCCTGGGGACAGCCAAAGCCACGTCCTGCCCGTGGTCCGTGTCCCCTCCTCGGAGGGGCAGCTCTGCGTTCCGCCAGCGAGCAGCTGGTCTCAGGTAAAGCGCTCTCCCTCTGCTGACACTTGCTTTGTCTGCCTTCTGCCTGCAGTGGCTGAGGAACCCAGGCCCCCAGCACGAGAAACGGACTCTTTTTGGAGACATGGTGTGCTTCTTGTTTATCACTCCGCTGGCGACCATCTCTGGCTGGCTGTGTCTACGGGGAGCGGTGGACCACCTGCACTTTAGTAGTAGGCTAGAAGCTGTTGGCCTCATTGCACTCACTGTCGCACTCTTCACTATTTACCTCTTTTGGACCCTAGTAAGTATTGGTTTTCTATTCAACTCACAGGAGCAAGGAAATGAGCAAATCAGAAAATTAATTACACAGAGTGCTGTAGAGCAGGTGCACTACTGTACAAAACGTTGCTAATATTTACCTTCTGTACTGATAAATTTAAGTTGCCCCTGCAAGAAACCTTTTAATTCCACACCATTCAAGTTCTCTGGAAAACCAGAAAGACAGTTTGCCTTTGGGGTCAGTCATTCCCAAATCCCAAACACCAGAGGGGACAGCAGGAGAGAGAGAAGGCAGTAACATGGAGGAGTTCAAGACAGATGATACAGGAGGGAGTTTCACGAAGGGTGACGTGCAAAAGGTGAAGGCTCAGTGCACAAAAAAGCTTTAGGTGAACAACCTGGCTGCCAAAGAGGATTCAGATTTCACTCTAACCCGAACCCAATGCAAAAGCCTTGGATGTGGGTACATCCCATGCTTTCCCCATCCCTCCTGCCTGTCGCACTGTGGGAAGTCCACAGCAGAACACACCTTACACCCAGGTCTGTAGAAATGCAGCCGCCTTTGCAGTGCAGGTTAAGCTGCTGCCTTGTTCCCGTCCTGCACCCAGGTGTGCCGTCACTTGTGTGCTGACCCGTCCTAAAAGCCACTTGTTTCATGCCAAGCTGTTAAGCTGAGATCATTTCCCGACCACAGCACACCAACAAAGTGATGACCCAGCAGAAATGAAAGGAACCCAGAGAACAGCTGCCCAAATAAGGGTTTATCAAACTGTGGTTTAGCAGCTCACTGAAAAAAAAAACAGGTTACTGTCGAGTTTGACATTTCACACCTCTAGCTCTGGTGGGGGAAGGAGGACAGACCACTGCCCAGCCCACGACAGACGCCCTGCCTGTGGGGCTGGCACAGCCACTACGCCCAAAGGGCCAGTGCCAGGTCTCCCCTCAGAGGGTACGGGCTCACACTGTGTGCCCGACCCCTGCCAGCAGGTTTTGATGAGTGGAAGCTGCTGAGGAGGAGGCACTTTAAGAACTGCATTAGTGGAGCTCGCCCACGGCAAGAAACTCCTATGCTGAGCCCAGCGTAAGCTTGGAATAGGAGAGGTGGAGGGAAACACAAAAACCCCACGCTGCCTAGCAGCCAGCTCCAAGAAAGCTATGGAAGGTGGCATCTCATTTTCTTCATTCATAACAATAAAACCCTTTCTCATCCATAGAGCACCGCAGGCTAATTTTAGCAGCGCACAAGAGTAGGGAAAGCTCAGAGTTTTGCCTCAGCCTCCTGCAGTTTCTCTTTTTGTTGCTTCTGCTTCCATCTTCTGTGAAGCAGCAGCACTCCCCTTTGACAGGGAGGCCATTTACTCCAGCAGTGAGGTGGCACCTTCGCGTGTGACTGTCCTAGAAACCCAAATGCTGTCCAGTTTACCTAATATACATAATTCACAAGCACCAAAATGGTTCCAAGTTGGAAAGGATAGTCCGGCTAAGTAGTTGGATTTAATTACCCGTGACACATGGACCTAGCTCTTAACTGACCTAGCTCGTTAAGACTTCTGCAGCATCTCAGTTGTAGTCCCTGACACCATCTATTGCATTTGCATTGTAAGTGGCATAAATCCCTCCTATTCATTTTGTAACTTTTACTCCTTTAAAAGCATACAGAGAAATGTGTTATTGGCACTTGGAGAATATGGCAATAGCAAGCCTGATGTAAATGCATACCGTGGTTGATTTAACTGAAACGCAGTATCCTTAACAACCACTGAGTTGTGGAAGATGTAATTCCACTCTAATCTATTATTCAGACCAGCAGGAGGTGGATGGGCTAATGAAGCCCTGTGTTCATCAGGGAAGGGCAAGGCAGGGAGCTTTTCAGAGCAGAGTAGCCCTCCTGTTCAGCATGGGGTTAATTCAGTGGGCATAGCAGGGAGAAGCGGTGAGAAGGATTCTGGGGCTCTCTTCACAGTACAGAAGGTGCCCTCCTTGCCCCCACAGCGTTAGTCCTGGATGGAAGAGTTTTGAGGAGGTTTAAGTATATCTGCAGATTAAGTCAACAGGCTTGAGTGACAGTGTTTTCACACATTTTCTCAGAGGGCAGCTTTGCAAGGCAGAGATTTAAAGCAACCACTTTTCAAATGGCACTGAGCACCCTACATGTGGAAGACATGCCTGAGGCCCATCACTCATGCAGGAAAGCCCCAGCCTACGTTTGCTTTGGGGAGGCTCCACGCTTCCCTTGCCGTCCGGCAAGGAATGGACTGACTGGCAGGGGTGATAACCCCATCGAGCGCTTCAGCAGCACCTGCCCTTTAATTTTCAGAAATGAGAGAATCTGGTACTGCTTGCTCAGTTATGGCTGTGCAGGGAGTATGTTGAGTGCTGTGGGGTAAGTTAAACACAACGTGGAATATATGGCTCCTTTAGGTCCTGGGAAAGTTAAGAAAAGTAAAACTTCTTTTTACTTCCAGTAAATCAGCTTATTTTCTCTGGAGGCAAAAGCTGGCATACTCACACACCACAGTTATCCTAGTGAGCAGAGAACGGGAGAGATGCTATTTTTAGCATTCAAGAAGCTATTTTATCCCTTCCTCTAGAACAGCCAAGTTTTCCATAAAATGCTGTTGCTTTTCTTCTGCATTTAATCATTGTAACAGATGTACACACACACACACACACAAAAGCCTGCTACTCCCAACAAGACAGCTTCACACACAAAACAGATTGCTATTTAAACTAGGAATTCAGGGCCACACTCTGCTTTCTCTTGTCGGCAGGTAATCTCGACTCCTGTAGGATCAAGTAGCAGGTTGGAGTACCACGGGGTTTGGCCCTGTAGCTTGCAGTGTAACATAATGGCTGGTTGGAAACAAAAGCTAGCCCGAGTTAATTCAGAGTGAGTTAGAAAGACAGACACCCCCCTCTTGCCGTCCTGTTGAAGAGGCCTTTGTTCAGCATCTCAAGGGCTTTGCACCCAGTGTAACAGCTCCGGGTGAGTAACCCTGGCGCTGCAGTTCAGAAACTGCCTCCAGGCAAGAACCCACTGTAAACAAGCTGTCAAACTTAACTAGGATATCCTGTGAAAGTGCCTTGAACAAGCAGTTAAAGCCTGGCCTAACGATGCGATGCAGCCGTTCCTCGAAGAATCGCCTGTGATGCTTTTAGAAAACCAAACCTAAACTCTGCCTCGCTCCTCTGAAGCAGTCGCTGCATTTTGCACGGCACTCGTCTTTGCAGGTCTTGTGTGGGTTTTTGTTTTTTTTTTCCCTCCTCACATGATTTCTGCTGACGCTGCAGTGCCTTTTTAAAACAGATTTGTCGTGTTTTTTCATATATGGTGTTCTACAGGAACGAAGATACAAACTTTTATCTTCAGGGGAAGCAGAGGAGATTGAAAGGTGGAGAATCAATTCACCTACTGGAAGAGCCATCTTTTGGCAGCTGCTTAGTGAACAAAAGCTCTAGAGGTTTCCCTTGTTAACAGCAGACAGCTGTAAAAAAATCTAATAAAAAAAACCAACGCAACAAAACAAACAAACAAAAACCCCAGAAAGTCTTCTTTTTGTCCCTAGTAGGATTTTATAGAAAGGTAAATAATTTATTTGGTTAAAAGCACCCTTTTTTGCAATGAGGAAAGGATACATTCTTAGGCATATATATTACTTAATATCCTTCCATACCTCGCTGGCAGCCAGCTTGTCATTGCTGTAGGGGCAGGAAAGCCAGGCTCTTCTGACAGCAGCCCACGCAGCCACTTCTCTGCAGACAGAGTCAGCAGCATCTTCCATCCAGAAGCACACACCGAGCATGTTACCCCCAGCCTTTACGGCACCCTTTGCCCTCTGAATAGCACTGAGCTACACAAGGGGCACAGGTGCAAAAAATCAGCAACAAAAGACCAGCTGCACATGGAGACAGAACAGCTAACAAGAGAAGGTTCCTCCTGTGCTCAGCCCCTGGGTCCTTCCTGCCCACAGCTCAAGAATATTATAACTGTCATGTGGCACATTTCTCCAGAAAGGTCCCAGGCCAGTTCACAGGTTCGTGAGTGGTTTAGGCTTTGCAGTTTGTTTTGGGGTTTTTTTTAACTGTACATATGCATCATCTTACACACATGTAACTTGCTGCACTTGGCTGTCACTAAAATAAGCAGTAAACTATTTAAAAAAAAAAATATATATATAGGGCTAAGCTATCATGCATATCCATAGCAGTCAGTCATCTCTCTTCCACTATCAGCAGAACTACACTAGGGTTGAAATTGGTTACCTGATAACAAAAAAAAAATAATAAAAATTCAAAGACAATCTAAATTGAGACACATGCGTTGGCAGATGGCTCATGCTCACCTTCAATCTTGAATGTGATGCGTTCAGCAATAAAGCATTGCAAGGTGGAACGTACAGCCCTGTCAGTGTTTGCACACAGCTGAGCTACCTGCAAGCCTTTAGCATCCAGACAGTTGCATTATTTGCCAGCCAAATTCATTCTCATTGTAAGCGGCTGCCAGTAATTCTAGTTCTTGGGAAAGACAGAGACAGGATGTCTGATTTTTCCTGTTACAAAAAAGGGGAATGAGAGGTAGGCAACAGCAGAAGTTAGGGCACAGGCTGCTTTTCTTGTCTGCTGTGGCAACTTGGGCAACAGACCATCTACACAGGAGGTCTCATCTTTGCCTGCCGCTTTTTGGTCATTTTTATCCCACCCAGTTAGGCTGCTCATCAGCTTTTTGTTAGACCTGAAGGTGTTTCCCCCAAAAGCCCCAGCTGATTTCTTGGAGGAGCACAGTGACTCTAAACATGGTACACCTCTTTTCTCTCCCCAGGTATCCTTTAGGTATCACTGTAGGTTATACAACGAATGGCGCCGGACCAATCAGCGAGTGATACTCCTCATCCCAAAGTCTGCCCACGTCCCCTCCAACCAGCAGTCCCTGCTGGGCCTCCAGTCCCTCAAAAGGAACTCAAAGGAGACCATCGTTTGATCGGGGCAGTTCTGCACAGGGGCCATGCACTACTAAGTAAATTTCTCAAATTCATTGGGGTCAGACACCTTCCAGAACCCAGGAGTGCGCTATTCTGATTTACAAACTCTTTGCTGAGGAAAAAAAAAAAAATCAGTTTGAATTCAAATCATGGATGCTGCAATCATATGATATTTGCTAAGCTGCCAAACTTGTTTATTTAGCAGATACTGTATGGAATTCTACAAACTCATGTTAATATTTGCATCATCAAGTGATGCAAACTTTTTTATTGTTTAAAATATTAAACTATCATAATTAACAATGCAAAACAGGTTTAAGAAGTGCTTTGTTTTTATAATTTTCTGTTCCTACAGTATTATTTCTTTAGGTAGATGACAGTAACCAGCGCTGCTTTTTCTTTCCTAAAGCACAGCAATACCATTCCCCCATATGATTTTATTTGGAACTCCTTCATACCAGTGTTTTTTATTATTAAAATTTGTGTGTAGTGAGTTCTACAAATTGGCATATTTTTTAAACACTATAAAGTGATTGGAAAGTTAACCTTCTCTGTTTCCTCTTTGGCAGGGAAGTTCTGATAGGAAAATTCTTCATTAATGAATTTAGCATGTGCAAAAGAAGGAAGTGACAAATCACAATAATCTTCCCACTCAAAAGTATTCTAGTATATGCCACTCAGGAAAAACTAATTATACTTTTTCCACTCAGATGCAACAAACAAGGCACTACATTCTGCACCGAAGTGCACATTCTGCTGGTGTGAACTGAAACTTAGCCAATTTACTCTGCATTTCCACAAAGCTGAATTTAACCTTAATTTAAGACCTATTTTTGAAAGGAAAACTCTGCATACATAATGAGAAGATTAGATATGTTTTAGGAAGCAGGAACTTGTCTTGCATAAAAATTAGCATTATTTTGAAGCTGCAGAATTTTCAGCTTGACAGGTAGATTTAGCAGAGTGTACAGAAACCCTCACCTCTCATTGTAGCACTGAGACAAAGACTTCTTTTTAATGATGTAGTGCATAGCCTCCTAGGGTGACCAAACTGAATTTGGAGTGTAAAGACTGGACTTTATTCCTGGGTGGCATTATCTGTTTCCCCTTGGTTTTGTGCCCAATTCATTCAGCAATTCTTCACTCTCAGAAGAATCACAGTTATGTAAAGAGACTTATTTTACAGAACACAAAATTTCATTAACAAATGCTGCTAGAACTAGAAATTTATACATAGCCCCACTCTGAACTGATTAATTTTTTAGAAATGTGTACAGATGGCAATGCCACCACATGCTTTGGTTTCCAAACTCAGCAGGAACTGAAAATAAAAAGGAACACAGAGCAAGAAGGCTAGTAATTTATAATTCAGATAGTTCAAGGTATTATGGGTGTTTACCATCCAACAAGACCTTATTTGATGTTGTATGTGCTCTATGGGAGAAAAAGCTTAGTACAAAAAACCAAATCTGTTCGCTTTTTTATTCTGTTTTTGGACCAGTCTGTCTGGTTATGTTATTTAACAATATTCTTTGTAACTATCAATTTCATGGGGATATAAGAAGCAACTACCTATATATAGCAATAACAGCCTCATTCAGACATTAAACTGGTTTCACAGCAAGCCAAGATAGGTAAGAAAACCATGAACCTGCACATCTATACTCATTAGTCTGACAATAAGGGCAGGAGTTGGTCACGTTTGGCACCTTCTCTTCCAGAGAAAACTACACAAGACTCTGAAGACATGGGTATCACGAACTCTGTGATGGCTTACTTTTAAACCCTCTTCCCAAAGGCAACTAAATATCTGCACAGAAGACTGAACATGCACATAAGCATAGAGTTCCAGGTTAAAAGAAAACCTGCCAGCCAGGGGCGCAGAAATAAAGCAAGTCTAGCTGGGTCCAGGACCAGTGTTCTAAATGCCTACACCTTTGCTTTAGGTGAGCTTTCTTCAGAATTCTATTACTACTTTTGCTTCTTGGGAGATAACCCAGCAAGTTGGCCCATAACATAAGGGTTATTCCTAAGCACATACTGTTCTTGGTTTTGTTTCATGAAAAAATTCCACATTGTCCGAATTTTTTAAGTAGCTACTAGGAAAACTTGTGTGTTTTATTTCTTTGTTTTTTGTTTAAAGCCAGCTTATTTAATCTGAAGAAGGCATACTGAAGCACCAGAGAGGAAGTATGGTCCAGTTTAGCAAATATGTTACTACTGTAGTCGCTCTGCTTGATGCACAAGTACAGCAAAACTGACTGGTGAAATCACTAGCAGGAGTCTCCCATGCCTTTTCTTCAGAAAAAAAATTGCCAGAAAAGATCCAGTCACACACGTGTCATTTTGCATTAGACCCATGGAAAGAAGCATACTTCGTAATCTTCCCCATTTTTCCTAAAACATAAGAGCAGGAAGGTAGGGGATACTAATTTTTATTCCCACTTCTGTTCTCAACTGAAGACTTGGAGACGGAAGGCTCCCCCTGACAAGTACTGCTTTTTCTTCCACTAGTTGAGGCTACTGTTGCCACGTCCACATTTCAGTTAACAATTTTAAAACTGGATCATTACAGCAAATACTCTACAACAGCATCAATGCTCATTTTTGTTTGAGTAGACATGAAAGATGAACTCAACTGCAGCTGTAGCTACAGTTAGCAAAGCAGTACAATCTTTGTTATGCTATGCTCGAAGAGTTATGGGTAAGTTAAGCAAAATTAAAAGTTAATCAATGAAAGGATGGGGAAAGTCTTTATTTAAAAAAAAAAAAAAAACACAAAAAAAACCAAAAAGAGAGAAAAAGTATCAGTCAGTTTCCTTCTCAGCAACGTTATGCTTTCTTCTCATGCAGCTGGCCTTGACATTTACATTCCTTCCCAATTTAAGAAGTTACATAGAAGGCGCAGCATTCCAATCAGTATTTTGAGATGCAAGTGATAAAAGCAACAGCAACTTAGGCCACCTAAAAAGTCTTCTAAGAGGCTACAGACATACTAGTTTTGTTCCTGCCTTTCACATCCTACTTGCTGATCACAGAGATTGCCATCATAAGCATAGAGAGTTAAACCCACACAGAGCCCACGACAATTCAGTATTAACGATGAGTACAGTGCAAAGGGAGGAAGTTTTACTTCTTCTACATAGACTAGTGTTGCAGGGAAAAGGCTATCACGTTACATAAAACAACAAACAAGGTAAAGTACAGTTCAGCAGTGGTAGTTGACATCATGATGATGCTGAAAAGGTATGAGGTTCAGCAGCAGGAAGCTAGGCAAATCCTCACTTCCTAGTGTAGTGAGGAGAATAAAACAGAAGAAGCAGCCATATAAATCACATATGGAGATGGAGGAGAAGCACATTTAATGCAGAGAAGAAACTGATAAAGAAGGATGTAACTGAAGATTTAGAAATACAGCTTTCTGTTCAGCTGGAAGGAAGTCACAGCATAAGTAGGATTAAAGATACTTCAGGTTTTTGGGGGTTTGTTCTTTTTTTCTCCATTACTGTATAATTCTATCAGATTGAGACTTCAAACTGTCATTTATTAAAAACTGCTTTGCATCAGTTTCACAGTAGGAATTCACACAGGGAGATGTGAAAACTCAGTAAACTCAGTACATAAAGGGAATTGGGGCCAATATATGCCTTTGGTGTGATGAATACCATCAGAAAGAGAAATTAAAAGCTACTGTGAGAAACACTTAGGTACTAAGGGCAAAAAAGCCCTCCCTTTCAACTGAAGGTAAGTTTAAAAAAAATAACTGTTAATAATTAAGCTCTTCATTTATTATTATGAGACGAAGTACCATTTAACACACAGCTGGCTAATTAAAAAAAGCATTTTCCTTGCAAGCAGAACTGAGTATTGCCTGTCTATTGCCAAATACTGCGTTTGGGATATTCAGAAGTACCTTTAAAAACTATTAGACAATGCAAAATGTACAAAGGCCCCTAGCTTTATAAATACCTAGCAGGCCCATAAAACAATAAAGCCTACAGTATGGGTATATAGTATGTAACGTAACTCATGATGACACCACACCGCATACTAATTCATTGCTGTTACTTCGTATTTCAAATTTGACTTCTACAAGCTTTTTCAAAAAACAGGTTACATCTCTTAAAAGCTGCCAGGTTTGTTCGTACTTGTGATTGCTTTCAGGTCTTGAAGTTTTTATTGACAGCCTATTACATCTCATTGTGGCAACGCTACAAAACATTTTTTCTTCCTTTTGATTTTAAAAGGTTGTAAGAACTGATTGTGATCTTCATCTTTATCATAAGTGTATAAAATGCTTTCTCAATAAAACTTGTTAAAGAATTGATGTTGACGTTCTATCTACCCCACCTTCAGAAACAAAACACTACAGTTGTAGAGAAAAATCAATGTTACAGTTTCACTCCGTGACTTACATTATGGAGAAGGTCAGTCTTGCTTGCCAATAATACTTTTCTGTTCATAAATGTGGCAGTCAAACCAGCTATGAAAATTCACATTCAAGAGTTAATTGATGACTGTAGCAAAATCCTATCAAACAATCAACTTAAGCTGAAATATGCCTTTATTGATGCCACGCAATGTAAATTTCCTTTCTTTAGGGTTAATCACAGAGAGAACAAGTCCTGTATTTACGCATACCTATAAAAGAAAACCAGAGGAGAGCAGCAAAGGAGGTAGAGCAATAAATGCACACTAAGGAAAATCTGAGATAAAATAGCTAACTTTTGCTATAATCCTCTGATGGATCTAGTTGAATATTATAAATAATTAAGTGTCCCAGTGTTTCCTTGAGGTTAACCATCACATACCAGGAAAGGCTAAATAAGCATTCACATCCATCATACATAGCCTCCATTCCTTTTATAAAAATCACCCATTAGTAGTAGTTGTCCTATTTGGGGCATGAGCTTTAAAAAGCTTTTATTCCCCATCAATTACTTACTTTCTTTGCCTGGAGAAAAATATTTCATAGTCAATTAACATATAGCCATTTCTGCAAAAGCTGCAGTCTTTTTTTTTTTTTTCCTGCTAGAAATACCTATGCTGCTTACAGAGAAGCATGAAAACAAAAAGCACTATTTCACAGATTTGGAGTTTCCCATAAAGCACCCTTTTCTCTCCGGAAACCCTCAAGTTAGTATCAAAATGATACACTGGTAAGAGTTAAGTTTATCCATGAAAATTTAAGACCAATATTTTAAATTGCTTCTTTGGCATGTTGAACAAAAAAGGTACTTACATTATGTATATATTAATTTCTCCTTCTATATTTTTCTGCCTGCTGGGGCTCACATGATGTAGGTATATGCAGCAGGGGCAAAGAAGCCAGAGGCATAAGACAATCTGTAGCATAGAGCTACAATGGCTACACTGTGGAAAATAATTTGTACCACAGGGCTACAGCTGATTACATAGGGGTTTATTAATAAACTTGTCCACTATAAAAAAAGAATGCGGTTTACAGGTTAGCTGCTTTTGCTGTGAACAGACCCAAACCCCAAACTTCTATAGAAACAGGACCAGCTGACAGGAATGCATACCTTGCCTCAAGAGTGTTCATTATACAGTACTAATGCTGTACCACTCAAACTACTTAAACCAGATTCTTACACTGGTTTTCACAGGAATTAATGTATTAGAGCATGCACATTTGTGATAAAGGGTTCTACTAGTTGCTAGCAGTAGGTTACTGAACAGTTTTCACCTGTCAGGATGATGCAGTTTGTGTCTCTTGTTACAGTTGATAAATCAGTATCAGATAATGATAATCCACTATCTGTTGCCAACTCTAGAAAGGACTGAATGTACCTAAAAGCAATATTTACACACAACTGTAACAGTACTAATAAAAAGACCTACCAAAATTTTGATCACAAGTTGAACACATTTACAGAGCAAACTAGGATATTTGCTTCTTCTCTGGCTTATTACCTAACACACATCCTTCAGAAAATGCAAACACATTTGACATAACATTGCATATAGCCAGTTAACTCATTTTTCAGTGGTCAGATATCTTTACCAAATCTATCAGCATGCCTTCTCTCACCCAGACTGGTGTAGATCACGACAGTAACCAAGGTACTGTATTTTTTGAATGCAGTTCCCAACTAACAGGAACAAGAGTTCCCATTAGACAAAGTGTGACAGGGAAAAAAAAATTAGCCATAAAAAAAATTTTCATTTGTTGCATACAGTGGCACAATGCATACCTCTCCACAAGCTTGATGCTGGTGTTCTTCAGTACAGCAATAGAAGGTCCACCCTACCTTGCAGTAATCAAAACGCGCTTCTGGACTTCAGTGCAGGAAGATAGGGAAGTAGGAGAACAGAAACTGTTCTGATCAACGGAGCAGAAACTTTCAAAAGTTACTGTGGAAATTGCAGGGAAGCGTCGGAAGTTTTGGGTTGTTTTTTTAATATTTCAATAGTAAGATCTCCACCTGGTGGTAGGATGTTTCACTGAAGGTTAGAGTGAACCCACATGCACACGTGCTCCCCAGAATGGGCACCTGTGTTTCCCAGCACTCTTTATGCTAGTTTACAGAAATACCTGTACCAGCAAAATGACTTTCTAAAAATCAGCATTTCTCCCATTGCCATCCATCACAAGGGTGCTGATTTACCAGAATATTCACAAGACTCATGTAAAACCTCTCTTTACAGAGAAAATTAGCTTTAAGTGGCAGCTCCTAGCTATGCATTCAGGTAAAAGTTATAGCACTGTTCATCATCCTGGTGACAAAAAACAGAGTCTACAAAAGCTATAACCAAGAATGCTTGACTATACTGGCACGTTCCAACTATAAATTAAGAGTTAGGTACCCAATGCCTACATGCAAATATTTTTCTTTACAACTGATTAAAGATTAACAGTCCTATCTAACTGGCCCAATCAAGTCTTTACCAGAATACATTGCTAGCCTGTGCTATTTGTTTTGAAAGCAAACAAGGAATGGAATTAACCCCTTCCTACAACATATGCATTAATTTATATGGTGTATGCCTACCAACATCTGAGACTACAATGAACAGAAAGCCATTATTCCTATAGATCAAATAAAGGAGCATTCAGGATGTCACAGAGTGATGCTTAAGAGACATAAAAATATTTATACTACGTAAATATTCAAATATAAATAGAAAATTAAATCAAGTATTACAATGGGGTTTAATGTAGTTGTTTAAACCAGCATTACTGTCAAAAGAAGCAGTTCCCCTAATCCTAGTCCTTCTGTATAACCCCTTGGCCACCCATCTCCACTTTCTGCTAGCACAATGTTGAAACACCACTCTGTAGTTCACTGGAAAAGGGAACTTACCCAAGATGAAAGACACGTTAAAAAAGTCTTTATATTTGTCATGAGACAAATGCTAGAAAAAAGTTCAAATCAACTTAAAATTCTGGCCATGCATACTTCTAGACTAAGATGAAGATAACTGTTTAAAGTAATTCTAAGTTTCTATTTATATTATTGTGCCGTGCTTGAACTGCTCAGCCCGGTACTTGTGTAATGTAGTAAAAACCAGTCTGGTAAGAATTAATAGATGAGCAAAAATGATGCCGAAAGTTATGCAATAGTGTTTGAATAAAGCTCTAAAGAATTAATTTTCTGAACAGGAAACATGTTACCCATTATTTGGAATAAGTCTTCACAAGTCAATTGCCACCATTCCATTTACATGGATATTTCACCAACTTCAAAGCCTATCAGTTCCAAGTAATCAACACTCATTCAACTTTAACTCAGTTCTAGGAAGAAACAAATCCCAAAAGCTTTACTTGATAACATCTTAAACAGAGATACTTTATTCAAAGCTTTTTCAGACATTAGATTAATGCAGAAAGGACAGAAAAACTTTCCACATTGACAAAATTACAATTGTTTTCCATATAAATGTAGACTAGACCCCTAGAAGTGGTTGTTTCCTACAAATTGTAAACAAGCAAGACAATCCATATTAAAACAGCCTTCTATTTGTTAAAAAATTATGTAAAAGAATTTAAGCTGGTTACACTATCTTAGCAACACAACTAACACATTTAACATGAATCCTCCTCCAGAATAAGAAATCTAAATAAAGGAAAAGAGTACCAATAAGGAGTTTTACTGCATCCTTCATCCTCTGAGTGCTTACATGATCAGCTGGGCTATGGGATTTTTTTTATATGTTTTTTTGTTTTAATTTGGTTTTGTTTGGGTTTTTTTTTTTTTAAAGAAAGCTGTTCTTTTCTATTAAAAAAAAGTCATATAGGCGTTGTAGGAAAAAAAAAGTCTCCAGTACAAAAGAGTTCATAGTATCGAAAATCCCTTCCCCAACAGCACCTAAATATAAAGAGGTCAACAGCAACTGGCTAGTCTAGGTGTAGTCTAAGAATATCAATCCCCAAAACACATTGGAATATTTCTATTCCAGCAAGGTTCCAATAAAAATCGATCCCCAAAACAGTGGAATATTTCTATTCCAACAAGGTTTCAATAAAAAGACTGGCATATAAATCTGGGGCAGAGGGACATCATTTTTCAAACAGTACGTTGTTCAAGGGTCATTAATTCACATCCTGCGCGAAAGTTACAGATACTTCTTATAAAACTTCCTTTTCAGTGGCAAAGGAAATTAAGGCCATCAGATTCGCAGGTTAAAAATTCACATACAGAAAATACAAAAATACGTTGTGCTTCCAAGAAGACTCTGCTCTGTAGGCAAGGATTACCATGATTTGAGGAACCTGGTTGACTGGAAGTTTACATGACTGCACAGTTTCTGTTAGATGTCCTTGGGCCCACCTGTGATGAATAGAAAGTCATCTTTGAAAAAAATAATCCAGCAGTAACAGATTGAGCAACTCAAAATAATATACTGTACATTTTGAATATATTAAATTATTGGCCTGGCCTGCTCTAAGCAAGAGTCAGCATGCAAAGCTGAACAACCTATTACCCCATGTAAGTAAAAGAATGCTAGATATCCTTTCCCACGAGAGGTAATGGAGGACAGGTACCAGAAAAACACAAATAATTATCATATTTGAATCCCAAGTCAAAAAGCATTGTTGAGTTTAGACAGGTGGTAAATACTGCAAGGAGCATATTCAAAGTACCTTGAGATTTTTTTATCTAAAGATATATAATCTCTTGATAATGGCTTTACTTTACAAAAATGTTAAGACACACACTTTAGCTGAACCTCACAATCCCACAAGAGCAACTGGATAGGCTTCAGTACTTTTTTGCGTAACTGCAATAAAAAACAGACTCTATACTAAATGCCACAAAGTTATGATTGCCTTTTTTTTTTTGGCAACCATATTTCTTTGGTCTATAACTCAATTTCCAACACAGCTCTCTCCGTTTTTTGTCTGTTTACATACACATGCTTAACTACTGTCCTGTATCTTTTCTAACCACTTTAAGGATACATACTAACTGAAATGTAACAAACTCTTAGGCAAAGTAGCAAACATGAAGGTTGTGTTACAGTAACTTATGTTTGTTACATTTCCTACGTTTCTTTTTCAGAAACCTGGTCAAAACAGTAAGGTGATGGATAAAACTCAGAACCTGAACAATTGAGTATTTTTTATCTCAGTATTTCCCCTTATGTCTCAAAACATATTGCGACTGCAAGGCCACACTTTTCCATTGCTTTCAGAGTTGCACTTCTTCAGCCTGCAAGAGACACCTTCTCTGATAGAGGTGAGATTTGAAGACACTATCAGAGAAAATGAGGTGTTTAAGTTGTCAATATTTTAGGTAAATTTAGGTGTAGCTACTTAAGCCAAACTTAACCATAAACAACTGGCCTGGGAGAAATCTTATCAGCAACAAAGTTTAATAAAAAAAAGATCCCCAAATCTTTCAGCTTTAAAACCTTGCTTTAAGAAAAAAATCTACTTCTCTCCATCAAGGGAATAAGTGAAGTAATATTTTTTTATACCAGTTTTAATAACAAAGCTTCATGTTTTCATTAAATTACAGATTAAACAAAACAGAACTAAAAAAACCTCCCACAACCAAACAGGTATGATGTTTTTCCAAAGATTCCTGACTTTCATATATATGCATTTTTTCAACGTAAATAACCTTGTTAATCCAAAACAAGATACCTGGTGGTGAAGGTCCTCTTCCTCCAGAGCTTCAGCTACTTCTTCCTCAACTTCTTCTTCTTCCCCTTCAGGTATAGTTGTTTTAAAGACAGTGCTTCTCTGAGCAACCTCCTGCAACAGATTTTTATTTTTCAGACTTGACTACTCTAAAGATCTAGTGCTAATCTACTTAGGTTTTGAAAAACAGGTGTTCCAGCTGTTGAGAAAGCTACTTGTACTCATTTTGTCTATGTACTTTTCATGTACTGCTGTGCATAAACAGCATTCATAACACCTTAGTTTTAAATCTGTTAATGATAAGAAAGTCTTTATAACAAGACACTCATCAATTCTTCCGAGATTTGCTTACTATATATTTAAATATTTTTTCAATTGCAAGATGTCATAGCTACTGTTCTACCCAAGTTTTTAAATCTCACCAGAAATAAAGCTTCATTGCTTTATGCGAGTTTCACTGTAACGTTTCCCACCCCTCATAAAAACACAGTTTTAATGAAAATTAAAAGACAAATCACTGAAGAGTTCACTTAAATCTTTTCTTTTCAGAGCATATTCTAAGGCACTGCCCAATTCCTGGCATGGGGGCAGTATCTGAACAAGTCACTCTACTACTTATACTCCACATAAGGAAAAAAATTCACACACTGCAACAGATTGCATTCCCAAATTGCAGACACACAGGGGTACAGTATGTGTGGCTGAAAAGCAAAAGAAGAAAAACTCTACTAGATGCTCATGTACACCCATGCATAAAGTCCTAACAATGTTCTACCTGCATCTTTACAGGGGATGGCATCACAAAAAGGCAAGTTTAAACACATCTGTGGTACTTTACCTCTCCCTGAGAATTCTTCAGTACAACTTTCACATCTTTACCAGTGCCCCAGGAATTCTGGTTCTTCCAGATGAGGTCAGTGGGAGGGCTAGCAGTTATTCCAGCATTTGCAGCCCAGATCTGTTAAAAGAAATCACACACGAACATTATTTGCTACTCTTATACATTACCATGTTATTTATTGAGTTATTGTATTCCACTTGTAACATCAGTGAATCTCCTTCAATTAAGAAAAAACAAGTCTCTACCTACCTACTTCCAAAGTTGCTTACAATAAAGCACCCCAAAGTTTTTTAATGAAGAGACTTTTGAACATATAAATGCACCTGTTTATGGTCAAAATAATTGTTCCATATAGAAAGTAAGTTTCTGAAGAACACGTCTCCTGTCCTCCTTCTTCCCAGCAATAAATACAACTAAGGCCCAATAGAAACATAGGTGATTATTTTCTGAACACGTACATAGAAAGGACAAAACTAAAAACCTTGCATCTTATTGACACACACAAGTTGTCTTAAAACCCATTTCAATAGAATAGCTGAAGCTTGACAACTTACTGTAACAGTTTGGCCTGCCTTTAGTATGTATCTTGAGGTATATCTGTAACTAGCAGAAGTGTCTCCTATTTTTCTGATCAGCTCCCAACCTCCCATAGGTTGATCCTAATAAAGAAAGAGGAAAAAAAAAATATCTATCAGTACTTTCTGTTACATATGTAGGGTGTTTTACATGCAAGGCATAAAATTTTCAGTAAAAAAATTTATTACTACTTCATCTTCAGCATGCAATTAGAATCATTTTAGGTAAATTTGTCTTACCTCTTATTTCAAGTTAAAGCTTAATACGTCCTGCTTTTCAATTCTGATGTTCTATTAACTACTGTTTACAACTTGCATCAGTTTTGTTAGCTTAGTCCAGAAAAATATATAAATAAATATTAAAAACCCCTTACAAATACTCAGTACATTTTCTGGAGCACAGAAGGACAAGCAGGCTCCTTAGAAAACAAACTAGTCCTGTCAGTCTTCTTAAAACATGTTTCGATTCCTTTTCAAGGCCTATGTTATTCTTCAATTGTTTTTTGCCTATCAACTACTTGAAAAGCACAAGCAAATCTAGTAGAAAAACATATACAGGTCATTATTACAGAATAACTATTTCAAAACAAGAGTAGATCTTAAGTTCTCCCACCAACAGTTGCCAAGCATTAAATAATTGCCACCATAGTCTAAAAACAGTCAGTTAAGATCACCTAAAATAAACTAACTTATCTTAATAGCTGCTGACATTCAGCTGGTCATTGTAACAAAACATACTGCACTCAATAAAGATTTTAGATATTTTCTATCTATTTTTATGTGTTCTATATATTGTATTTTGTATATTATTATATTTTATATATTATATGTAAATAAATATAAAACCTGTCAAACACTTACGAAAATTCCCCAAATACAGCTTATTACACTGCACTACAAACAGTTGCTCAAATCTAGACCCCTGGCAAAGTGCTATAACCATAACCCATCCATGGCTACTAGTAACAGA
>JAHREE010000605.1:5890359-5908067 GCA_033628505.1 Tringa tobata | reverse complement strand
AGACAGGTTCTATATATTGTATTTTGTATATTATTATATTTTATATATTATATGTAAATAAATATAAAACCTGTCAAACACTTACGAAAATTCCCCAAATACAGCTTATTACACTGCACTACAAACAGTTGCTCAAATCTAGACCCCTGGCAAAGTGCTATAACCATAACCCATCCATGGCTACTAGTAACAGAACCGATGCTCCTTCCATGGAAGAATGAATGTGTAGTTAAATTAAATTAGATGGGGGGACAGACCCATGTGCTACACAAAGTGTGGGGGGAAAAAAATCCTGTAAGCACGAAAAACTTCAAAAGCAAGAAAATGGCAGGTCCTGACTCACTACAAGTAGTCTTTGATTTGTCTGAGTTTAGTCATCTAAATGCCTAGACCAAGACAGTTGTCAAGGTTTCTTCCATTCAGTAAATGACATCGGCCCTCTCAGCCAACACCCCAGGCAGGTAATTACCATACACATGTATCACCATCTGGAATACTCTGTTCATCTCTTCCTTGATTAGAGAGGACTGAGACACTGGGAACCAGACCAATCTTTGTCATCTAAAACATCAAGATGAGCTGCCTTTTACTGAAGGTAAAGGATCCAATGACATTAGACAGAGGCCTTTGTGTCGCCAAACACAAAGAAAGTAGCTAACACTTCTACAAACAGCTGAGGCACAGACAGCACAGGAGGAGACAAGAACTACATAAGACCTCTGAAATCAAGGCTGCAAGAAATTAAGTCTTGTAATTCTGGTGTCCTATTGAGACAATGCTCAATTCTCTCTTCTCCCTGACAAAGGATTTAAGGAATTAGAGTCTCCAGCTCCTCCTCTGATGACTTGCAGGACTGTATCTAGCATAGGACTTTTTTTTTTCCTTAAGCAGAAGTTACAAGTAATGTTGGAAGGGGAAGAGGGAATAGGGGGAAAGTGAACTGAATGTAACAACATCATTCTGAGGGTAACGTAAGGAAAAGTTTTGACTCCCACTCAAACAAAGTATCTTTTGATAAACAGAGATGTGTGTTCCCCCCAGTACAAACTCCAACCTACTCACAGAATGAAATCAGCTGAGTAGCCATCATAAAGGTGGCTTTGGCATGGGAACTGAGGGCTCCTAAAACACGCTGATGCAGCTAACGAAGAAGGAAAACTATAGTTTAGAGGAGCTATATGCAAGTACAAGGAACACAGGCAATTAATTACACATAGACATTTTGCATCAGTAGGTATTTCTTTTGGGGATTTTCAAGGCAGAGAAAATTCTTAAAATGCTTCTAAATTAGCCTGATGTCTGCTTGCACTATTTCCTATCAGTGACAATGCTATCGGGAAGCAGATCACGTGCAAGGCACAACTCTTAAGATTTGGTGAGTAGGGAACGTAACATTAAAACAGCTGCTACGAAAAGCATTAAAAAAAAATCATTAAGAAGAAGTCATCATCAATCCAAAATAATGTATGAAAGCTTATTTTGTGACACACTAGTTTTAGTGCCACCTCTTACACAGCGTGCTTTAACTCCAGTGCCAACATGATGCCTGAGGGCTGAAAGGGTGCTGAGGATGCCTTCTACCTCTAACTAGCCCATTGTAAAGTCATGATGTGTGTGCGTTTTCAAACCTGTTCAGAGGTGTTCTTCAAGCGGATGAATTTTCCATCAACGTCTATTTCCTCAATAGAGACATTTCCAGTGGCAGAAGCTGAGTGGGAAATGCTAACGCTGCTGCTGGCTTCAGATTCCTCCACATCAATCCTCTTCCTCTTCCCTCTGGTTGTACGCACACTACGGCTCGATGAAGCCCGTGAAACTGTCACTCGGGAAGAGGGGCTTGGAGAAAGTTTCAATCTATATTGAAGAAAGGAAGAAATATGCATACATCACACTTTTTTAAAAATAAACTTTGCTTCTCTCTCCTCTTCTTCCCATGGAATTGTAGAGCAAAAAGGTATAGGAATATAGTAAACAGAGCATGTTACATGAAAAAGTGAAGCATTAGGTACTTTTTTGAAGAACTGGATAAAATGTTGTCAACCCATTGATTAATGCTTTGGAAGAATACTGATGAACTACTACATTAAAATCATAAAGGTACCTCTATGCATTTCTTAAAGACTGCATTCCTGGGAACATGGATCAAGTAAAGAAAAAATATTCTTAGAGGAATTTAAGCCATTGTGGGAAATTTATGGAAAAACCCAATGGCAGAAGAGCTTTTGTTCACTTGAGAGGAATCAGCTTGAACCAGCAGGATGTCATTCAGAAAACAGTGAGGTATCAAACTACCTAAATAACAGCTGTGACTTATCAGGCTAAAGTCCATAGTATTGCTGAACTCTGGGGAACTTTTTCTACTCATGGAAAATGCTGCTAGCTGATAAGCTGGGCAACTGTAACAGCTATTACTTTATTAAAATTATTCTATACTTAAAGAAATTTGGCTTACAATTAAATAACCCTGTAATTGACTCTGGAAAAGAGTATTAACTGTGGCACCAAACAGACCTACAAATGTCAATTCATTATGTCCTCAGTGCTGAATCTTAATAGGAGAATGGTATTTGTTCCCTTGAGAGCTATTGGTCTGACACTCAACAAGCCTGGTTTCATGGAGACCAAGTACAAGTATGTGTCGGGCAGGAGAGGGGCCAAACCAAACAGTGCCTTGGAAACTATAGTAAAGCACCTAATGAATACATTCCCAGTAAGAGCTGCCTTTTAACAGAGAAAAGGACGAGTAAGGGAAGCACACAAGATAACAGCATTTGTTGCTACTTTCGTTCATACCTCTCCTCTTCACCCTCCAGCAATTTCCGGTATGCTTCGATTTCCATATCGAGTGCCAGTTTAAGATCCAGAAGTTGTTCATAGTCGTTCAGCTGCTCCTGCATCTGATTTCTTATCTCTGCCATATCCTTCTCTTTCTCAGACAGTATTTTGCGACAGTTTTCCCGTTCCTTGGCCAAGCTTTCCTCAAGCTCTTGCACTCTATCTTGCCATGCTCTAGACTAGAAAGCATTAAAAACATCAGTGGTGCAAAGGAAAGCTCACCCAAACCTCCATGCACTCTGCTATTCAGGCAACATGGAAGTAAAAACATTAGGTTAACCATCCTCCTCCCTTTCTGAATTCAAACTCACCTCTATTCCATTTCCTGTTCTCCACCTCAATTACAAACATAACATCTTAAGTTCCAATGAAACTTACAACATGCTTTGAAAGACAACTCCCCGCTCCATTTCTCTGAGCTCTGAAGATATATTACACCACCTGAATTTACTCAGTCAAGAAAAATGGAGCTTGAGATGTGCTGGACAGCATACAGAATCAAAGTACAGCTCTGAGCATACTTTAGATCCTGTGTAAGTAATTGCTCTTTAGCTTTCAGATGTCTACTTCCTGCTTCAGTTTATTGCTTCCAATTCTGAATTTTGGGAGAAGGTTCCTCTAAAGAAATACAGACTGTCAGTGAAAGCCTGTCTATCTGTTACTAAAGCCTTCAAGGCTTGCCGAGTACAGTGGTAAGTGCTCCACAAAGAAAGCTAATGTCTCACATACTTTAAAAATCACATAAAGCCAGTAGAACACAATATTGTCTATACAGAATGAAACACTTATCAAAGAAAGGCCAAATCATGACAGATTTAGGATTTACTTTCCTTGATTGTGCTTTCTTCTGTTTGACAGTCTCTTGAGATTTTTTTTTAATTAAAGGACAGCCACAGGAACCAATGCCTCACAGTCACCTTGTCTGTTTAAATCACCAAGTTTGCTACGCAAGCACTCTACTTAGGAAGTCATCATAGTCCAGAGACCATGAAAACAGGCAGTCTAAAAGGCTGCCGCAGAGGACCAGTGTAATCAGCTTTGATTCTTAAGAGTCAGATAAAGAATGTAATAAAAGGAGTTGAGTGTCACATGGAAGATCCCAGTGGAAACTACTACAGAGCTCAGTATTGGTAACTCAAACCAGACTTCGCATCAGTGATACGAGAGTGTCTTTGTCTTCTTCTAAGAGAATAAAAATAAAGTTAGTGCTGGAAAATGGAAAACAAAACTGTACTAGTTGACATCACTAGCACTACCACCAAAAAAAAAAAAAGAATGCCACTGCATCAAAATTGGGTGTTTGGTGGACAATTAACAAACTGGCAGAAGTTGATTTTGATAGCTCTGAAGTTAACTACTAACACCTCTGCAAATTCAGAAGCATGTTCTCTGAAGCTAGCTGTCACTCCCAAATAATTAACAGAACACAGTTGATTAACTAAAGTAAGAAGGAAAACACCCTCAGAGCCCTCAGTCTGTTGACTGAGCCACCAAAAGAAAGATGATGGTAATCTGAAGGCAGAAATAAGATATAAGTAGACAAAACTCTCAATCTGTGATCTAAGTATAATTAGATTCTGCTCTACAAACGCTCAAGTTGAGTTATCTGATATATTTTCTCAGTCTCGTATTTCATCCTAATCTTGTAAAACCACTCCTTTTTTCCCCCCTAGAGTTGTAGATGCAAACTTGATTGAGGCTGGAAAAAGATATCAAATAAAGACAGACTGCATATTCCAGCTCTGGCTTTGGATATTGCTTTGTGGAATCTTATGCTAGGCATTCCAGTTACTACAGAACAGAGCTAAATTTCTTAGGATGTCAAGAACTTTTAATACAGAGTTCTTTTCTAAAATTGTCCTATCTATTCACAAATGTTTCTGCAAAAGTCAGTGAACAGTATGACCTTTCAAATACTCCATAGCAGGATTCTGCACAAAAAATTCATTTCTGTTGAAAGGAGACATTAAAGAATTTGAAAGTATACAACAATACAACAAAAGTAAAATTCAAGTCATGATGCTGACCACACTTACAAGTTAAGGGAAAGAAAGTCCTTTAATAATTAAAACCAACCATAATTAGCAAGTCTGAAGAGTCACAAACAGCTCATTACCTCTTTCTGAAGGCTGGCAAGATGGGAAGACAGACTATCAATTCGTATGCGACTTTCATTCAGTTCTTCTCGTACGGAGTCAGCTGCAGAGTCACTCATCTTAGAGGAGAGTCTAGCATTCTCAAGCTGCAGTAGATCGTTAAGACATCAGTTTCAAAGCAACTTTTAATAAAGATAATTGAGTCACTAAAAACCACACACAACACTAAGCCACAAAGTTCCTCTCTGAAGCTTTAACGCAATGAAACACCTCTTTCTTCAGGAGTTAAATATGGTGGTTAATTTACCATGCTGGATTGCCCTATCTGAAACCACAGTCCTCTGAATACTTACTCTAGGATTCAAAATTTAGAAGTCTCCCTTGTAAACATTACTGAAGTTGAACTGCTAAGTTCAGTTTTCATGCTGGCCAATGTTTAGCTTTATATATTTAATTACTGTAGCACCATTTCTGAATATGCTTAGATAGTAGAAGCTAAACCGAAATTAGCAATTCTCTAAAAAAAAAAAAGCAAACTAAATTAATTAATTAATTTTCAGCCAACATCAGCAAATTGGTAATATGCCTTCAAATTATAGTACCAGTGCCATGAACCACTACCACTTCATTGTACCACAACTTCAAGGTCAAACAATTAAATACTTCTTTTATTTTTACGGGTTTTTTTAATGGCTACATCGTTCCTGCTGAACACTACCACATCCACCTGGGCAGCACCACAAACTTACTGAACTTGTAATTGCAGATGAAGTGGTATCTAAAAACACTTTAAAAATAACAAGAGTCCAAAAATACAGTATACCTGAAGAGAGGGAACAAGAAAGCCTCAATTATGAAAAGATTTTTAGAACAAAAAAAAATATTTTGGCTAGAACTTCTTTTAAGTAAGTTCTTCCAAGTCAGATTGGAGTCCTAAAGATAAGCAAATGCACACTGAAAAGACTGAAAACTATGCTAATAAATTTAGTCCGTATCAACTCTTCTGCTGTAACATCCCACCTTGTTTTTAAAAATACCAACTGCAACAAGTACAGTCAGAGAAACCCAGTTCAGCTAAGACACCAGGATCCCTCCTCACACAAATGCTGAATCATAGTAGAGGAAGGAAATTACTAAGTAAAACTGATTTCAGCTTGAGTATGCTTCCCCTCTAGAGAAGCAAAAAGGAGAAATCATTGGGTGTGATGGAACTTCCATGTTTTGTACAAGATCAGACAACTCAGGAAGTTATCTTCTCACTAAGCCCTACTGTGAAATAAAGTGTCACATATTTTGTATAAAACTTATTGATCATCAAGACTATGTTAGAGCTGATAAGTAATAACACATGAACTTCCCTTGAATTCATAGTAATCCCAGTATTAATCATTTCTCCCACCCACAGTTCACCTTCACACAGTGCTCTTACGTTCCTGTACTTTATGATTATTAAACCTGCTCCCAAAATGAGACCTGAAAGTGCAAATTCACATTCAAAAGCATGGTAATTTTAAACCAAGATCCATAATAAAATCCTTTGAAATGCAAGTAATTAAGTTATCTTTCCCTAAAGGACATCAGACAACTGTATGAAAAGGAGTTCTCACTTTGGCATGGTAAGCCTGTTCAAGTTCTTCTTTGTACAGCTTCACTTGTGCATCATGCTGCTCTCTTATTTCACGAAGGGCTTGAGTCAGTTTATATTCATACTCAGTTTGACGCCCAGAATCAACTTCAACCAGGCGAGTTTCATGTCTCCTCTTTGTTTCATTGATTTCCTAAGAAAAACAGAAAAACTAACGTTCAGTAAATGAGACAAAACAAGTTTTAGAAGACTATCCACTGAGTGGATAGCAATGCAGAATTTAGCTAGCCTTGCAGACCATCATTAGATCAGTTTGTTTGACATTGAGACTTTCAGTAGAAACCCAGGGCCATTTCCTCACTCTGATCTGCACAGTACCTTATTTTGCAATAGCCAGTCGTTGAAGTAAGAGCTAGGACACCATTAGCACATAAATTCACATTTCCTTCTGAGAGCTGTCTGCATTTTCAACAGATACACCTCAATATGATTGTACGTTAGAAATACACACCCCTCTTTCTATGCTTGGACAAAATGAAAGTACTGTGAAATTAAACAGTAACTTTCACTAACGAGGATTTTCCCCATTTATTTGTATGCTCACCCATGGCCTCTGGAAGAGGATTCCAACAACATGAACAAAGCTGAAAATACAACTAGCACAGAAATGTGCCCATGGAACAAAAGACAGTATTGTTCAGTACATTTGTTACTGCTTTAAGGTTCCTCCTGAGGAGCCTGAAGTACTCCAAGTGAAAGGGAGAGTAGCAGGAAAAAGCTCTCAAAGACAAATATGCATCAACTTCTGTTTCCATTATTCAAAAGCATCCTATTAGAAAGTTCTGAAATTTAAAAACAGCACATGTCCACAGCATCTGTCCCAGTGCCCCTCTCCACTTTATTTCTCATAAAGGCATTGTGTGAGAAATTATTAACCTGTTTTCTCACTACTACAAAAAGGCGTGTACATTGTAATACCATGGGCAGAATTAATCATGAAATAAAATGATACATGAAGCTATTTTATTACAAAAGCTCCGAGTTCACATCATTTTTCCTACAGGAAAAAAAAAAGCTGGAAATCTTCCAGCTAGAAGAGAGTTAAACCCCACTCCGAGTGGGAACTCAGACCAGATGAAATTCCTGAGGTCCCTCCCAACCTAAACTATTTTAGTATTCTAGAATGACCCTCCTGTTGTCTTCTTCCTTTTAAAAACGTGAATTCTTGAGACTAAAGCATTTACCTCTTCATACATATTTTTACGGAATTCCAATTCCTCAATGAGACTCTGACAACGGTTTTCAAGATCCACCTTCAGTAAGGTTTCACTTGCAAGCTGGTCCCTGGCAGCACCTAAAGAGGCTTCAAACTTTAAGAAAAAGAAATAAAAGAATCAACACAACAAGTATTATTTAGCAGAACTCACATAACACAGTGACCTCAGCTACCTAGAAGTACAGCTAACTACATGTTATGGTTGAAATTGACAATCAAATCCAGTATTTACACCACTAATGTCTTCTCCCCCTCCTTTGCAATTGCTTCCAGAAGTAAGTTCTAGAAATTTTACATTGGTAACTAGCATTAAAATGCTATTTGCCAATTTTGCTTAAAGAGCTTCACTTTTTTTACCCAGCAGTTACCATTTTCCTGGTCTCCTCAACTCATCCTCGACGTGGTGCTGCTTAAGGTCACAAATCATGTGTTGATTCAATGGGTTAACAAAACTAGCACAAGACTTCTCCCCACCACCCCCACCTCCCCTTTGTTCTATCAGATGCTCAGAAGATGGAGAACCACAGGCATAACCAAAAAGAGGGCAGAGAGAATTACAAGTTGTTACTTGTGGATTATTCGTTATCTGTATTTGTAAAGCCAGTCTCTCCCTCAAAATAGTTCTACACTTTGTGAAGTTTATGTTGACTCTTGACCTGCTTACTTTGAAGTAAGTACTATCCCTTGCAATTGCAGAGTCTGCAATTTTAAAAGTACTCTATTCCACCATTCACGTTATCAATAAACTGAACAGCACTAGACACAGACACCTACTCAATACTGCTTCCAATGTTGACAGTGAACCAGTCTGGTCTAGGCGTTAACTAGATGACAAGCCTACATCCATTTTTTGGCTGCAAAGGTGCTTTTTACCAGAATAACAGCTCTTACTATGGATGTATTACACATGAAAACATGCCATTTGCTGACAAAAGCTTGATGGTTAAATGTTTCTTTGTGTCACCTGTACAACTTCATCTTTTAAATCCTGAATTTCTCCCTCCAGACTTTTCTTATCACCAAGGGCTGTGGCGAGTGCAGCTTCTTTAGAATTGAGGGCCGCTTCATACTCTCGAAGTTTGACTTGGGCTCCATTAAGATCAGATTCCTTTTTTGCGTAGCTGGAATAAATCAGAGAAAGTGGTAAGTCTAGAAATGCCCCCATAGTAGACTGCTGACTCATAAAACAAGGTTCAAACTGAATATTAAACTTGAGAGACACCCAACAGAAGTTTTTTCTTGGCTTAGTTTACTCCAATTTAAATCAACTCCTTGCTTCTGCTTTCTTATATAACAATACTTTAATATTTCACTTGCGCTGCAGAAACCTAAATATAGAGGAAACCCAGAGTGTCAAACAAGTCTGAGATGCATACACAGAAAGGGGAAACTATATTAAAGGCATCTCTTGTTTTCTTTTTAGCTAGTCACTGTAAAAATATCCTATCTTCACCAGAATCTTAAAAGGAAAAAAGTCCTCCCATTGGAAGGCTCTTCCCATAGAGTGGAAACAAGTACATTATCTTCATTATCTTTTACCCAGGCAGGAATTTGTGCAGATCCACTATGTGTGGGCTGCAAATAGTCCACTTCCAATTAGCAGACAAGCTTCTCAATGAAAATTGATGTATATGTATAAGCCAGTCCTCCATACACAGATGCTGTAGCATACTGAACTGCTTCACAGTGACTTTCTAATCATACATAATTACAAAGTTCCACAGATCTGAGGAAAGATACCCACATCCTGTCTATACAACAGTGTGTGCCATTACCAAAACTGCACTGGTGCAGAGGTAAAAGTGTCTTTGTCTTTCTGAAAGAAAACATACAAGCTTTTCAAATTACCACTCAAAATAGTTTTCTTCTCTAAACAAGCGGTCAAACAGTTTCTAGGAGTTTACTCCCTTGAATGGCATACAGAAACAAGTAAGTTCAGTGAGAAAAGTAATGTCACATAAGCACAAACCAACACTCTTCAGCCTAAATCAAGCATTCACAAATAGAGTACATTCACAAAAATAGTACAAGAGAGTACTATCAAAAATAGTGGAAAGTAAAACCATACATACTCAGGGATCAAAATGATTGTTGACCTTTAGATGGCATAAGCAGCTGTGTTAAAATGTATAATACAAGTTTTCTCACCTTGAAGTTTGTTCTTCTTCTGCCTGGGATACACACATTCCTATATGCTACTAACCTTAGTAGAGACATTTTAGATAGTTATAATCAAACTATGAACATTTTACAGAAATAGACAGATTCAGGCTCAGATTCAGCTCAACAGCTAGCACGTTCTTCTTCAGTTTTTACTTCTTCAGAGACAAATGTGGAAAAAAAAAAATCGGAACTCACAACACTAAACTAGGAAGATGGAGAACTGGATAAAGATTCTTAAGAATAGGATTCAAAAGTGCTAAAGCATTAATACATTCACTTTTTTTTAAAATCACTGTACTGCTTATGAGAAACAATAGCAATTTAAAAGATGCTCTTCCAAGATCACATACGAGCATATGCAACTAACATCGTGCTCGAGAAGTATGTGCACAAGGACTTGCAAAAAAACTTCTGAACAAATAAAATTGATGTTGCAGCACTAGAGCCACGAGATGGCAGGCTTTAGGCAACAGACTTCACACTGGCTAATCCCACTCCCTCAGAAGAAAGACACACTCTCAACCCAAGTGGCAGACTGTGAGAGCCTGCGACACACACAGACCCTTCCATGCTCAACCATTTTTTCCCCTCATTTCTGCAGCACAATGCTGTCCACGCCCTCCATGGCATTTTACATACCAACTCTGAGACCAAACAGCTCAGACAAAAGCACAAAATTTCTGTTTTGGCCACCTGAGCTCTTGCTTCCAGCTCTCTGCGCTATGGATTGGAGGCCTCTGTCCTGCTCCTCCTGTCCCACCACAAAGGACAGCAAGAATTCAGCACACAAGGAAGCTGTACAGCAGAGAAGGAAGAAGAGGGAAGGAAAAGTGTGTTGCTACGGTACAACTGCAGTAAGGAAAAAAAAAAAAAAATCTCTCAGTCACCTACTGGGAAGTATGAGGGCCCACATCAGGCCTTTGTTGTTTGATCACTGCCAGAGAAAGTTTTATTCAAACACAGAGAAACTGTTTCATACAGGCTCTCTCACAGGTCTTCTGCTGAAGTCAAGCCTATCTATCAAGTTGCATCCTGAAACTAGAAATTTGCACTCAGACATAGCCACAGTGTGCTGCCCCACACTGCCCTGAATTATCCTGGACTCTGAAACAAGAAGGCTCGCCACATACCTTAAAGTTACTTTGGTTTTTTTAATTTTTTTTTAATGCAAATATATCTACCAATTACAAAGAGAGCTCCTGCAGTCAGGGCAGCAGAGAAAGGGATGTATAACATGGACGAGCAACAACAGTATGAATAAAACCCAGTGCACTACCTGTACCACTAAATTAGGTATTACCAGTTACATCGGCCCAAAGTATCTTCCTTGCTTGTTTGCAACAAGATTGGCTGTGAAGCCATCCTATAATTTAATGCAGCTAAAGTCATAGAAGGAGAAAAAAAATAATTAAAATTCAGCACTATTAGTTGTTAGTGTTTGAGTTGTTTAACTATGAGACAGCTCAACCAAACACACTCTCAGAAAGAAAACAGAAACTGGAGCTCAACACTTCAAACACTGAAAGCCAGATGAAATCTCAGCAACTCAGCAGCATCATCCCAGCCCCAAGGGAATATGGGAAAGAAGTGAAACAAGATCACAAACGCCTCTGTGAACTACAGAAACAAACACCAAATATACAGAACATATACATCACCCTTACACCTAGTAATTTTTACCAGGAAGAACTTCAGCCTCTCAACAATAGCTGGCTTTTTCTTCTACAGAAAGCCAAAGATATATCTCAAAACACCAAATAAAAAAAAAACTCAAACACCTTCCTGTTGTAGTGTTCAGAAATTAGCTAGGACTCTACTCCTTTGTTTGGCTCATGAAAGAAAAACAAAACCAAGAAATAACTGCTGACTTGCATCTTCTTCAAAGCAGCAGCTTATTTTTTTCTCTCTTCCGTGTTCAAAGTGTGTACATGATCTTATCCATGGAATTGTAATTTATCTTAAAATGGTGTAGAACTAGGATCTGCCCAAAAAAGATCCAGTTCCCATTCATTTTCACTGTACTTCAGAGGAAACCTGCACTTCAGAAATTTAACCCACAACATTTAACTCTCATAGACATTAGGGAGTGTAAAGAACTCAGTCTCACACCTACCTACCATTATCAGCTCTCACTAATGGAGTTAGAGCCACACATAGCTTAGAAATGGCTCAGCATCCACACACACACACACACACGACAAAATAATGCAGTGTTTTCCCCAACACACCCCAAACACTCAAGCAACCTGACAGCAGTAAGCATTCCACAGTGCCACTCTTGGGGGTATAAATAACCCCAATAGCTGCAGTACATCTGCATTTTATAAGTTAATAAGTTAATTTCTCATACCAGATGTAGTCTAGCTGAGGCACAGACTTCTAAGCGGCTTAATTTCCTCACCATTCCCAAAACATAGTAACCTGTAAAGCAGAGTAAACTCACACACAACTACAAGGTACTGTGGGTAAGTTGTGTCTGGTTACCTGAACTAGCTCACTTAAAGCTAACTCAAAGTTCTCAAATACAGACACCAAGGAGCAACCACTGCTTTGGTAAGGTTACCTGGACCACTTGGTTTGCAGCTCAGTAAAACGGCTAAGTCACTGAATAGCTTACTGAAAAAGGCCAGCTCTCCTTTCATGCTCTTGCACAATCACCAGTCTCTCCTGAGCCCTGAGGTTCATGAAACAACCTAGAATTTCCTGTGATCCCCTTAAATTTTTTGCTAAATTAGTAGAAAAGCCAGGCAGGAAAAAAAAAAAGAAAAACCATAATTTTCTACCAGTTTAATAAGTTGAATTGGCTTTCTGGAGCCAGAAAAACCACACACATAGTGCAAGGTAAGCAGGAAGAACTGCTCCTTTCAGTCATAAGTCAGATCCCAGGTGTAATTTAAAGTTCCTTTGAAAGAGACCCAGTGCAAGATGCCACAACCCTTCAGGGTTTTTCTGACCTCCCACACCCACCATTCATTTCTGCTAGTACTTACAGAGTGAAATCACAAAGCTAAACATTACCAACATTAAGTAAACACTCCTCAAAAAACAATTGGGTTTCAGCCAATTCATGACATAGCTACAAAGTGTTGTAATTCACAATAATGCAGCCTATATTTACATCCATATAAAATTACACAATACTGCACATTGAGCTGGTTTTCCACTCCAGTTGTAGAGAAATATGGAAATCAAAAAACAAACTACGTTCGTTAATGCTTTACATTTTATTTAGCCAGCAGTCAGTTTTCCACGTTTTCCCCCCTCTGGTAGACAAAACAGTAAGAGGCTATGTTTCACAAGGAAGTAGATTTACAGTAACATAAGAAATATGTCTCGAAAGTATTCAAGCTTTTTTGTACATAGATCAACATGACAATAAGAGTAATTGGACAAACTTGCCCCTCCTGTAAGTAAGTATATGTAACTCGGTTTCAACTTGTCTCATGTCACTGATTTTATTTAACTGGAGACTGTTGCTGAGTGTTTGAAATCAACACGAAACATACACTGTCATCTCTAGCCACTTATTGCTCAACAGTGACCCTTCTCGAAGAGCTCAGCCAACCACGTGAATCCCACTACTCTAACCAGCAACCCAATGAGAACATCTACATGTGCAGTGCACACATATCAAGTCACTGCCCATTACCATGTTATCATTATGTGTCCACGTGCTTCAGACCACCTTTAACGCCACAGCAAATCACCTCTTGCATCGTTACCTCCTACACTGCATGAAAGACTCCCTTAAATAACTTATATTCTTACACTTCACGTGCTTAAATTATTGGGCGACAAGTTAATCACTCCTCTCCTTATTTCTCTGGGTGCTCTCTCTACAGTACCCATCAGACCAGTGACAGGTTTTAGATCAAAGCTCAGCAGTTCCCCAGCCACCAATCTTCACCTCACTTCCCCTGATCACCTACAATAATGAAAATATGCTTTGAAAAGTTTCAAGTCAGCTTTCTCAAGACAGTTCCTCTAGCACACTGCTGCATACCACATATGCACCACGGGAAACCCTGGAACAGCTGTTACAACGCTGTTTGCATTAACACAACACTGTTCTTCAGGGTAGTTGCTCAGGGTACCAGCTGCCGAGTGCCACACTCACGCATGGTAATTCAAGCCATAGGCTGATACCAAGCTATCACTGACATTTATTTTCCTCGCTAATCCCACCACAGAAATTCATTTCAGAGTATAGACGAGAAGGAAGACCAACTGAAGATACAAAGCAAGAGAGACAGAGAAATAATCTCTTAAATATTAAAAATACACACAACTAGTTCCTTGCCACAATTAGATTTACTATAAATGCTTGCACTCTATAAACACTTGACGATAATTGACTATTATATTCTTTACCAATACCTTCAATAAACCCCATAATTTCCTTTTATTACATTGTCTTCTCTTACAGAAGAGCAGATGTACTTCAGCACTGGAAAACTGCCACAGTGAAATCTGAGCCTGCCAAAGACAAATGTAAACAAGGAGTTTCCTAAATGAACTAGCATTAACACCAGCTCAGGCTTCCTAAACAGTGCAATTACCTCACAGGACAATCAGAATACAGACAAGTGCAGCTAGGGATTTTGACCTGCTGAAATAAGTCCCCATCAAGGGAAAAATCTATCCTGAAATTTGGCCCATAAGGAGACCAAGTAACACAACATTAACAGTAAATCTGACTCACTGTATTGCCCTTGTTCAACATTACTAGGTAACACAGCTGTGTCAAACTTCACTATGTAAACTGCTGTTAATTGCCCGAGTTACACATCGAGATTTTTACTCCACCATCTTGGCTATACAGTTTTCCCTGGTTTGTATCTATTGTAAATCATTAAAGCATGACACACAACCAGAAGCAGAAATTTAATACAGTCTGTAGGATGCCGGAGTGATGGAGCAATTCTACTCTTCTATCTAGCACTTAAATGATGGCATTATGAAATGCTTAAGGATCACGTCTTTCACTACTTTGCCTGTGTTTAACTCTTTTCTCAAGGGACATGAAATCTGCAGTAATCTGAAGTCCCAGCCACGCTCCCCTGTTGTAGGAAGGGCGCTCTAACAGATAGGAGCTTGGTGCTAATTGTATCATCACACACTTTACTTGGACTAAGAATCCAGCTATTTGCAGGCAACTACCTGCTTTCACCTCCTTTATTCACGAGCAAGTCCAGTAGTTGGAAAGCCATTTGCACACTTTTTTTTAAACACAATAGTCTTGGGAGAAGAGATTTATTTTAACTTATCTCCATTCTCCCTGTCACGAGCCCCCTTTGAGCCCCCTTTTTACTTTCACAATCACACATATCATTTCTCCATCCCATCCTCAGAACAGAAATAGGAAGGCTGGTTTTTTTCACCTCACTTTTTGCTTTTCCTAGTTCTTTAAGAAGTGAAATATCAAAAGAAGCCTTCATTTTTATTTAGCTACAGCAGTACCCACTGCATGGCAGGCACTCTAGAAGTAGCGTATGCAACAAGTCTACTATATATAGTAGTCTCAACTATAGAAGCAAATGTAGTTTTTTCCTCAATGGATTAAAAATGCAAGCAGAATAAACTTCTAGCACTTAAATTCAGGAAATCACACCATATATATGAGACTGAAGTCAGAAAATCAGAGAATCCAACAAACAGGTGACTTGGCCTTAAGATCACTTTTGATGATAAATAAGGAAAGTCCTACACCACTTTGAAAGTAACTGGAAGCTTGAGTTTGATGCACTAATTAGCCAAGGGTCTGAAAGACAATGACTGGAATAAAATAAATGGATAAAGCACCTCAGAAGGATGTTGTACTAACCAGAGGAAGTAGAGTTGCACAAGCATCTGAGGAAACAAGACTAACAACTGCAAAAATATTCAAATAACACCGGAAGGCCAGCTAGACCATGAATCATTTTGCCCAACTTCCGCCAACCAAGCAGTGAATCATCCGTGCCCCCTACAGAAACCGAGGGTGTCTTGAGAGCAGTTTCTCCTACCACTTATGTCCATTGACTCTAAAGGGAACCAGATATCTAGCCATCGCTACTCTGCCTCTTCTGATGTGGCTACCAGCACACCTAAACCAAGCAAAGTTTGCAGCTTACCAAACACCACTGCCCCAACTCAGCCCACTTCTCTCCCTTGCTCTCAGTCACCTTCTACACGCAAGTCCCAGTATTACTCCATTGACGGAAAACTAGATCAGCAGCAGAAGTGAACATCTTCCTGTCATTTTAAGTGATCTGAATTAGCTAGCTGAACCATAGGTAGGACAAGCGATGGGAACATACGGCACTGTTTGCTTCTGCAGCAGCAGACTGCTAGATTGGCTCAGCTGTGTGTGTGTCCACCTTCCACAACCAAGGACAGACGACATGACCTCACTCTGACAACCGGGATGAGTATTTTGCAAAGAAGGGCAAGATAAAGTTTACTCCTCAAGAATCTAACAGTAGCATCAAATTCGCCAGAAAACTCCCCATTTTTTTCAGGTGCCTCTCTTAGCCAGATTCAAACTACTACAGTTACTCTAGCTGTATTTGAAGCAGCGCCAGTGCATATACCACACTGCACTTCAGCTACCTGAAAGGGCAAGGAAAATTCTGCTACGGGAACACACATTCTCGTCATACCTTGCAAACTGTGATCTTTACAAATACCAGTACTCCCACGCACGCTTGTGCAGTGTTTTAAGATTATTTTTGACAGGTTTTAATATGACTTAACAGCTTTAAGAAAAAAGCCATCAAGGAGCATGCTCCAAACCAGGTTAGAAGAAATCTTTGGTACTTTTAATACTTTTTAAATAGAATTACAGATAAAAAATAGTCGCCTGTAAGTTTATGTGGAATCTAGTAGCCTTAAATAGCATTGTTTGCTTTACTACACTATTTGTGATTTCTTGCCCTGAACTATCATCAGTATTCTGTCAGGCACAGAAGTGACCTGTTTAAGACAAGTATTAACAGACTGTCAAGCAGTAAGACTTCTCTCTTCGTAAGAGGTCACAGCTGTAGGGCAAGGGCAACTCCCTGCCCCCTCCAGCCCCAAATCATCAGGTTTTTGCTAAGTATCACATCACAGAGCATCTTCTGTAGATTGCATCTTGATCTCAATCCTCCACAGACAGTCTTCTGAAAAGCTGACAGAAGAGCGTATCTTCCTCCATAAAGCCACTAAGAGATGGAAATTTCTGGTTTGACTTTAAAGTCATGGTGGTGCCTATCCACAACTATGCCTTGCTTTCCCTGTCACTGTCAATAATCTCTTTGATGCAAACCCATCATGAGGCATCAAGAAATAACCACAAGAACAACCAGACCCACTAATTAAAAGCTCCTGGGTTTGCTTTTGGGTTTTCTAAATAACAAGTTAAGAGCACAAAAGGTATTGGAGCTGTCTGCAGACACATGAAAACATCAATATGCTGGTTCACACATGGAATATCTTTTAATTATGAAAAATTAGGGCTGAGAGTGTATTTAACTGAAAATCAAAATTAACAAATTATACCACCTTAGAGCAAGATTAACAACTCTGCTCAATTTTTTCCCCCCACATCAATCCATTGCCAAAGACTTTTTAGTCTCGGGATCACAAGTTAGAATGGCAAGTGGGTCTAACTAGTGACAAAACGCCCAAACTGAAGATTCTCTTTTGCTAAAGCAAAACTACTGCAGTCACAGAAATCAGATTTAAAGTAAACACAAACAAGGAAGCAAATAATAATAGTAAAAAAAAAAAA
>JAHREE010000605.1:5858171-5890151 GCA_033628505.1 Tringa tobata | reverse complement strand
CCGCCTCCGCCGCACCGGCGGGCTCCGCGCTGCGATCCAATATGGCCGGCGCCCGCCCAGCCCCGCCGAGCCCGCGCCCCCGACCCGCTGCCGCCGCCGCCCACGTGACGGGCCGCCGGCCAATCGCCACCCGAGGCGGGCCGGGTGCCGCCGGCTGGAGGCTCAATTCAAAACCCGCCGCCGCCCGCAACTGTCAGTGGGCGCGCGAGGGAGGGAGGCCCCGCCCCGCCGCGCGGCTGAGGCGGCCCGGGCTCGGCCGCCCCCTCCTTTGTTGCCGCCTCCGGCTTCTCCGGACAAAGGGAGCCCTGGGTCCCCTCCGCCGCGCCCGGTGGGCGCCCCGCTACGAGGCGGGTTCCCCAAGGCCTGGCGCCCCCCGCCTCGCCGACTTCCCTCCCCGCCCACTGCCCGGGCCGGGGGAGACGCTCTGGTTTAGCATTGTCGCTTCTTCCTGTGAGAAAATGAGTGATTTTTTGCTGCGCCAGGCATTTCCTATCCCCGATTTACTCTTCCCCTCGTCTGTAGGCTGCACGCTGTAATTTGAAAACGGTGCTTGTCTCGTAATCCTGCAGGCGCCTCAGTGCCCGGTTTTGAGTTGCCTCGGATGAGTACTCTCATTTTAATATTCAAAATACAATCATTCAGATTCAGCTCAGCCCAGGTTTTGGTGTCATCGTTTGAATGTTCCTTATCTGATGTTAGTCTGGCTCCCGAGAGTTCGTTTCGGGTGAGATGTCCCGTGCTTAATTACAAGTCGAAAGTGAATTCTTCAGGTAAAGCATGACTCCTTCAGCGCTGCGAGTGCGGCGGATTGAAAGGCCACGCTCGTCTGTGTGGGACCGAACCCGCTGAAGGCCTGGTTCTTACATCGGCATCATCCCTTCACGAGCGATGGCTTGTGAATTAAGCAGGCTGCATCTTCCGGAGGTGGGTTTACACCAAGACCACTGGGCAGCGTCTGCTGGGTGTTAGAAACTGGACAGAAGAACGCAGGGAACAGTTCAAAATCTCAATTGTAAACGGGACTGCCCTTCTCACAGAAATTCCCACAGGGAGGGCTTGGCAGCGGGAAAACACTAAGGTTTCCCCCTGCTTGGATTGCCTCAAAGTCTTTTAGTAAGATTCTCTCTAGAACGAGCCATGACGGGATTCCAGAAACCGGGTAGTTTTCCACCGTATGTGATGTCTCCCCCATGGTACCTGGGTGCCTCTTCGCAGTTCCTGGATGTTCATTCTCAGCTCAGTTAGCTGAATTTTATTTTTTTTTTTTTTGGCAAATTTCCACTGTAAAGTGACATCCCCTCAAAAAAACAGTATTCCAGACACAGGGGTGTATACAGCTAAAGGTAATTTAGCTATAGTGAGGAGCTCCTGCTTTTTCCTATGTGGTGCCTTTGTTGACACAACCCATTATCTGTTTCTCCATTTTCCTTTTTCCTTCTCTGCCTATTACTACAATTTGCTCTTTTCCAGCCCTTTGGAAAAATAGCAAAGCTGGCTAAAAAGAGTGGTAACAGCTGGTGGGGAAAAAAAAAATCTCTATAGCACCTGCTGCAATATAAAATTGTCAACAAAGTAGGATTATAGCCCAAGGTAGTTTTACACTGCAGCTGGCACTAGGGTGAAAGGATCTGTATTCGCAGGCAGTACAAGAGACAAAGTGTGGGAGATTTTATTGTTGTACAAACTGAGCCTTCTGCAGATGTTTAGTGCTGACTTGGATTCCATCTACTTCCAGGGTTTAATTTAGTGCTGGGTTTTAAATCGTTGACTTTTCATTTCATTATAAAAATATATGTTATTATTCCCCCCCCCCTCCATATTTGTTCTGCAGTTCATGTGCCTGAAGCAAAGCATTAATGTTTTTTTTTTATAATTTTTTTTTCCAAAAGAGTTATGGCTGGGATTTGGATTTGGGAGTTATTTCACCTCCCAAATTAGAAGGATGTATTTAAAATCCAAACTATATGTAAGGAGGCCTTCCTTTCTCCTCAGAAGCCTCAGTCTTTATTTAAACCTTATTTTTTTTGTTGTTGAAATGATTGCATTTTAGCTTCCCAGTTTACCACATGAGATTAAATTAGATGGAGCTTATTTAGCAGACTAGCTTGGCTAGTAGTGTGAAAATTAGATGGAAACAAATATTGTAATAGCGGAGGCTGGCCAGATTAATTTGCTTATTACAGTTTTCACTTACACAGTGAAAACCAAAATGTTTATATTGCCATTTCAATGCTTACTTTCCACTGGTCTGTGCTTTTATGCCTTTGCTTTCATCTAATTAAAAAATAAATATTGATGTAGTATTTCCTATATACATTAAAAAAATAATAGTTGAATCTATTAAAACCTCATTATTAAAAAATTAATCTTTTGTGTGGTTTCAATGGCAAGATAAGCTTCCATGTTGAAGCAAGTTAATCTTCAGTAATCACGCCATCGGATTTCTCTGCCATTTGCTTACGTTTGAGCTTTTTTGGTGCTGCTTGCGTGATTGGATTAATCTGGCTCTGCTGTGCTGAAAAAGAAAGTAAGAGAAGAATCGGCCTTCGAATTGTGCCTCGGCTGATGTGAAACTGAGTATCGACATTGTTCCTCTTTGCTCTCGGCAGCCTGGGCCTGATGCAGCGCGCGTGTGTGATATACTTCCTTTGTATAGAAAAGCCCGTGAGTGCCGTTATTAAATCAGCCAGAGGGGTCACTGCCAAGAGGCACAAGGCGGCTCTGAAGGACCGAGCGCTGACACTCCCCTGCCGCCAGACTGCTGCCCAAGGGAACCAGGAGCCTTTTCGCCGCCTCAGAATACCAACCCGAAACAAAGGGATGCGATGTGTTTACCCGTGTGGCTGGCACCTCGACCCAAAACACATTCAGCTTATTAAGAATCACTCTGATTGATACGCTCTACCACTTTTAGAGCTGATCTCTGATACGCACCACAAGTACCTCAACACAGCTTCAAAAACCAGCTCAGCTACCATGTAATACCTTTACCCTCAGCATAAATTATATATATTGAGCATATGGACAGCTCACAGACATAGCAGGCTGCACTACATTTAGACTCACCTCCCCTAAACACGGAAGGTATTTCACTGACTGAGACATTTTTAAAGATAAGCCTTCCAACATGCACCATGGAACAGCAAAGGTTTGCTTTGTACACTGATTTAAATTAAAAAACTTCTAGAATCTGGAAAAGTTTGAGGGAGATGCACATAGATTCTGTAAATCCTAGTAAAAGAGCCAGGTTTACTGTTAAACTTTGTATTGATAAAATAGCTTTTTTTCCCTAGATATATAATTGTTTGTATTTATACCATATTTACTTTTAAACTGGACAAGAATCAGGGTCAATATAGTCTGCAACTCTGTTAGTGCTCTGAAGGTTACGTCAGGGATTCAAATATGACTCTTCTAATGAAGAAATGGACAAATATTTTAACTGTTACTTAATCTCAGTATTTATCAGAAAAAAAAGAAAAATTGTCTATGTGTTTCCACTTGGGGAATGTCTGCTGAAGAAGAGTCAAACAGAGTAAAGGTGGCTATCTGTTCTTTCAAGAAGCAGAACAAACCAACAACAAAAAAAAGAATAAAAATGTTTTTCTGTAACAGCAAGAGTTACGGAGAAAATGGTTACAGTCCTGCAATATGCAGCAGGGATGTTGTTCCTGTCAGCTACATTCAACGTTAAACAAGCGAAACTTCACCCAATGTTTTCATGTCAGAGCACGAAACAATCTTGTGTGTACATGACGCTGTACCAGCGCCTGACCCAAAGCCCGATGAAGTTTACATTTCAGTACTGAGAAAACTCCCTTCCAGGAGATTCCATTTTTTGATGTGTTACCATATATACATCGCAAATACTACAGTATGTAATTCTGGCAAGTCAACCAAAATGTTAATTTCCTTGCTCATCTAGTGCTGGGTAGAGACCATTTCTGGCAACAAAGTGGCTAGGAAACACAATCTTATTTTATTTTATTTTTCCCCTGAGATATTGCGGCAGCAGGAGATGGGGAGCAGGGGGCTGCCTGCAGCTGTTTAGAAAGACAGCGAAATCTGGAGGCTCCTCACATGAGCAGATGGAATAATAGTAATACTCCTCCTCCCTGTTTTTTGGCTTCGGTAATGCAAAGATGATGCCAGTTAGATAACTGTAAGTGCTGCACGGTCCATGTGTTTCTAATTCCCGCTCTGTATAGTAATAACTCGTATGTGACTACATCACTCTTAATAGGTCCCCTAATATATAACTTGGAAGCCTCGCCTAAAAAATACTTTTAAAATATTTTTACACTGTTTCTTACCAGGATTCAGAGCTATCAGTATTGCCTGCATACAAATCAAACGAAAAAAAAAAATAATTCCACAATTTTTTTAAAATTACAGTACAACAGAAACTCAGTTTTTCATTTCTCCTGAATCTTTCACACTGGAAAGTTTCTTAGAAAGCTTTGTTGAGTGTGCCGTGGCAGCTCCTCCTCCAGGAGAAGCCAAAATAGGATGAATAAAGATATTTGGGGTGCTCATGCCTGTAACGGGCTGCCAGCCAGATGAGAGCAGGGGGAGGCGAAGGGAGCACAGCCCGGAGAGGCAGCGCCGGAAAAGAGAGAAGCAGAGAGAACTGTTGCAAGAGCTGCAGCGCTCCCCGGCATTCGTTATCGCAACCACCGCTCCCCAGTCTGCCTCGCTTGAGGGCTCCTCAGCCTGGCGGGGATGCCTGTCTAAAGGAATGCACACGTGGGGGCGGGTGGCTGATTTTGGCTGAGATGTTGTCCAGGGAATAGTCCACCCACAGTGCCGAGGTACCCACAGGGGAGATGTAGTGATACGACTGTTGGTCGTTATTCAAGTCACTTCTCAACACTGATTGCAAAACCCCAAAGGAGAAGGAAAGAAGCTGCAGATGGTAAAGGAGAAGCAGGAATGGATAATTATGTGGCTCCACATGGGGATCTGATTAAGTTCACTTTGAAAAGGGACTGTGCAAAACTAGAAATGTTGCATTTCTGCAGAACAGGCTGTAAAGCAGTTACAAATACAGGATCTCCTTGCTAAGAATACAGTCCTTAGCACAGATGCCTCATGCTGATACAGACGTACTAGTTTTAGGGAAAAGCTTTTTGATGAGAAGTCACAGAGGTATTAACCCTATTCGTACGTAAGAGCTGTGCCGTGGCTGGTGACAGAACAATTCTGATTCACTTGGTAAGGGTACGGTTAGGGAATACTGTAATTGCTGCCAACTTCTGTGACTTAGTTTTGTAAGACTGTAGTGTTTTCTTTTCAAAGACTAATTATGTGAATTCCTCTGAATAATCACAAGTCAAAGTATTAGTTAAAAAATTTTTGTCCCTTAGAGGTAGAGAGAAAAAAAATGTTGAAAGTGTGAGTCAGTGCAAAATTAAACATCTTAAAGAAAATTAAACCCTTGCTCTAAATCTAAACTAGTACCTGACCAGTGATACTAGGCATAGTGAGTTTCCTGGTTTCTCTGCACTAAGGTGAGCACTTACATAGTTCGTGTGCTCCACATCTCGGAGCAAGTTTAGCACAGAATTTGAGAAAACTGGATTTTAATAGCCTGTTTGTCTCTCACATATGCTGCTCTCTTTCCGGTCAGAGCTCCTTTCCTTAAGAGAATGCACACCTGGAAAAGCCATGGGATAAATATCTAGCTACATCTGACACCATGACTCACCGTCTCACCAGGCTGGCTCCTCTGTGCCGCCCGGGCATAAGAACGATGGTGCTGGCTCATGGAAAGAGCACAAGAAAACCCAGACACCACATCCCATGTGCAGTGGTGATGGGATGGATCAAGGAGAGTGACTCAGACTGATGCACAGCGCTAGGATTTCTTTGCTCCCACCAGAAACTTAGCTCCAGACTCCCTAAAAACAGAGTTATGATAGAGTGCTTTTTCAGACCTTCAGTGAAAATACTGAAATCTTGGAACATGGACGGTCTGTCTGCTCCTGCAGTAGTTGCTGTGGATGGCAGTGCAAATATAACAAACGTGCTGTAGATTTCAGGTGCAAACATGCCCTTATATTGAGTTTTATACCAACAGCCTCTTTTATGTGGCTGGGAAGATAAGGAGTGTCAGTGTTTGTTGTAAGGGTGTCACAGGCATTGGAAATACCAGTTTCCACACTATACAGTTGGGGTCATAGAGGTGTATGAAAGCCTTATGAATTTTTTAAATAAATTAGCAAGGTAGTAATTATTATTTTAAAGTTTGGCGTCTAGGCTGTAGAGTCATTCTTTAAAAGTCTTGTTCATAAAGAAGTCTTATAAAAACTGTAATATGTTTCAGAGTTAGGAACTGTGATTACCTCAACATGTCAAGGGATTTCTAATACAGATTACTGGCATAAGGAAGATAGAGTAAACCACAAGACAGTTTCAATGTAATTAAAGCTAGACTTCCTCCTAAGCATTTTGGTTTTTTCTATAAGGAAAAAAAATCCAACACAAAAGCTTTGTATTCACTGAAAATAAAATCGGCTGGTAAGTTCTTTCTTCCCCAGAGCCCAATTCTGCTCCAGTCGAAGGCAGCAAATTCAACAGCAGCAGGATACGGCTGACCAGCGGGATAACAAAGAGGTTGCATTGGTACATCACAATCTTATCCCAGAAATGTTTTAGGGTTTGCTTTACTAGGGTTTGTGTGATTAGTATGTTGGTACAATCTCAATTTAATTACTATTACAAGCTGTTATAAGATCGCCCTCTGTGTTCATTTCACTTAAAAGGCCAGAAAAAAGTAGATCTGAGGGTAAGTTGGTTTGACATACCATTAAAACTTGGTATTAGGCAAAAGACTAATAAAATATTGTAAATCATAGGACAGCAAATCATGATGTTAAAGCTGCTGTACACTCAGATAATCACATATTTAAAACACAGTAGAAAATACCATGTTCAATATTTCATCTGAAGTCCTATATTTTAGCATACATGGAAGTGATGTATTGTGTATTTCTGATCTGATAGAGGGAGATAAACGCAACATTTCGAGATACATACTTAAACATACATCCAACAACAGCAATAGTACTCTTCCGCCAGTTGTGATTTCTTGCACCAGCATCATCACAGCTAGCAGAATACAGAATAAACATAATTTCTAAGCTGTGTAATATTGTCTGATAGCGTAGTCTCTCTAGGGGAAATTCAATATGTGTTTTCTGTACTTCTGAAAATTCAGAAAAAGGGAGGCTTGCTCCAGACTCCTCAAGCTGATCATGATACCCTCTTCCATTTTTAAGTGTTTGTTGCTTTGGCTGTATCTGTCAAATTGTCCCCAGTCTTGCTCAGCAGAGGAAAAAATTGCAATCTTAAAAGCTGTCATAGCAGTGTCTTTTCACAGCACAACTATTTGTAGCCCTGAGTTATGAGGCAGAAGGGATTATGAATGCCAAGAAAACTATACAAGCACTCAACTAGCCATTTTAAAAAAATATCTTTTGAGAACAAGAGAAAAGATTCACCAAAACTTCAGTAGGAAGTTGCAGCGTGTTTTTGACTGCTAAGTTTCTAGTTCTGGGACTCTATGAACACCACGCTGTAATGACAAGTGAGTATAGAAGAATTTCAGCTTTGCAAGTTTGAGAGGCTTTTGGGTTTTTTACTGTGGCAGTATTTAATTTCAGCATGCTGCTTCTTACTTCCTGAGAGCAATGCAGATACAAATATTTCTAGATTTTACTATTTTATTATTCATTATTCTTTAAAAGTCAAATGCTGAATCTACCAAGCAGGTTCTGCCAGTATTTGAAGTATCGTTTAGTTTCAGCTGGCTCATAGTGGTAATTAACAGGCAGAGCTATATTCTAATAAAAACCTCAAACTGCATGCAGATTCTAACCCTCCGGGTGGTGGCTGGTGGAAAAGCGAAGCAGGGCACTGCACACCTCGCACCACCCGGCTGAGCTGCCTGTAGAGGTCTGAGTGGTGAAGACCTCACACACCGGCGGGCAGAGGACATGGAGCACCACAGCGCTGTTGCTGACACCCCAAACCCAAACTCAGCGCTCCAGAAAACCTTTGCATCCACAGAGCTGAGGGTGCTGAATGGCACAGGGGTGGTGTCCTCACCGGGGTATGAAGCTGCTCGCCACGTTCCTCATTACCTGTGCTGAAGCAGAGGTGAGAAGCAGTCATCTCCCCAGAAGCAGAGGAGCAGAGCTCGCCGAGCCCCTGTGTACATCTATCACCACGTGCTTACAGAGAGACATACTTTAAAAAATGTGGTGCAATAAATACCTACTATTATATGTGAGGGTATATCAGTTTTTGTTGGCTGAGGAAGTTAATGTTGAGGTGTACGTAGGTAACACACCTTTCCCATCAAGAATTCGCTATAAACTAAGAATTTAGTGCGTTGAAATGCGTTTGAAAAGGCATAGAAGTAGAACTTGAATTAGGTGCAGAAATTACTAGCAGGTTCTTACCTTCTTAATGACCAGCAACATCATTATAAACATTCTTCTTTTGTGCAACAGCAGAAGGTAAGAAGGCATAAGAAGTCCCTTAACAGCAATGACTTCCTGAGGAACATTCCCAGAACCACATGCAGTTCTTTGTTTGCATTATTGACGTTATTGAGAAAGGAGGACCTATACGAGAATGCGGAGCTCTATTGTACAGATCCTCTATACTTCAGTGAAAGTCATCCAACCCTATAATTTTTATTAGTAACTGCCTTTCACTGAATAATGATGCTCATAAAATAACCCTCCTTGAAGTTTTCCCTTCATTGACATCCACACTAAACGATGCAAGAGTGCCTAAAGTTTACTACAGAAAATTAAGAATTGTTTATTTCCGTTTCGCTTTAGTGACTGAAATAATGCTTTGTTCTTGCGTCTAGCACCCAGCGAGCAAGTTCTCTGAAAAATCAGCTCACTACCCCGCCACAAACGAGCAATTAAGATGAAATAAACCAAGAATCAACAATACAAATTTGATTTTCCTACGCACACACGCGTTCCTCTTCCAGGGGCTGTACCCTGCTGCAAGGCAGAGCTCCCAGCTAGTGCCCAGGCCACTCGCAGCCATGCTGGCTGGAGCAGAAGGTCAGATCCGGAGGCACAAGGACTAAACAGTAAGGTTTATGCAGCTGATATCGAAACCTCTGTGACTGTAATGCTGTAAATCACTTGGGTAAATGATTCTTGACGAGACAATGGGGTAGAAGGAACAAACGGACCTAAAGCCAAGTCGCAGAAACTTCGGTGGGCTGATTGCCCAAGAAACTTGGCTATACTGGGTGAAATGTGTCCTTAAGGTGAACTTGACTAAGTATCATACAAAAACCACTCCTCTAGAAGTTAGGATACCCAGCTTCACTTGAAGACCCTCACCCAGTGAGCCTGCACAATAAAATTTAGAGACACTGTACCTTTAATAGAAGACAAGGATATTTTACACCAATCAGCTTCAAGTTAAGAAACTATGAGCACCAGTAAAAGGTTGGTAAACAATGAATATGTTAATTATGCTAATTAAAAATGTATACATGAATGACTGTTTCAATGCTGGATGTTCTAGCTTTGCGGAAATACCTCCTAGCACCCTTTTCTGCACAGAACTGCTTATAGATTGCTAATACCTCAACCCTGTGTGTTATTGGCTTGCACAGAGGGTAAACGATCCCACGAATTTTGGGACAACACAGCCGTGCCTAAGGCTAGTCGGGCAGGAGCTGTCAGCAAGAAAGAGGAGTGGATGGACTTGGTCGGCAGTGAATCTCATGCATTTCTTAATCGACTGGTCACTCTCCCATGCCATCTCAGGGATCATAATAGCTACGGTGGGCACAGGAGAGGAAGGCATCTTCATGCAGCTCCTCTTCCAGGCATGGTCATACAGTCTTCTCTGTGGACAACTTCCAGTACCTAGAGAGAGCTAGTAAGAGCTGCTATCTCTTGAAAGAGTTCTTAGCTCTTGATGATCTTGCTCTGGGTGGGATTTCCAAGGTAATGGCTCTCTAAAACCTCCTTTTTGTTTCCAGGAGAAGCAGCCATCTGTGACTCCCCTCAACTGTGAGATAAACAAAGGAGTAACTAAAGAAGTTTATTTGTTCTGTAATGGGAAACCTTTTTTCTTTTTTTTTACCAGCATGTATTTTCAAGGAGCCCTCTATGTATGCACATAGTTTCAAGCTCCTGCATTTTCTTTTCTGTTGAGAGAGACTCTGAATTTGAGTAAGACTATCGTGATCTGTGTGTGTGTCTCACTGGGAATTTACACCTTAGTGGTCCCAAAAAGGTAGGTACCGTTTGCATTAATTTCCTCAGACCAGTTTCATTTTTGCACTGAATACACTGAGTGTACATGTGGTTCTTACAGGTACCACTATAGTGTTTCTTGCTTAACCATTAGAAATTACATTTAGAATTACATCACCTTTGGAAATTTCTCTAAGCAGGACAGGGAGGTAAGCAGTGTTTTTAAGTCACATCTTCATAAGTCTCAGGTACTCTGTTAATTTTCTGATGGCAAATACTTTTACTTGGATCATTGCAAAATTCTTTGACACATTCATCATTGGCTGCCTTGCACATAAAGAATTTTTGGAATCCTAAAGATTAGTTCCTCGTGGTTTAAGAGATTTGGATATTAATTCCAAATGGCATCCCACAAAGGGCCAAATTCCATCCAGGGATAAATGACTGCTCATCCACGCCAACTCTAATGGGATCTGCTCTGCTCAGCAGAGGACAGGATTTTATGAAAGACTCTGACTTGATTCTGCTCCCATTTGCAAAAGTAAATACTGTATACTTCTCTTGAAGCATTATTGAAATAGCAAACAATGTTAATCTGCAAAGAGGCCAAGAGTACTGGAAAAGAACTTGAGTTAATGTTCTTACTGATAAAAAAAACCATTTTAGAATTAGTAGACAGAAATCTTATCTCATGAACAGAAGGTGCTATGCTTTGCAATACCCTTGAGTGGGAAAAACAGTGTGTGATAATAAAGCCTTTTAAAAAAATAACATAGTACCCATAGGTTCTTATAAAGAAAGTAGTGCAATACAAATAAGGTAATTGCTAAGCTATTGATATGCTGGCTACAGAAGAAAAGTCCTGTGGCTTTCTAGAACTACATTTGAAGACTCTAAGAATCTGTTCATCTTCCAACAGTCTTGAAAGCTCAAGTAGTTGCTGAACTTGTTCAAAAAGTTCAAAGACATCTGAATAATTCTTTCAGGCCTTGTGCCAGAAATTGCTTCAACATCTTGCAGAGATGACTTAGTTCTGAAAATATGCATACAACCAGACAATAATGAACCTGCAAGATATGCTCCCCAAAGTTCTGGGCTGGAGACCTAAAACAACAAAATCTGTTGCTTTCTCCCCAGCGTTTCTTTTCAGAATGTAGCTTATTTTTCGTGCCTGTGATTTCCACTAAATATGCCACTGCAAGAAACCTCCTCCTGTACTGTATAGCAATGTCTAGGAATATTACGCGAGAGAAATGTGGTGTATAGTAACAACCAAGAGGGAATAAGGAAGTAATTTAGTTTTTATTCAGCATGTGGGATAAAATGCATGCTTCACTTTGAATCAACTGCCAAGCATTGGAAAGGGACTACCCTAAACACAGATACCTTAAAAATCTAATGATCTGTTTGAATTGTTACCTTTTTTTTTTTTTAATCTTTAAACTTGAAAGCACCATCTATATCCTCCCCTGGTAATTCTTGCATAATTACCTGACTAAGCTTTAAAGGTTAAAAAATCAGCTATACAGCCAGACATCACAAAACTGCTTTCAAAGAACTGGTTTGGAATCATGAAGCGATACTAACATGTTACTTTTTTTGTTATCATTATCTTAAAAAGTTAATAGGATTACTGTTTATCTCTGATAAGTACATACAGAGATGACACACTTGGTCAGCTTTTTTTTTTTTTTTAATAGGTTTGTCTACATATATATAAAATTTATAAATTAATTTATTTATTTATTCCTGTCAATGCTCAGCCAAGGGTATGGTGAGTGCTCCTGTTTGGATTTCACTGAGGCCCCAGCATCACTTTAAAACAGGGTTTACTGGTGTTGGCTCCAAGTCCTGCTGCTAACACCTCAAAAGATTTTGAACAACAGAGTGCTGTTTCCTCAATTACTCTTCCTCTGGGGAATCTTGGCCTCCCAGCACACATCAGATGTAGATTTCCTCCTAGATGCCTCACAGTCGTGCTTCGGAGATGTTATCCGGCATCTGGAGAGGATTTCCTTCCGGGATACAGCTAATCACGTCGGTCTCATTCCTACATCTACAACCTGAAACTTCAGAGTCACTGAAACTAACTCTTTCCTATATGCCTTTTCAGTTTAACAAAACATAACCAATTTCCCTCAGGTCTCCTGAATGACCTCTGGCAGCTTTCAAATACTCTTAGCCCTGTGACCCTTAACATTTTTGCTTTTTTCCAGCAAGGGGGAGTAAGCTCACTCCCAGGTGAAGCTGAGCTCCACCTACCTGAAAGTCCAACTCTCTCAGAAATACTCTACAATAATCAGGGTAGAAAGTATTGGTCTGATTGATTTGATACATTTAAAGGTGTGCCAGGGGTCTGATCACCTTCAGAGGCAACTGGAGCAAACACTTGGTTGTACTTGCATGGGGAAGAGGCCAGTTGCAATGAAGCATGAACAGCAATATACTGGAGAGAGTCGTAAGCCTGCAGGAATGCAGGAAATGCCATACAAGAGGCTCAGGTACCATGCAGGTGAGATTTTCTCATGTGTCGATCTTGAAGGCCTCTTCCCCTCCCACCTGTAGTAGTGAAATCTCTCAAAGAAAACTACTCTTCCCAACACAACTCTGTAGATATGGAGGGTCAACCACTGGGTTATGAAAAAAAAAGCCAAACCCCAACTTTTCCTGAAAACAGATTTCTCAAACAGCCTCAGCAGAACTTCACAAATGTCAATGACATTTTTAATGCTAAAATTCTTCTGAACAAGAACAGGAAGCATAGTAGGAAACCAGTTTATTCATCTAATTTTGTTTCACTGGAAAAGTTTTTCTGTCTTTTCTTCCTAGTGCAAGATCAAAGATTGATAAATAAATAGAAGCAGTAGGCAGCCTTATTTGACCTGGTACATGCACAGCAATGAATGTGTTTCTCAGGCCACTTGTGCATACTGCCTTGCAAACACAGGCCTACAGGCTATAGACAGTTTACAGTCTTTTGGAAGAGGTTCATTAAGTCATACTGCGTGTTGCTGTCAGTTAAAAGGCTAAAAGTATTACGTGTTGAACTATTAACGTCTAACCCCTTTATCCTCCTCTTTATATCATTATATCATTTATAACATTTATATCATTATAACCATATGATCCACCATCAAGGTCAAGGCACAAGCATCTACTTTCAGTCATTTCTAGGAGTTTCTGAACCATGGTGAATATGTGGCAGTTTTAAAATTGCATGTAATTACATCTTCAGGAAAAGCTTTCTATGGGTTTTGCCCATGGAAACTTAGTTCTTCATAAAAATAAAATATTTTAAATCTGTTCCTCAAATAACTAATTTTACAGAGATGGTTTAGCAGTATTATTAATTCCAGTTCACAGCCAGAACGCTTAAGATTCCCTAGACAAAACAGGCAGCTCCCAAAAGTGCCAGAAAAGCCAAAGGAGTATTGTGTGCCATTTTGTATGCAATTCTAGGGCCCACAAATCAAGAAGGATGTGGGGGCACTTGAATGCATCCAGAGGAAGGCAAGAAAGCTAGTGGAAGTGTTGGAAGGAATGCCCTGTGAGGACTGGCTGAGGAGTCTGGATTTGTCTAGTTTGGAGGAAAGGAGGCCGAGGGCTGACCTCATTGCTCTCTGCACCTTCCTGAGGAGAGGAAGTGGAGAAGGAGATGCTGATCTCTTCTCACTGGGATCCAACTACAGGACACATGGGAGTAGTTCAAAGCTGCACCAGGGGAGGTTCAGATTGGACATTAAGAAACCATTTCTTTACTAAGAGGGTGGCCAAACACTGGAACAGGCTTCCTAGAGATGTGGGTGATGCCCCAGACCTGTCATTGTTTCAGAGGCATTTGGACAATGTCCTTGATCACAAGCTTTAACTTTTGGCCAGCCCTGGAGTGGTCAGGCAGTTGGACTCAATGATTGCGGGAGGTCCCTGCCAGCTGGGGATCTGTCCCTTCCCTTCCCTTCCCTTCCCGCTCCCACTCCCTCTTCTTCATCTCTTTTCTTCTCTTTTCTCTTTTCTTTCCTCTCCCATTAAGGGCTTGCTGGAGAAGCTTATTGATTTCACTTTTAGCAATTTCTTGGCCAGGGACTAGGATTCCTTAGATAATCAGCAGAGTGATATATTAATTACATGAACAACCTCTTTCCTATCTGCTTTAATCTCACCTATTTAACTCCTCATAATTGTTTAGGTGAACTGACTCATAGGATTACTTTAAAGCTTGTCTCTCATAGGCACTCCTCTATTCTCTATGGGGTGCCTCTACAGAGAAAGTTGCAGCAGGCCTGTGTCTGCCTTCCATATGTGAAATCATTTCTCTGCTGAGGATTCACGTGCCTGTGGGCTGCTGGAAAAAAATAATAAATAAAAGTGCAGCAGGGAGGAAGGAAAGGAGGGAGGAAAGAAAATGGTTTGCCAAGAGGTCAGGCTGCTTGGCATACTGCTTATCCCCTATACGCTTTTTATCTATCTACAGGAAACTCATGGGGGCGTTAACACTGCCAGAGATAGCTGCTGAGCACAGCAATTTTTTGAGAGCAGAAGCAGACTGCCAGGGCAGGGAGAGTAACTCAAGAAAAAAATAACCCGTTCAGTTACCCAAAGAGCAGGGAATCCTAAAGCCCCCTCTTTTCCTTTTTGCTTGGCTCCCTCTTCCTTTCATTCAGTCATTCCTAAAAGCACAGAGATGATTACAGCTTTACTGCTGTAGTACTCAATTACTCATCTGCTCTATACTCCTTTGACTAAGCTGGGAGCACACAAGCCTGCAACTGCATCAGAAATCTATGAAACCCAAGAACATCTTCAACTTGTAACCCACAGAGGAAAGACAGTGGGATGCTAAGTTGTGGTACTGGACACCATCAGGCAATTTCTGAGGGAAATTTCACAAAAGTGTACTCAGTATTCTCTTACTCCCAGTTACAAGAATTTTTGGCAAAAGAGTAGTTACAATTAATCCTTAAAAAAAAAAAAAAAAAAAAAAAAAGGAATATGACACTACTATTCTCCTTCTGCATGTACACATCCTGATTTCTTTAGACAGTCATCCCAAATGGAGAAATCCTCTAAACTCCTACTATCATACAACTAATAATTCCTTGTAAAATTACAAGCCAGTCACATAAAATATTCAATTTACCTCCAAAGATTTTGTTAAAATTAACAAATTACTTTACTGAAGCATCAGTTTTTTGAGAGGTACTGTAGATGTTCTTGCATAGAAACTAATCTTGAATGCCTTTCATTGGGGAAAATCTGGGTAATATAAGAAATCGAGCACTTTGCAGAAAATAGCTCAGAGGAATAGCATTAAAAATCATAGCCAAATAAAAACAAAACAAGAGAACATGTGCAAGTTTTCACAGCAGAGAAATAGACTGACTTACCATTAATAGCAATGATGCATTGTCTCATTTTTACTGCCTCCTATAGAAAAGAAGATTGTATCAACCATAAATTTTTATCCACTGTGACAGAAGTTCTGCAGAGAGAAACAACAAGGTGCAAGATATATCTTGTATGTTTTCCTAAGTAAATATAAATGCAATATAAATGACCATTTAAGGAAAAATAACAGGCCATCTGACTAGGATGACCAAGCGAATGAGGCCCTCTATAGACAGAAAGAAGCAGCCTCACCTTCACAGGCCCTGGTCCTCACGGGTGACTTCAACCACCCTGATACGTATTGGAGGGACAACACAGTAGGGCACAAGCAATTCGGGAAGTTCTTGGAATGCATTGATGACAACTTCCTTCTCCAAGTGGTAGAGGACTCAATGAGGAGAGGATCTATGACGGACCTTGTCCTTACCAACAAGAAGGGGCTAGTAGGGAACATCAAGGGTAGCCTTGGCTGCAGCGATCATGAAATGGTAGAGTTCAAGATTCTTACAGCAGCAAAGGGGGTGTCCAGCAAGCTGTCCAGCCTGGGCTTCAGGAGAGCAGAGTCTGGCCTCTTCAGGGATCTGCTTGGCAGGGTACCATGGGATATAACACTGGAGGGGAGAGGGGCCCAAGGAAGCTGGTTAATATTCAAGGATCACCTCCTCCAAGCTCAGGAGCAGTGTATCCTAACAGCATCATCCTGGACTGCATCAAAAGAAGCGTGGCCAGCAGGTTGAGGGAGGTGATTCTGCCCCTCTACTCTGCTCTGGTGAGAATCCACCCGGAGTACTGCATCCAGCTCTGGGGTCCTCAGCACAAGAAGGATGTGGACCTGTTGGTCTGAGTCCAAAGGGCCATGAAGATGATCAGAGGGCTGGAGCACCTCTCCTATGAAGATAGGCTGAGAGAGGTGGGGTTGTTCAGCCTCGAGAAGAGACCTTATAACAGCCTTCCAATATCTGAAGGGGGCCTACAGGTAAGCTGGAGAGGGATCTTTTACAAGGGCATGTAGTGATAGACTGAGGGGTAATGGCTTCAAACAGGACGAGAGCAAGTTTAGATCAGATATCAGGAAGAAATTTTTTACTATGAGGGTGGTGAGACACTGGAACAGGCTTCCCAGAGAAGCTGTGGATGCCCCATCCCCGGAGGTGCTCAAGACCAGGCTGGATGGGGCTTTGAGCAACCTGCTCTAGTGGGAGGTGTCCCTGCCCATGGCAGGGGAGTTGGAACTAGATGATCTTTCAGGTCCCTTCCAACCAAAAACATTCTGTGATGCTATGATAACAGTATTTGGAGATCAGTATTTCTATGTACACAAAACTAAAAGGTTAGTATTTATGTAGAAATCTTCAAAGACCTTCTTCTCATTTGTTTCCACAGCAATTTCATTTTTCCATTAATAAGCACCTACAGCTTTGAAGCCACACTCTGGCCATTGGATTTAATGGAGTTAATCTGCTACAAAACAGAATATGAAGATGTAGTAACTTAGAATAAAGTACATTATTTCAAGAGAGTAACCTAAAATAAAGCTTTAGTATACCGTATTTTAAAGTACAATAATGAATTATCTAGACAACCATTACAACAGACAATCTTACTTGTATCACAGAAGGCAAAAGCCAAATAGGTATCCGGGATACTTAAAACACTTTCTGGAAAACTTATAAAATACTCAAACTTTTGCAAAATTAAAAGATTTTTTTCCTTAGATTTCCCACTTGCCACCCTCCAGCTTGATAATGTGGTATTGACACAATGAGGAGTTGGTGAGAGAATCACAAGACAAAATTGAATCACACCTCTTCTTCGATGCATGCACCTGGTTTGGGCTGACAGCTCTACAGGGAAGGGTTCTGGATGGCTGGAACCAGCTAATGTCATTTGTGGAGTATATTTATTTTATACCACCATTTACTTCAGCTTATCCTTCACTTAGATTTTCAGTGCATTTTCCCCTGATGGCCCATGACAATTTTTCTGCATTTGCTCCCTTTTTCTTTAAAAAGGTGCCAGGGACTGTAGATCAGAAATTCTTCCTTCAGAAAATCTTAGTTCACTGTAGTAGCCCTGGGAATACTTTATGCCTGCTACAGAGGAGTTAAGTGTTTTATTTATATTTCAGTTAGGCAGAGAAATATGAGTACATTTCTTTTTCCTTGGAGGCTTTTTCTTTGATCTGCATGGCAAAGTCTTTCCTGGGGCTCCAAGAACAAACTGTCTTCCAGAGCCCCAGTGTATATTTCAGCAAGTTCTGCATGCTGAATAAAGACATGCCAGTGGTTGAAGGCTGTCAATACAAAACTTGTCAGTGGTAACTAAACAACAAATATAATTACTGTAAATAGCTATACTAGCATGTCAAAAAAAAAAAAAAAAAGCTGATAGAAGAAAAGAAAAATTCAGGGGGCAAATTAAAAAAGTGCAACTTCTGGGGAAAAATGAGAATACCTTTCATAGGGATGATGTTTTAAACAGCAATGCCAATATACTGAATCACAAATGAGCTTTCAAATGAAAAAAGAATCTTTCTGGGGAAAAGTTTTCAACAAAAGATTTTTCCGTATTTATTTAATGAGACAAACATGTTGGTTTGCCCTTTTTTTTTTTAAAGTGACTAGAAAATGAATCTCTTTGCTTAAACAAAATAAACAAATTACCCAAAAGGTAGTATCTAGAATGCCTAACTTGTGTGTAGAGTCTCCTGTTATAACTTCAGGTGAGTATTTCTCTTTCTTGTCAGTATTTAGGTCTGGATGTTCATGATTCTAGAAATGTTTGTCTGAGCCATATTAAAACTACCACAGCTGAGTGTTCCTTCCCCCTTCCACAGCTCTGAAAAAGTGGCATCTATCAATATTGCAGATAAGGAGATCAGGAAGCTTCAAATACGTCCTTTGAAAATATTGGGAAGGTTTGTTGTGCAAGAACTTCCTAGGGCCTGGCAGGTCACAAATGAGACAGGATGGAGTCGGTCCAAACTTCCAAGAGGCCACAGCTGCTGGCATGTTGGCACCCTGCAACATGCTCTCCAGCAGCCTGCTGAAGCCACAAGGTGGCCCTAGGAAACAGCAATTATTGTCTCTGCCAGGTTCTTGAATCCCTGAAACAAACTATGTGAAGGCTCCAGGACTGGAGATACCCAGGATCACTGAAGCACCACAGCTTCCACAGTTCAGAAATAGACTACTATCTTTTACGTGCTGCTGACCGCTAAGAATTAGGAAGAGGAGTGGGGTCCCAAGTAAGCCCATATCCACTAAACCAAGCTTTAAAAAAGTGCCTCTGGCAGAGCAGCAGCGGAGGATGACATAAGTTAAGGGGATAAGTAATGAGGGTTGTTATAGCAAGAGTTTATGACAGATTAAAAAAAACATATCATAAAAAACCTCGTAATTTTCTTTATTACCCAGTCAACCACTCCACACCTTTGCTTTGACAAATTACCAGGAATTCAACTTCTCCGTAACAGCGATTGTCACAATTAATGTTAATTCTATTTCATTTACTTTTCACATCACCTTTATACCTCTTTATTGCTGTATTCCCCATTCTCCTCCTTCTTTGGCTCCTCACAGATCTTTGAGAAACCAGAGTCCTGCTGCTATGAGCTGCTTCTTGTAACATAACAAAGGAGACACAATCATTATTTTTTTTTTAAATTATGATCAAAATAAAGAAAACCAGAAAGATTTAGACATATTTTAGACAGTAACAAGCTTCAGGATAAAATCTGCTAGCGCTATGGTGATGGTACAGAGAGAATTGCAAAGCATTGCTGTCTGGCTTCGTACCTGGAACTGAATTCAATACGAGTTGCTGCAGATACCCAGCAGTACCCTGGGGAATATGGGACAACTATTAAGTTGTATACAGTACAAAACCACTTTCTACCACTATCACTACCTTTAAATTCAAAATATTCTCCATATCTTCTCTCCAAGGCATCGCAGTAAGCACTGGGTCATTCCATGCTTGCTTGAGGATTTTGGCAAATAGCTGTTAATGAGCCTGGAGCACATAACATTTTAATGAGATCATCAACTTGGAAGGGGAAGATAATCTGTAACATTGTAATTAAACTTAGTGATGCTTTCATGATCCACTATAAAACCAAATCATTAATAAACTAATTTTCCCTGTGATACCAAAAACCATTGATTTCTTATTTGAATTTGGGATATAAGGAAGAAAAATATTTTTGGTTACAAACAAGCTTCGTGCTTTCAAACCAGAGCACGTTTCCCTCATTTTCACCATCTGCTTCAGGCACGACAGAGGTGGCTTATTATGCTGCTATAGCTTAAAGGACACAGGGCAATATTTGTCCTGGCAGCGCAGAGTCGACACTCACAGTAAAGATGACACCTCTATCGCACCTGCAGATCAGAGAAACTCAAGAACACAAACACCCCAACCCTCGTGTTTTTGTCTTTAAAACCTCACTACTAAGATCTGAACAGCCAGGCATATCTGTTCCCAGACAAAACACAGCCCACGCAATCCAGTTCAGTGGCAAGCCCCAGTGGACCAACAAGCACCACAAAGCTGCTCTCTCTGCAAGCATCAGCTCAGGACAGACTAAACAAATTGAATATGTGGGAGCTGAGAGAGATAACTTCTAGCCTTACCCATGCTTCCTACTCTTGCAGTAGTTTTGAGGGAAGAAAATAAAGGAGGAGGAATGCAATGCCATTTGATGAGGAAGATGAAAATGACTGCTGCTGTATCTATCTCAACACCTTCCAGCAACCTCAGTCAGATACAAAGCCAGACCTACAGCAACATGCAGGTGCACCACAGCCTGTGCTGTCTCACCCTTGCATCGGTCCCCAGGGAAACTGTAGTGTTACCGCTCCAGACCCCAAAGCTCTGGATGCCCCAGCTCCAGCACTGCCCATGCTCAACCCAAGGCTGGCTGACACAAGCCTCAAGCTGTCACACACAGACTCATGATGTGGCCTCTGCCAGGCTGCCACCAGCAGGTACCTCCCAGAGAAGAGGTCCGGAGCCCGCACCAGGCTGTGGAGCAGGGAGGACCAGCCCTGCCACTCCAGTAACAAACCAAAGCTCGACTGCAGACACAAAAACTGGTACAGCCCCAAACAAATTAAATAGTACAAAATCCTGTTTCCCTCAAATGAGCTATCAGTTTAGTACTCTCGGCCATCACAGGTTTGTTAGGAAAGTTAACGAACAAATCCAAACCTTTTGTTATTTCAGCAGGAGCAACTACTACCTGCAAAAGCATGCTTCACACCTGAGGAGCAACTTCTTGACAACAGGGAGCTCCAGCACATGAACAGAAAAATGCAGAAAAGTCAAAACTCTAATTAAATCTAATAAAGCATATGATGAAACGTGGTACATGTTTAAGAACTCTTTCTTTGAATATTGTAATCACTGAAATACCAGCTCTTGACAGGACTGAATTGTTCAATATTATAACTTCATTCTGTGTTTTAGTGATACGCTTTTCTTCTGAAATCCAAGGACTCCAGGTGAACAACACTTACGTACCAAAGTTTGTTGCTGGGTTTGAAAGTGAGTTAATTCATTAATATTTCAGAAATATTAATTTCTGGAAATAGCTGGAAAATAGCGCCTAGTCACAGAAAACACAAAAGTACTTTAGACCTCATACAGACCAGTGCCACACATGTTCTTCAGTTTTATCAGTAACATTCAACATAAAAGTCTTCAACTGAACTTACAAACTACACAACAGTCTTCTCCCTTAGGTAGAAAAATTATCTTTTGCATACTATGGTTTTCTTAAGAGTCAGCATAGAAAAACTTTAGAACTTCTGCAAGCTGCACATTATTTTACCCTACCACACATATAAGAAGCAGCGTGGAAACAAGAATTGCAAGGTAAAGGGTCTATACCTGCATGTACAGTCTGAGACCCTTGAGGGGAACACAGATTTATAAAAATCTCACTACTGAAAAAGCATTCAGTGGCATTTGTTTGCAAACAGAAAGATCTGCGCAAGTTGTGTGTCTAATAATGGGAAAAGTATAGACAGAAGAGGTAGGAAGCTCAAGCCACTACTATAATACAAATGATTAAACTGCTGCAGAAATTTGAAACATACATTGTTCAACAGTACTTATTTACAAGGTTGCTATTTAAAGGTCACTGACCCTTAAAATTATTTCACAAACCAATCTGTTTTTACAGGTCTTAATGCTATAAATGCTGCTATTCTTGCCAACAGACTGCCATTCTAAGAACACACGATCTTTTATATATCAAGACTAACTTTATACTGTTTTTTCCGCTCAACTATAGTAAGAGCATTGCTCACTTGATGAATTTGTTAGCTTCAGCAAATCAAATGTGTTTGGTTAAAACATAGCCTTCATTCCTAAACCTAACATATGGCTAAAAAAAGTTCCTAAGGAACAAACATGGTGACGCAGAGCTGTTAAGAAAAAAATCTTAAAAGTTTCTGAAAACAAGTAATAGGACAACTAACATCTTTCATGCTGTTTAATTTAGCTAAGAATTATGTAATTTTCTTCAGCATCAAATATTTCCCATGTTTATGCATCTTACGAAAATAAGAAACCATGGGATTACACGAAAGGCTTGGTTAGTATGTTTTACAGAGACTTTGTTTTCAAGAACATTAGTAACTAGAAGATCTCCAAATCATGAGCATTATCAATTTCAATAATATCTTCAGGTTCCATCTTTGCTTCATGATGCCCGTCCTGTAGATCATCCAGGGAAGCCAGAGCCTCATTTGTATCACTAGCGAAAGTCTCACGAGATGCATCATCATACTCTTGCAGGTTAAGCCCTTTAATAGCTTTTTTCATCTTCTTTCCTAGAACTTGAATTCTCCTCTTCTTAGCAGCTTTTTTGTTTTCATACTCCTTTTGGTTTTCCAGATAGAATATTTCCTTGAAAGAAAACAACAAAAAAAAGTTTGGCATATTCATTTACTAGTGTTTCCTAAAGACAACATAAAAGTAAAAAAAAAAATACTACAAATACTGTTCAATAATATTTAACTAAGATACACATTATCGATAGTAAAAGTATGGAGAGACTGCACTTAAGAAAAATGCTCCATAAATAATTTTGTTACATAATTTCTCAGCAATCTCAAAGTATATATAAATAACTATCACTAAGTTTTTATTTCAACATTGCTTTAGGATTAGGTGGTAGACCTGAGGGTTGTTCTGCCATACAGAGGGATCTGTAGAGAAAATACAACCAAAGGTTCTGTGACAACTTCAGAAAACTTTCCTCTGTAATTGGAATTTGAGTCTAGTCCCATCACCTTTACTGTCAAACACTTGTAAACCCCAATAACATCTTCTCAACTGCAAAATACCACTGTTGCAATTTCTGTCCGTATTTCAAGGGGGAAAACATCATGTAGTGCTATATGCCCTGCTTATTTTTAAAAAAAAACATAAATTGTCCACAGAAAATAATGGTTTTATCTGGGCAAAAGCTGCAAGTCGAGTGCTGAAGACATGCAAATCTGTGAGAGTTGCATATGTGACAATCTCCACGATGACAGGATTACACATACTTTTCCCAGAGGTTTGTATGAAAAATGATGTCTTGTACCATCAATCAAGTTCACTGAGTGAAAACTGCTGCATCATTAAATACTTCCCAGTATCAGCAAGAGAAGAACGAGACATGCAATTACAAGGGCATGGAAGAGAGGTAGAAGAACAATTTTTTGAAAGAGGGGCAAAAGAGCAAATTTTTTTTTTTTTAATGGGGCAAAGTGATCAAACTTGCAACTTTGTGACCACTGTAAGCTATGAAAGGGTCTCTATTTGTTTTTAAACATAAAACAGACAATCACAATTTATGTTGATTTGCTTCTCAATTCCTAGTACAAGATGCTAGGATGGTTTACAGAGTGACCTGTAGTCACCTACAAGCAAAATTAACTAGTCTTTCTTTTAACAAAAGCTTCAATAAAGTGGCAAATACCATGAAAAAACCCAAATTGTTTGAATTGCATGAAGAAAATACCATCTTAGTCTATTTCAGACTAAGGAAAGGCAATATAGTATTTACAAACTGACAAACCTAATTTGGTGAGCACCACAGATGGGGCCAGCGAGCAATTCAGATTAAGTTCAAACCAGTATCTGACTTCATGGGAAATACTGCCTGGCGCTACAGCTAGACAAAAATATTCGATTAAGAACACCATTCAATCCATGCACAATGACACAGAGCTCCAAGGGGACAAATATAAATGCAGATTACACTGCTATAAGTTATACACAAATTAAGTAAAATCCAATGTTTCTCTCTTCAGACTCTACAGACTCATCATCCTCAACAGTTTTTTGTGACTGGCAATACATAAAAGCTGTTCTCTGTGCCTAGCATTGTCCTGGCTTGAGGGAAGACAACCAATTTTCTGTTCAGCAACTTTACTTTGCAGCTAAGTCTCTTCTAATTAACCGAACTCTCTGAAATTAACAGCATATTGTGCAGAAACTGTTTGTTCCCAGAGAGATAAGACTTGATTGTCTCTATTTGTGCCAAGGAATGGTATGCAGAGCAGCTCCTGCTTATACTTATTGCTGTAACAACCAAGGCCAGCTCACTTTTATTTGCCCCATTGGAGGGTTGGAAGCAGAAGGGTGTAGAAGGGTCACACCTGCAGGGAGGAGTGGACAGGACAGGTGTCCCAGAACTGACCAACAGGATATTCCATCCATCTGCATCATGCTCAGTATAAAAGCTAAGAGATCAAAGGGGCCAGCTCTCTCTCTTCAATGGCCGGTGTCTGAGGACTCTCTCTGTTCATCTGCCTTTCACCCTAACCCACGCATTCCTAAATCCAGATTTGGAATCTGGTTCCCAGACTGGCCTCAGCAATAGATTGGACTTGCCCAGTGCCTGCTAGTCACGTGATCACCATCCTGGGAGCTTGATATGGTTTTGTATATATTTCATTATATTCTTTTTATTTTATTAACTATTCCAATAAACTAGTTTATTTTTTTCCTAAAATCCTAAATCTCTTTCTCTCTCTCCCTCCTCTCTTGGAGAGAGGTGGGGGAGAGCATCTGATGTCTCAGCAGTCAGTTTGTCCCAAACCATAACAAGTGTGAACAGCGGCCGATAACATTTTTGTGGGTTTTCTTACTTACATTTTGAATGTGAAAAGCTGTTTGCTTTGGAATATAAACTTGCTAGACATTATGAGAGAGTGTCAATCATAACATTTGTAATAGGAAAAAAAAATACTTTGGACAATCATTTGTGCTCTTAACAATTATACCTTGATTTGCTCTTCTTTGATGCTAGGTGTGTTCTTCAGCAGGTTTAAATAAACGCCCCCTGGTGTTCTCCTCCTAGTTCCATTCTTAATAGGGAAAGAGTAAATTATTGATGGCAAGCTTAATATTAAGTGTTGAGACAGAATTAAAAACAAGTAAGTTCCACTGGGTTAGGTAAAGAAACAAAACACAAATAGTATCTGCAGTAACATATATACTAGTTTAAATATTCAGAACACTCCTAATACATAAGACCAGCAAAATGTAAAACATGAACTTCACAAAATTATGTAGACCTCATTAAGTTATGCTTAGCAGTTCTACAACTCATTCGCGTATCTGCAGGATTTTGCATTTCTAAGGTATATAAAACACAACATGTCTTTTAAAGTTTCTCCCCACTGAAGCATGAATGGACTCAGCTTCAAAGCCCCTGTAAATTATAAGTACTAATTATCACACTATTGATTACCATTCATAGCATATCAAGTTGAACTGTTACTCCCAACGCTCTGATATTTATTAAATGTTATACTCTTCTGCTAAACAACAACATAAAATACAATCTAAAAGTTGTATGAACAGAGAAAGTCAATTTATAAGCATGTTCTTGAAACAGCAGATGCACAAAATCCCAATCAAGAAAAACAGTATGAACTGCCTTTCAAACGGCACTCTGATCTGCAGCCAAAGGAACCTGTGCTACCAGGCCCTTTCATCTCCTTCGTAAACACTTGTTAGTAAATACTTTAATCTTTCAAGACAATAGACTGCTTCTAAGACAAGTTGCTAGCTTTTTTTCGGGGGGAGAGGTGGTGGGTTTTGTTTGTGTTATTTCTTTTTAAATTTCTTCTCCCTCCTCTCTGCTTCCAATGATGGAACTTAAAAGCTTTAATTTATAAACAAATGCCTGAAATTCCCTTGTACTGATTTGTACTAATGTACATTAGTACAATGTACATTATATTTGTACAAATTCCCTTATATTTTTTTCTTCTGAACTTTTGCACTGAGGATCATTATTTAATAAAAATAAAAACATTCCAAGTAATTGATAACATAACCATTAAGTATAGGTCTCTTTCCATACTTTTTTTGTGACAGAAATCAGTACTCAGTTTTGCTCTACTGATACACAAGCCAATGGTTCTCTAATAAAGCCATCAGACTCCCTTTTGAACGCTACTCTTTAAACGCGACACTAGAAATGCTCACTACTGAGTATGGTGACCTCTGATGCCACGGTGATTAACCCAGTAGAAAGGTCAGTGCTGTCAAGCATCTACATGATTTACTGAAGAAATGTGCCAGAGGCTTCACCTGGAAGCTTTTCTTTACAAGCTTTTATTCAAGCTTCAGAATCCTCCAGTCTTAAAGATCTTTCTGTCAGGGAAAGATCCCAAGGGAAGGCAGAGTAACAGACACAATGCTACCACTGCAAAGCAGATACTTATCTCAGTACAAAAAGTTGGGCAATTTCCAGGTTTATTCATCTCATTGTTTACTCAAATCCAGCTGGAAGGTTACATTAGTTCCAGAAGGAGGGGAGGTCATGAAACTCTGGAAGAACCTGTCCAACGTGAAAGCTGTGCAACAGCACTATTTAAATATTCTACATGTAAAAATATGTGTGGGCCCCCCTGCTCTGCAAACCCACAATATCACATTTTTCTTACCACTATGAACAGTCCACCATTTTGTTCCACTTCAGCTGTTTCCATAAGCAGTTCGATAGCTTTTCTTTTCCCAATTATTTTCACCACTCGGGCAATTAAATCTTTCTTTGGCTCACAAAGCCTGAGAGGAGATAAAAAAAAAAGCACCTTTTTGTCAGTATAATTTCTGAAGTAAAATTGACCATGGAACTTCCATAACAAATAATTCATTTTGTGAAATATAAGACTGTGCTGAAATTAAATAGTCTAAACATTTAAGTGTTTCAAAGGCTTTTTGAATCAGACTTCAAAATACTGAGCTTCTGAGGGAGTTTACTCTAATATATGCATTTAAAAAAATTGTTTCAATGAAAATACACAGTGATTATTTTTCTTCTATTGGTATGCGAAAGATTAAAACAAATAAGAAACTGCAGAGACCTGTATAAATCTCTGAAATTAAAGTACAAAAGTCTGTTGTGCATTTAATAGTTAAAATTACATCACCTTTTACAGTTAAATCAACAATTATTTGGAGACAACAGTGAGTGTGAAAGTTCCCCCGTAACATATGCCATTGTGCCACTCAGACAAACCTACACAATAAAAATGAAATCAGTCTGTTGACTAATCTATGACAACGTATGAAATGCAAACAAGAAAAAAATACGAAATATTTCTGAGTTAAATTGCATTCTTTTGTTAGCATGCAGAATTTTTCTCTGTCAGTCTGCAAGACAGGAGAGGCTTACGTAGCACCCATTCAATTCAATCAATGTGCCAAAGTTCATACTCCCATTGAAAAACATCGTAAGTGCACCAGTCAGTACCACTTGTTCACAGCAAGAGTTCGTATGCGAAATTCTGATTTTCCAATGACCAAGCTTCTCATTAAGCACAGTCCCAACCACTACAGCTCACTGGTTTTATACTTTGGCGACCAAGAGATCACCATAAAACCAAATTAAATGTGAGTTTTAACCAATTAGGCCTAATTGCTTCAAGCAACATCACTATGCTACATTGCATACGTTACAATGGCTGCATAACAGAAGGTATGCAACCACAGATGTGAACAACTATTTAGAACAACCAGGTTAGCTTTAACTGCTTCCATTTTATGACTGAAGTTACCTGAAATTAAATGTTAAAACTCACATTTGAGTGACAATTGTCCTAATCATGAAAAGGATTATCCAATCTGCTTAACTTTATACTTTGTGTTTAATCTCACTGAGTTCATTGAATGATAAGGTACCAGAAGGTAAAGGCCGTCCTAAATATTTACAAGATTGACTGCTAAATTGTGAATTATTGGAATTCACAATAATTATTGTGAATTATTATGGAAATGTTTCTCTAAGATGCAGAGAACTTTAAGATAATCAGGAATCCTTAGAGAGTTGGTTAAGTACACCTTCTGTTAGCAGCAGTGGCAGCTTAAACAGTCAAATCCCCACTCAGTGTTCATCCTGGTCCTGCACAATCCTCCTGTATGTGTGCTTTAGCAAGCATCTCTGCCCTGCAACAGGATCTGAACAAGATAAAGGGCAATAAATGGCACAAGATGGTCAGAAAAATTCTTTGATTTCAGTTCACTGTGTGGGCCAACACAACAAAAGGTTATGAATCCAGGCACAGATGGCACAGCACACATCAAACAACAGTGCTGCCTGTGATGTGTACAACCGCAATCCTACTGATGCAGTTCAGTGTCACTACTACTACAGACTATTAAAAAAAGAGGTTTCTGCCCTATTTTGATGAAGCTCAATAAAACAAAGTTTATTAAAAGAGAAATGATCAGAGTTTTCAAATTCATAAATAAGAAGCTACCGAGAACTGGTGAGAGCAGTAATTAATTGCCTAATTGCTGTATTTCAGCATCTGGTAATACTAAGTACCACATGTAGGAAATCAACAATGATCAATACACCCAGGTTTTATTTAAACGTCAAGATAACCATTAGTAAATCCTGTAACTCTCATTCCCTATTTAACCTCATTTTCTTCGCTTGCACCATGGAAAAAGGACTGTAGTAGTTTAAGTCAATGTAAGTAAGAATGACCACAGTCATGTGCCCTCCCTCACACCATCAGTCCAGTGCTGCCAGTGCCAGGTCAAGGGAAAGTGTGCCACAAATTGCTTCAGAAAACAAATGCGTCTGCAAACTAACTCTTTCAAAAAAGCAACAATTAAGTTTTCTGATCCAGCTCAGTGTAAAATAACTAAACTGGCAGGAGCATGAAAAGAATTGGATTGCAGCAAGCATGCATACAGCTGGAGCTCGGTAACCCCAACACTGGCTTCCATAAATTAGCACAGAACCACAGCTCAGTTTCACAACACAGAAAGAGGCAAGGCTCCATTTCAGTGCTGGTGTCTGGCCTTGGCACAGGCCTCAGTTACAACAGCAGCAAAATGTTTTCCTCAGATAAGCATGTTCCACAGAAAGAATGCGCCCATTTCAGAAACTCTCCAAAGCACTACATAATCCAAGTCATTTACAATTTCAAGGATTTATAACTTAGCCAGATTTTCATGGTGATCACAGCAGGCTCCCAACACGCATCTTTACTCATGTGGTATTTCCTAAAAAAGCCATTACTAAATCTCTATCATGAGAAACGCTACTTTTCCTTGCCATTGCTCTGAAATAACAAACCTTTTTGGTGGATTTTTTAAAAAAATAATTAGACAGTATTGCTGCCTGCTTCTAAAAGATACCAGCCATAACACTGGATTTTAATCCCAGGACTTTGGAAATACACACAAAGCACTTATGCTTTTTTTGTAATTTGGTATGACATCTTACATATTTAGCAGTAAGAAAGCCTTCCCCCTACTCTTCTTCTCCATCAACAGTTTACCAATACTTGCAGAAGCTAAGATACACTGTTATTAAACTCACCGGTAAGCAATTTCATCTGCCACTTTTTCCTCAGAATCTTCTTCTGTTATCTCATACCTTCCTTTATATTTCATTTCTTGTCTTTCACCCAGTCTATCTTTTACAGGCCGCTTCCGTTTGAGAAAGCCTTGCCCATTTTCTTCTTCTGCTGGCAGTGTTTTCTTGTCATCATGCATGTATTCATCCAGTTCTTTATCTAAAGTCTCTGCTTCCTTTTGCTGAGCTTCCTTCATCAGCTTTTTAGCCAATAAATAATTGTAAGTCTCAGACTGCCTGCTTCTGTCAATACTACCATCCATACCTAGAATCCCAAGTTCAGTAGCCACTGCATCCTGATTCTGCTCCTGGAGCACCACACCCCAAATGTTGTTGACCTTCTTGCCACCTAGAGCAGTTTGTTTTTGGTGGCTTTGGCTAAGCTGAAAAGGCTCAGATTTAGCAGGAGAAAAGCTGAAACACTTCTGTCGTTTTCGTTTCCACAGACAGCTGTCATCATCAGAATCAGAAAAGCTTTCATCACTTGAATCCACACTTTTGGTTGTCCGATAAGGAACACTTGGTGCACAAGATGAAATGGCACTCTGGAATGGTCTGCCTGAATCATTGCCATCATGTGATTTCTGAAAAGAAACAGTAAATATCCGTTAATTTAATTACTCTTGTAAATTAGAAGAGCTATCAAGTCACACCAAAGATTTGATCAGCTAGTAAACTTAACTGACTCATTTGACTCTTTGGGCTACCTTCTACGAGCATCTTTTGGACTACAGTTGACAGGTGCATCCTACGAAACCTCTGAAATCTGAATGTTTGTACACAAGAGACAGAATGGCAGCTATAGATAACACTTATCAGGAATTGCTAATCTATTTAACATCATCTTCGTTGAATGGAATTAAAATTATTACAAGAATAGAAAAGCTATTAAAATTCCCAAATTGGACAAAGACACAACATGCACAGCAGTTCTACCAAAACCACCATGGGAAATTACCAGAAGTTTTTTTAAGCAGAAAAATTAACATCCTCTCCAGTCTGAAAGGGGTTAAGACTAGTAATGTGCAACCATAATAGTGTTCCCTGAGACTCAAGCGAGAAGAAAAAGTGACCAAAACCCCCAAAACTTGGATGCTGCTCAGACTTTGAGAAGCTAATAGTGTAACGTGAATATGGTTCGATTAGGACAGCACATGACCAGCTGGGGACAGTAATGCCTTACAGAAGAACTGTGGTTTTCTTTCTTTAAACCAACAAGACACCACAGACTCACATGGCTTCTTACTAATTAGAACAAAAACATAAAGGTTTCAACATACTTTAAAACAGAAGTCCCATTGGTATAAAAATATTCAAGAAATGCTGTTTCACCCCATACACCTGCCAGGTAAGCTGAAATATGGAAGTCAAACCTGCTCAAATCTGCATAACCTGCAAAAGCACCATGTGTAACGTAACCCAGAATTCTTATGCCCAATGGCTGTAAACTTTTAGCCACGCTGTCTGTGCTAATCTGCGGTAAGCGTTTTTCCTTACTCATAATGCCAGTTGTTCCCTACCTGACTTGCTATCATAATGTTAAATACTATCCTGTGATCTTTAAAAATAAGATCTCTTCCTTCAGTTTCAGGTGGAATAAAAATTCTTCCTTTAACCTTACTGCTTTCCTCAACACTATGGCACCATTTCTTCTTCCTCCTATTAGCAAATAGAAAACAGAAGCCTTCAACTTATTTTATCATGTTGCAAAATACAAGCTTTTAATTTAAAATGTATTCCATAATGCAAAACACTAACAACTCCATAAATTTAAAAAACAAACAAACAAACAAAAAAACCCCAAACCGGAACCCACATCCGTAGTAATTTATTTTGTGCTACATATCCCAGAACTACATGGCAAATAAACCAAAATAAATAAAGAAAATAAAAATCCTTACACATGCAGTGTACACTGATTTATCTTATTTTGAGATCTTTTTCCTGCCCACACACCACCATAAATTCCTCGTAAACTTCACAACGCATCCCAACGTGTAAACAATATGACACACTTGGAAATAAACATCTCTTCAGCAACTCACGGATGCGAGTCAAGCCACGGGAAAGCAGCAATCGCCGCCCGTTGTCTCCAGGTGTTTTCCCAACGGCTTGTTTCCATCGTTCTAAAAGGGACCAGCGGTACCGCTCGGCCCGCGCTCTCCTTTGCTCACCGGCCCCAGTGTCCAGCAACAACAAAAGCCTCACCCGCCTCCCCACAGCATGCGGTTTCCCCACAGGAACGGGCACCGAAGGAACGCGCCGGCTGCCGGGCCCAGGGCAAGCAGTCGCTCCCGGGGAAGGGCCCCCAGGCCATACCGGCCCCCCCTCCTCCCGCAGAAGCCGACCACCGCCCGTCCCTGGGGTCTGTGGATCCCCCCGGGAGCGGAGCATCACAGGCAGCGGCGGCGGCAGGGCCCCTACCACCCTCTGGCCGCCTTCTCCCGGCTGGGCCTTCCGCGGCCC
>JAHREE010000605.1:5681807-5853246 GCA_033628505.1 Tringa tobata | reverse complement strand
CTTGGAGAAAATTGTATTTCCAGGCAAGTAACATGTCCTTCCCTTGCCTTCTCTCCCCTCCCCTCCCCTCCCCCCTTCTCTCTCCTCTTTTGACTGAAAAGACCCAAGTCCCTCAGCCTTTCCTCATAAGAGAGATACTCCAGGCCCCTAATCATCTCTGTAGTCCTCTGCTGTCCCTCTCCAGCAGTTCCCTGTCCTTCTTGAACTGGGGAGCCCAGAACTGGACACAGTACTCCACATGGGGCCTCACCACGGCAGACTAGAAGGGCGGGATAACTTCCCTCGACCTGCTGTCACACTCTTCCTGATGTACCCCAGGATGCCATTGGTCTTCTTGGCCCCAAGGGCGCATTGATGGCTCATGGTGATCCTATTGTCCACCAAGACTCCCAGGTCTTTTTCCTTAGAGCTGCTCTCCAGCAGGTCAGCCCCCAGCCTGTACTGGTGCATGGGGTTATTCCTCCCCAGGTGCTTGTCTTTGTTGAAGTTCATCTGGTTCCTCTCTGCCCAACTCCCCAGCCTGTCCAGGTCTCACTGTATGGTGGTGCAGCCTTCTGGTGTGTCAGCCACCCCTCCCAGTTTTGTATCATTAGCAAACTTGCCAAGGGTACATTCCATCCCTTCATCCAGGTGGTTGATGAATGTATTGAAGAGGACTGGACCCCATACTGACCCTTGGGGAACACCACTTGTTATGGACCTCCAACTAGATTCAGTTGGAGGTCCATATCGCGACCCTCTGAGCTCTGTCTTTCAGCCAGTTTTCAATACACCTCACTGTCCATTCTTCTAATCCACACTTCCTAAGTTTTCCTATGAGGATGCTGTGGGAGACTGTGTCAAAAGCCTTGCTGAAGTCAAGAGAGACAATATGCTCATGCTCAGTCACTTAAGTGCTCCAGGAAGGGGAATGTCCTCACGCATTGGTATTTTACCTGAGTAAGCATGCTTCCACTCTCCCTTCCCCTCCTTAACTGAAGTTGGGCGCCGTAAAGTCTGACTTTGTCTCATTTATCACAGGTGATGAAAACTCCTTAAATTTGGGTTGAAATCCTGACCTTATCACAGACTGTTTTTTTTTTTTTTTTTTTTCTGTTTTGACCTTGGGCTTGTCCTGTATTTTCTCTTTTTCTATCATGGTCATAAGCTTTTCAGGACATTTGTACAAGGATATTTCATAGCTTCTTTGTAACTTGGCCCTGATTTTAGCATGGGCATTAAGCTACAATGTCACAGAAATGATAACCAGTTTCTGCCAAAAAATACTTTTCTGCTTTCTTGATATAGTGATTTTTTTGCCTTTATTTCCTGACATACACAGTATGAAGAATATTTTGCAAAAAAAACCCCTTCTATTGAATCATAAGAGTAGTTTAAGCCTAATAATTTGACCTACTTTGCAAGACAGCAACTGAACCAAAAACAAATTGCAGATAAACACCAGAAGAAACTATCATACTAAAGGTGGTATTTTTAACACTAAGGAAATCAGTTCATGGCCAATAGAGGGTATTTGATTTCAGGATTTTGGCTCCTGGCTGTGATCTCATTATCTTGAATTAAAGAAAAAAGGCAGCAGAAGTATAAACTGGCTGAACCCCCTTCTAATTGCTGGTCATAAAGGTGCCTCTCGGCTGGGAGCACAAGGAGACCTCCATTTTACAAGTCTTGATTCCTTATATGCAATTTTGAGACTATGCAGATATTCATTTTTAGAATTTACATAACCTATTGGCTTTAGCCATGATATTGCCTATAACCATTCACATTTAAGTATTTGTACATGTGGACCCATTGTGCAAGTGCACTTCATGCATATGTAGTAGCTGAGTTTGCATGATTTTGTTGGAAATTGGCCACTTTCAGCCAGTTCGGTCTGATTTCTTCTAATAGCAGGTGCACTTGTATGGGTGAGCTCACTGTCGGTCAAGTTCTGTGGGGTAGGTCTTCAAATCCATCTTTACATTATAGCTTTTCCTTATGTAACAGCAGCTCAGTCAATAACTGCAAAAAGTAGCTTAAGCTGCCAGCACACCCAGGAAACAAAGAGAGGGCTGTAGCACAACAAGTTAAGGTCAGATATCTTGTCAGGTATCTTGCCAAGGCTTGTTTTCCCAGTGGGTTTAGGACAAGCTGGGTCACTTCGGTAGATGATAGCTGAAACAAAGCAGAGAAGTTATGATTTCAGCATTTTATAATAAATTCATACTCTTCTGTTGGGCATTTTATATGTGCACGCATGTGCCCGTCAATGACAACAGAAATTAAATGCTAGCTATGTATCAACATTGGGAAGCAAACTAACAATGAACACACTAGCCCGTTTAAAGAGATCGACTTTGCTTTCCTACATTGTGTAGGAAAAAAACCCTTTTTAAACAAAGAGATTTACAAGTTGTCCTATGAGCTTAAGTAGTTCCCCCAAGAATACCTTCTTGTCTATTACTTGGGGTGGAGCATTTATGGCACTGGCATCATCTATTAATTACTCTCTTGCCCCGTAGTGGTGTGTCAAGGAATCAGAGCCCCCATTGACTTGCTGTGTTTGGTTTCATTCAAACCTGACTGCAGCTACAGCGCCTGCCCCAACAGCTACACAGGCCAAAGCATGAGGCTTTTCCCATTGAATTCAGTGGTCTTTGCAGCAGATCCTTGGGGTTCTTTTCAGATAAAATGGGATTTTATCACCACAGGACAAGGTCTCTATTAAACAAAATGACTGTGAAGAGTGACAGGAATAAGAGGCCAATCAGTCTGAAGATTAGATTCCCACCATGCATTTCAAAGGGCTACTTTGCAGAGTTCTAACAGAGAGTTACCACTGACTGCTGCAGCAGCCACAAACTGACCCCATCAAAACCAGGGCTCCTTCCTCTAGGTACAAAATGTTCTGCAGGCACAAAGAGCTGTCCCACACTACAGACTTGCAGTCTGCCTGAGGCAGTCACACAGTTAGAGAAGGATTTCCAATGAGGCAGCCAAAATTCTTAAGCTTTTAATACTCATTCTTGACAGAGACCATGATAATTAGCAACTTATCCAGGAGAGGCTGACTTGTAGTGATTCATCCTCAGGGACCCACCTGCAGGGAACAGATTAAACTGCTGTAGGTTGTTTTGGAAAAAAAAAAATAATGCCAAGACCCATTTTATTGTTTGCATGTACAAACTGTCATTTAAAAAACATCCATGTGGATGTGGTACACATTTTACCCAGGTTAAGGGATGGGTGTCTAGTCCACTCAGTGGGGAAAAAGAATGGGAGGGTGATCAGGAACCCTGAGTCAAATACAGGTAGAAAGTCCTTGTAATAGTGAAAAGCTGGAGAAGTTAATTCAGTGGTCACATGTGCTGAAGTCAAGAAATAAAGCTGTAGTCAGAGAAATAGATTAGAAGGGAAGCTAATCTATGAAAGTGAAGAGGAACAATTAAAAAACTCATTCAAATTTGACATTATTGCAAACACAGTTTCAAGCAAACATGAAAAAAATTAAAGCCCCAAACCCAGCACTTCATTGAAAAGAACTAGTTTTAAAGAAAACAGATAAGAGAACATAACAGAAAAGGTAAGCCAGGTCAGGGAAAAATTGACAAAGGTTATCAGATTAAAAGCAAGAATCAAAAGGCAAAAAATAGAAGATTGCAAACCAATAACCAGAGCCATTTGCTCTGGACTGACCTTCTGGAGCTGCTGTTAGAAAGCCTTGATCTATATTCCCCACAGGTCATATTACCGGATACATGGCTAAACTCTGACAATCTTTATCAAAACCAGTACAAAGAGTCATCAACATCATGTCAGTAGCTTCTCTTCTGGGCATTTGATTTGAGCCAAAAGTCTCTTCTTTTTTCACACTAAGCTAGCCCTAACCTCGGATGCAACCTGGACTGTCAGTAGTTCACATTCAGCACGCAAGGGACTGCACAAGGCCATTATTTAGGCAGTACGGTGATCTTCTTTGGGGAGGAAATCATACCGACGAGCAATACTTAACCAAAAGCTTGCATGCAGCAATATGCAAAGGGGAAACAAAATAAGAGAATTTGAAGCATGGAGCGTGGGAAGTAAGGCAGCAATGTAATTTCAGAGTCTACAAGAGTGGAGGTCAGGCACTGAACTGTTTTCTCTTTCCAAAGGTGAAAATGCCTGACACGTTGAATAACTGATACAGAGATAAGAGGCAGAAAAGCCAGGAAATGGAAAGTGCAAAAGGTTCCTGTTGGAAGGTACTGATTCTGGCAGCCTGATGCAGGATAGGCTGCCGTGGTTTTATGTCACAGGTTTAAGCAGTAGAAAGGCTAAACTTGCATTCCCGGTGGGGGCACATACAGAAACACACCTATATAATACACAGGTACATGCACACAGAGGCAGATGCAGAGTTCAACACAGAGAGAAAACAGAGAAAACAGGCAGGGTGAGGGATGAGGGTGGGCTTCCAGCGGGGTTGTATAGGATCATCCCTTCATATATGGGGAAAAAAGCACAGCCTCAGTAAAGATGCTTGGCATGGTAATTTAGGAGTCAAAACCAAAGGTAGTTACATTGCCTCTCACACGCTTGCAAATCATTGTCAAAGCTACAAATAACTCATATCTGAGTAAAACCAGTGTTTCCTATGGATGTTCCCTCACAAATTAGAAACGTTAATCTTTATGGGGCCTTGGGGTGCAGGCTGTAAATTTCTATGGGAGATCACTGTATTTTCCTGTTGATGGCATTTCTGGCCAACCTAAATGTAGTACTTGCCTATTTTATAGCACATGCACACAGAGAAAGATACCCTATCAGTCTCTACAGCATAATTTTCGTCAGTCATCCTGAATGTTTTTGCTTACAGAGCGACAGAAACAGTTTGCAGACTCATTTACTCATTCACTTGTTTTTCCCATTCAGAATGTTGCAATCTTTTGGAAATTGAAGAGCACACAAAGCCTCATCCCTTATTTCAAAACTCAGTGCACTGCTTATATTCTGGGCTGTGTTTGGATGTGCTGAGTGGCTTTCTCTTTTTATAAAAAATTGCAGTCCCAGAAAATTTATGCTAATTTATTACAATATTTGCTCCTCTATTAAATAAAACATGAGCAGATACCATATTGATTGCTGGAAGCACTTCATTAGACACATTCTTGGTTATATTAAATACAGTAGAAATTGTTTGTTAAGAGTCCAGATCAGTCAGAATCCATTTGCTCAAATTTTGCTGTCCCCACAAACTGAGCTGTGCAAACAATTTTCAGTTCACTGGTCAGACATAAAAGTGAAGGACAAAGTTCTGAGAACTCTAACAAGTTTCATATAAACAAATTCTGGAAAAGTTTTAACTGAAGGAAGAAAAATTCAGTTTCAAAATGCAGTGATGAAATACCAATTTAAAATCTACTTGTGAATGTGCCAATCCACTTGTGAAGTGGATTAATTATATATACAATAAATGGCAACACAACTTTTTTTAAATTCAATAAACTAATATTTTTCATTTTTCCCTAAGACAGTCATCCAGCTGGAGTCACAGAACTGTAACAAGGATGCCTCTAAAGTCACTCTTGCTCTTCCAGGCCACAGAGTTAACTACCCAAGTGCTCTGACTCTTTGAGTAACTCAGGAAAGCTCTTCAAATGTCCTTCAATGTCCTCCAGATCTTCTTTTCTTGAAGATTCTTCCAGGATCCTTCTGCTGCAAGCTACAGCGTTCTCACTCTGTGGGGAATTGGTGGATATGTAGATGTGTCAGCATTATAGCCAAAACAGAGGCCTGTGTCACCTACAAATTACGAATGTGCTAATAAAATTAATATTATCTTGCCTTGAACCTGAATATAGATGTGCTAAAATGATACATCAATAGCATGTAAGTTTTTTATAGTACTGTCAGCCAAACACAATTTTAAATAATGATATGAGCACTGTGATCCAAAAGATGGATGAAATTGCACGTGGGAAGCATGCAAGTGATGAAAGAAAGGTCAAGGTAAGCACAAGGTCATGCAAAGAGATGAGGCATCCTCCCAAATACACAAGATGGATGCGTGTCAAGAGAAGAGAAATCAAAATAAGCAAGACGGCAAGCAGAAAAGATACCTTGTGTTGTTTTTGGAAATAGGGGGCAATAGTGTAAAAACTGGCACGAGCAAGGAGAACCTGAGAATTAAAAAAGCAAATAGTTTGGGTCTGATTGTTCTCTCTGCAGACCTCTCAAGCCTGCTCACCATGGCCTCAGGACATGGAACAACCAGGGACTCTGGCCATGCAGACTCGCTATATGGCATCAATTCCATGGTACTATATACCCACAGCTAATTTAGAGTATGATTGTATAAGACTAATAGTTTTGTATAAGTACAGGTATTGAGTAATGTTGCTGACAATTGCCTATTAGCACCAAGTGCATTGTTAATGAATTAGTTCAAAGAGTTTAAAACTGGCCAGATTTGTCAGCCTTCTAAACACAGCAATCAAAGCAATCCCTAATTCTTAGACATACCTAAGTGCATACAGATGATGTATGTATGGGTATAGTTGTAGGCTTAGGTGTGGGTATAAGAGTAGGCATAGGCACAGATACAGGCAAAATGACGGATGTATGCACCTATAATCTGTGGCAAGTATGCATACGAACAAGTATTTTTGGGCATATGTATGAGCTCGCAAGAAAGGAGGAAAATCTCAAAAAAGTCAGAAACCCCTGATTTTAAGACAGACAGGATGAACAGGGTAACCCTTTACTTTTATNTTTTAAAATGCTTTATAAAGCCTTCCAAAATATGCTAATGAGTTTTACAGAGGACCCAATCGTCAATGAGTTTACACTACCATCATTAATTGCAGCAACTGAAATGGAGATGGTAGATAACTTTCACAGGTTTCTTTAGGGCTTACACAAAATACAAGAATTACTCTTCAAAAATCCTTTACCATCCATAATGAAAGCCCATTGCTCATTTCATTGACGGTGAGAGGACACTTCCCATCAATTCCAATAGGGGAACAAGAGAGAAGACAAAGCAAAACAAAAACATTGTTCAGTCAGGTGCCATGTAAGACACAGCTATGACACAGTTAAGCAACAATCCGTCTAAAGTTTCTACAAAGCTGTCTGGATGAATGGCCACTTCCAAGTGTGCAGCTTGTTCAGAAATTCAGCCTCCTTTCTTGCCTTCAGCTTTATAAAGAGAGGTGAAAATATGTGTTTCAATTTGAATCACAAATGTGTCACATGGAGCTTTAACAATTTTTATCACAATATTTACTTATGTGTGTGGAAAGGGTGCTCACAGTGGCAAAATTAGCTATATAGTTGTGTACAGTGCTACTTAATAATGTCTTTAATTAATTCCAAAACTACATTGCAGAATTCATAGTTTGTCACACAGCACTCTTCCAGGAAGATAGCCATGCCAAGATTTACACTTAGTTAGTATCCAAGGCAAGACATCTAATAAAAAAATGCATAGAGATGAGATCCACAGTATGCTCCTAGCAAAATCTATAAGCCTTGTATACATTTATTGTCCTTTAGATGGCTAATTGAGGAAGCATTCTTTGACCAGTTCAGTGTGTACAATTAAAATCTAGAAGGGAGAGGGGAAGTCAAAATTATCCAGAACTGTTGTGTTTCTTGAAGTAAATATGACCCATACATTAGCAAGGGAAAATCTATTTTATCAGCAACCCAAGAAAACAAATTATAGGAATAAAATTAAGTGCAACAACATGCACAACAAAGGGATTAAATCTATATATAATTATCTGGTCCTTTTGCTGTTGCTGATTACCTATATACCTTGGCTCCAAACTGTAGGAACAGTTAATTTCATCAGTTTTCCTGTCCAATGGTTTTAATTTATTTGTGAAGAGAGATGATGCTGACACAGGTGATTTTGTAATAGAAGGGGCAAGTGCATGCCTCTTTTCCAATCTCTCAGTGTTAAAAAATTCTGAATATAATGCAATGAGTCAAAAAATTAGTTGTAATTAGTTGTATTAGCTGAGGAGAAAAGGATATTCCTTAGTTCCTTTAGTCGTATAATTTGGCATGGTTTTGCATAAGAGGCTGCATGAGAGAAAGGGAGAAGCTTGTTCTCACATTCCTTGTGCGTTAGGGCTGGAAAAAAGTATTCAGCCTAAAGAGGAAGTTTGGGCTGTTCACAAACAAAAATCATAAGCAATTTGAATCTGTGTCTTACACCAAGTGTGGCTTATGTTTAACAAAAGAGTACTGGTTTATTTCAATTTCAAAAATTTTAAAATTATATCTGTGGACTTGTTGGAAATTTCACTGACCCTATGGGCAAAAGAAGTAATAGGTGAGAAATCTATCCCCAGCTCTCAGCATGGACAAGACCTTTTCATATCTAGCAGCTTCTAGGTTAACATAGTAAATCAATGGTGAAAGTTTTTCTCTTTCCAGTTAAATTGCTTTGCATGAACCTGGCAGTCACGGTACATGGAAAGCATGAGCAGATTAAAAGTTAGAAACAGAAGTAAGCAGAAATAACTAATGAGTTAGCAACAGCCCTTGAATCTTACCTTAAAGAAATCGTGTAATGGGCAGTTCAGAGTCATTGAGGATACTTGCTTGCCCTTATCTACCTGCTTAATGAATTGGGGGACTACAAGGTAATGGTAGGTTATGATTAGTGATGGCACTGTTACTGATAAGGAAATGAACTATAATGATAGCAACTCAGTCAAAGATCCAGGCCAGAGCATTTGCAGTAACTTTAGCTGTGGATGTATGTACAAGAGTTAACTTGCTAAGGCTGGATGTGTGTGTAGGACACAGCTATCAATTTGATTCTCCAAGATGGCTTTACAGTCTCACAGCAGTGTGAGATAACGTGGCTTATGAGTGTATCTACAGCTAATGCAAACTGGGAAGACTGGCTGGCCACTCAACCAGGATGCAGAGATGGTTGAAATATTCTACAAGCAGCTGGGAGAAGTGTCAAGTTCGCTAGCCCTCATCCTCATAGGGGACTTCAACCTACCAGATATCAGCTAGAAACACAATACAGCTGAGAGGGAACACTCTAGGAGGTTCCATGAGTGTGTTGAGGATAACCTCCTGACACAGCTGGAGGGAGCCAACTAGGGCAGGAGCTCTGCTCTACCTATTGTTTGTAAACAGAGAAGGGCTTGTGGAGGACATGATGGTTGGAGGCCATCTAGGGCGCAGCGATCGTGAAATGATAGAGATTTTGATTCTTGGAGAAACAAGGAGAGGGCTGAACAGAACTGCCACCTTGGACTTCCAGAGGGCAGACTTTGGTCTTTTCAGGACACTGCTTGACAGACTCCCTTAGGAGGACACAAAGGTGTCCAGGAAGGTTCAATGTGTTTCAAGAAGGAAGTCTTAGAGGAGCAGGAGCAGCCTGTCCCCATGTGCCAAAAAATGGGTCGTTTGGGAAAAACACTGGCCTGGCTGAACAGAGAGATATGGTTACAATTTGAAGAAAAAAGGAGTTTATGGGCTTTGGAAGAAGGGGCAGGCCACTCAGGAAGACTACAAAGATTTTGTGAGACTATGCAGGGAGAAAATTAGAAAGGCCAAAGCCCAATTAGACTTAACCTGGATTCTGACGTTAAGGACAATTAAAAAAAACTTCTATAAACAAATTAGTAACAAAAGGAGGAGTAGGGAGAATCTCCATCTTTTATTAGACAAGGATGGTAACATAGTGACCAAGGATGAGGAAAAGGCTGAGGTACTTAGTGCCTTCTTTGCCTCAGTTTTTAATAGCAAGACCCATTGTTCCCTGAGTACCCGGCCTCCTGAGCTAGTAGATAGGGAAGGGGAGCAGAATGAAGTACCCATAATCCATGGGGAGATGATGAGGGACCTGCTACAGCTCCTGGACATACACAAATCTAGGGGCTTGGATGATATCCACCTGAGGATACTGAGGGAGCTGGTGGAAGTGCTCACCAAGACACTTTCCATCATTTATCAGCAGTCCTGGCTAACTGGGGAGGTCCCAACACACTGGAGGCTACCAAATGTGATGCACATCCACAAGAAGGGCCAGAAGGAGGATATAGGGAACTACAGGCCTGTGAGTCTGACCTTGGTGCCTGGGAAAGTCATGGAACAGATCATGGTACATGAAGGTACTATGTGGTACATGAAGGACAACTAAGTGATCAGGCACAATCTCAGCATGAGTTCATAAAATGCATATCCTGCTTGACTAACCTGATCTTCTCCTATGACAAGTTGACCTCCTTATTGGATAAGGGAAAGGCTGTGGATGTTGTTTATCTGCACTTTAGTAAGGCTTTTGATATGGTTTCCCATGACACTCTCCTGGAGAAGCTGGCTGCCCATGGCTTGGACAGGAGTACTCTTTTCTGGGTAAAAAACTGGCTGGAGGGCTGGGCCAAGAGCGTGGTGGTGAATGGAGTTAAATCCAGTTGGAGACCGGTCATGAGTGGTGTTCCCCAGGAGTCAGTAGTGGGGCCTGTTCTCTTTAATATCTTTATCAATCTTTATCTAGATGAGGGGATTGAGTACCCCCTCAGTAAGTTTGAAGATGACGCCAAGTTAGGTACCTGCTTGAGGGTACAAAGGCTTTGCAGAGGGATCTGGACAGGCTGGATCGATGGGCTGAGGCCATGGGGATGAGATTCAACAGACCAAGTGCCAGATCCTGCAGTTGGGTCACAACAACCTCATGCAGCATTACAAGCTCGCGTAAGAGTGTCTGGAGAACTGCTCAGCAGAAAAGGATCTGAGGATGTTGGTCGACAGCCAGCTGAATATGAGCCAGAAGTGTGCCCGGGTGGCCAAGAAGGCCAACAGCATCCTGACCTGTATCAGAAGAGTGTGGCAAGTAGAACTAGTGAAATGATCAGGCCCCTGTACTCCACACTAGTGAGGCCCCACCTTGAGTGCTATGTCCAGTTTTGGGCCCCTCCCTACAGGAAAGACATTGAGATTCCGGAGCAAGTCCAGAGAAGTGCAACAAAGCTGGTGAGGGGTCTAGAGCACAAGTCTTATGAGGACAGGCTGAGGGAGCTGGGGTTGTTTAGCCCAGAGTAAAGGAGGCTGAGAGGAGAACTTATTGCTCTCTACAACTACCTGAAAGGACGTTGTAGAGAAGTGGGTGTTGGGTCTCATCTCCGAAGTAACAAACACTAGGACAAGAGGAAATCAAGTTGCACCAGGGGAGGTTTAGATTGGATATTAGGAAAAATTTCTACATCAAAAGGATTATCAAACACTGAAACAACCTGCCCAGGGAATTGCCATCCTGGAGATATTTAAAAGATGAGTAGACGTGGTTCTTAGGGACATAGTTTATTAATGGTTTTGTCAGTGTTAGGTAAATGGTTGGACTCAATGGTCTCAAAAGTCCCTTCCAACCTAGACAATTCTATGATTCTATGATTCTACATGTGACCTTTTTTTTGGTGGTGGTTTTGGTTGAGTTTTTTAAACAGAGCATACTTATTTTGTTTCTCCTCAAGTTGAGGGGGTTCTCCAGGCACTATTTGTACCTCTCATTTAACAAGTTTTCCATTTCTGCAGCCAGTGTTAGAGAAGACTATCCAAGACTTGTCCCTTTAGCTGTTAAAGCTGTTTTGTACATTATTTTTCTTATGAATGCAATTCTTCTACAATAAGAAATTGATTATTACATTACACAGCATTCTCATATACCTGGCTTTCATCTTATTAGCAGTCTATAAGAGGACATCTCTATTTTGTACTTCTTTATAACATTTACAAAAATAGACATACCAAACCCTGGTTAGGTCTACATAGACAAAGACGCAAAAGTAGTTGTTTTAAGGAACACCATCTGTTCTGAAGCTCTTCATGTATCTCTTGTGATGCCAACACTCATTCAGACTGGCAGAACACACATGGTACAATGGCATTTCAAGACCAGCTCTAGAAGATTATCTGAGTCTTATTTACTTTCTGGCACCTTTCTTCACCTTTTTTCTCTTCCAAGGAGGGATGAGGCAGAAGTGACATCTGTGTGAACAGAACGTTGCCAAAGTTCAAAGCCAAAACTGAAAATGAGGAAATGATGTGTTAGGAAACTTGACTCACTTAATAATTATATATTATATAAGTATATACAGCCTTCATTTCTACATTTTACTTTGAGACCACTGAGGGTGAAGTGCAAAAATATGCATGCTCAGCAAATGACTGAGGCCAAAGAGACAGAATTGGTGGGGTTTTGGTAACAAAGGGGCTGCAGAGGTGGCTTCCGTGAGAAGAGGCTGGGAAACACACCTGTGTCTGACACAGCTGGTTCCAGCCAGCTCCAAAATGGACCCACTGTTGACCAAACCTGAGCCTATCAGTGACACTGGTTGCAGCTCTGTGACAGCATGTTTAAGAAAGTAGAGATTCCTCTGCAGCCCATGGTGAAGACCATGGTGAAGCAGGCTGTCCCCCTGCAGCCTGTGGAGGACCACAGTAAAGCAGATATCCACTTGCAGCCCACAGAGGACCCCATGCTGCAGCAAGTGGATATGGCCTGAAGGAAACTGCAGCCCTTGGAAAACCCACACAGGAACAGGTTTCTGACAGAAGCTGTGGTCTGTGGAAGACACACACTGGAGCAATCTATTCCTGAAGGACTGCACCTCGTGGAAAGGATTCACATTGGAGCAGTTCTTGAAGAACTGCAGCCCATGGCAAAGACCCACGTTGAAGAAGTTAATGAAGAGTCTTAATGAAGAGTGAAATGTCTTCCATGGGGGGGGGGCACTGTGGAAGTGAGGGAAAGGCATAGGTAGGATCGTGTTGCAGAGACAAAGTGTCATGAACAGACTGAAACTGCTATTCTCTGTTTCTCTATAGCCCCTTGGTATATGTATGTCTTTGTGTGTGTATATATATTTATATGTGCACACATATATATATACCCCTTGGCAATACAAGAGTCAGGAATGAAGTTAAGCCTGGGAAGAAGGTGGTGGAGGAGTTGGGGAAAGTGTTTTATCCTCCTCTGTTATTAGTTGGCAATAAATTAAATTAATCTTCCTTAAGGTGTGTCTGTAGCTTCTGAGTAACCTCCTTGTCCTGATGAGCCTTTACTCTTATTTTCTCCCCCTATGTTGCTGAGGAGAGGCAGTGAGAGAGCAGCTTGGTGAGCACCTGGCAGCCAGCCAAGGCCAACCCACCACAACAGACAAGGGAAGATACTAGGGGAAGGAGCAGAGACAGATCTATTAAAGGGTAATTAAAAAATATCAGTGTGTCTATACCCTTTGGAAAAGAAATTTTGCAGCTGGCTACAGCTGAGCATCAAGGGATGCATATGCTCTATCACTGGTACAGCATATCCTCATCTGCTAGCCTCATTTTAAGGGTATTCTTATCTTAAAGTGGGATTTTTTTTTTTTTTCTTTTCCTTTGTTTCTTTGTTCATTTCATGGAAAGTTTAGGGCATTAGGAATGAAAGGAGCCCTGTCTGACATCCCATGCACTGTACGTAGCACAGAGACAATCGCTGCCTGAAATGAATTTACAACCTGGATAGTTTTCAAATAAAACTGTTTCTGTGTGAAACACTGTGCATGTCACTGAGAGAAAGATGTGAACAGAAGTATCAATGTTGGGAGATACTTATTTTATTAAGAGTGAAAAGGGTGTAGATGTAAGAGGAAGAGTACTGTGAACTTGATCAAGTGCACCAATAACTACACTAACAGATCTGAGAAATTTCCAAACCTTGAACTATGCAATTTCTGTCCGTTTCTGAGTAAGTTTGCTGCATATCAGTTTGGTGCCCAAGGCTTTGTGCTGTTGGTTTAATACTCAACAACATTCATTGTTAGATCTGAGGGCTATTATCAGCTACCAGTTTGATTGCTGCTTTCATTCTTGATAAAAAAGAGCAGTAATGACCACCATAAAAAGATGATCCAGCACCAACAGAAGCAACAGCAGCGACTAGAAATGGGCAAGTAATTACAAGCATTAAATGCTACAGTGACACCAAGTGGTGAAACACCAGCCTTCGTGCTGCAGTTTCAAAGTTGAGTATCTGTTCTGACACTTGTCAGCTCTCTCCTATTTTGCCTTTTCTCCCTGCTCTCCCCTGTAAGTCGGTGTCAGTGTCGCTGTTAGAATGTATTTTCCTTATCAGTATATTACTTTTTCTACAGAAAGCATTAATATTCTATTGATATTACTCAGATGCTAATTCAGAAAAGGAATTTGGACTCATTAATTTGGATGTGAGCAGGGTTAACCACATACTTTAAAAGTCTAGTTGTTAACCTAAAAAAATCATGTAAGTTAATTGCACTGATTGTAAATATGTTGCCATATTAATCAATTTACATATCTAGAGAATAATGGAAGAATTGCTTTGATTTATTAGTACAAGGACAGCAAATGAACTGCAAGTCCACTGACACAGAATTTCTAACCCAAAATCATGTCCTGGTAGATGTGGATATGCATGTATGCAAATCATTATAGGAAGCCTTGATTTATTCTGTTGATGTGGAAAATTATTCGGGATGAAAACAGAAGATCAAATGGTTTTGTTCCCAAAGGAGCTTTGTTCTGGGAAATGTCCAGCCATCCACAGAGACTGCAGGAAAAAATAATTGAAAAATGCACAGATTCTGTGCTTTTAATTTTTAATGGGAAAATTGAGTTATAGCTTTGTCAAGTTCCTATTGCTCTTGCCATATGAATGAAGAAAAATATGAATGACAGAAAGACAATACCTTTAATGAAACTCATTATTAATCTTCACTTCCCTGGCCTGGGGGGCCATCCCATATTTCTCCTCTAGGATAATAAGCTGTCACACAGCAAGACAAAGGCCTGAGTGGGTCTTATGAGGCTTACCTAACAGATACTGCATGTCCAGAAAGAGTCAATTTAGCTTCCTCCATTATGGTTGAAAGTCAAAACAATGGGAGGATTTATCTTTTTTTTTTTCTTTTCTCTCTCTGCAGTGTGCATAAGCATAGATAATGGTTTAAATACTTGTTTTTCCTAAGGCTCTAGTGCCTGGCTGTAGCAGATTAAGTGACCCAATGAAAAGAGTGATAGTGAGAAAGAAAAAGAGTGCTTTGGAAGTAACGCACTTTTAAACCATGGAGATTGTAAACCCAAAAGCATGGAGAGGAAATGGGAAAGAGTTTCTGTTTGCTGATACCACAAATGGCTTCTTGTCATTGACTGCATGAATTTAGATGAACAAGGAAGATTTTGCAGCTGAGCAATTCCCTGCATTTTGCAGTTGAGCAATTCCCTGCATTTTGCAGTAAAAGCATCCACACTGCCGTGAGACCGCAGGTAGTGCAATGGAATTAGATTTGGCTTGGTTTGGAAAGATCCAGAGTTGATCTCATCTTACTCCTATATTCTGTTAGGTAAAAGCTGTCATGAAGAAAGTAAATGCAAAGAGATGATGAATCTCATGTTAAGGTTGCTAATCAGATGTCATGCTAAAGTTGCTAATCACTTGGCTGTCAGTCTGGGCATTTTTGTCTTAAAGTTTTTAATAAGGCTGCCCACCACCTCACTATGGCATGTGTAACACACTTATACAAAGCAGAGTTTGGGTCCTAAGAGTCTTACAGCACTTCTCGACTTTGAATTTGAAAGATAATACGTATGGGACACTCAGATATTTAAGATGAGAAATTCAATGAAATATTGTTGAAAGTATAAGAAATTAACAATACAGAGAGATTCAGGATTGTAAGAGTGATTCTTAAAATGGCAAATCCTTTTTCTAAAGACTCAGGTTTTGCCACTGGTTATGAAGGGCTGAATAGGAACTCCCACTTTCACGCAATGTGTCAGACCAATGACACTCTGCTTCCAAACTGGAGAGGAAGGAAGAAGCAATTCTGCAAGTCCTTGTTCCTGAAGATCCCATCAGAACACAGACTTCCTCTGGGCTGAAGGCTGAAATGCTGTATTTTTTCAGACTAGCTAGCTAGCATTACCTCACTGCAGTTCCATTGCTAAAATGGAAAATAAATTTTCTTTCTATGTTCACTTCTCCAGCATGACTGAATGTGAGTATAGCTGCTTTTTATTAAGTGAAATAAAGCTAACTTGCAAATAGGCACCAAAAAAAAATAAAAATCTGAAGTAGTTTAGGCTGTAAGACCAACTTCTACATCTCCAAGTCATGCTGTAATACATGCCAGTAGCAGATATTTTCAAACATAGAACTGTGTTGCTTGTTAGATGAGAAGTTCACTTCTTAACAAGTGCATCGGAATTCCAGGAGCTAGAATTAATCAGGAACGATACTACATGGATTCTTACCAAAACTTGCAAATACATGCACATATATATATATATGTATTTCTGTGTATATATATATATATCTCAATGTATTTCTGACTCTGAAAGGACTAAAAAACATGACAGACTGAAGCCATGGAGAAACTGCAGCTGATAGGTGGAGTGATTTCCTGACCTATTCCTAGACAGTGGTAAGAGGAAGTCTGAATGTCCTCTCAGAGGTGCGTGGCCACAGAACATTCCTTGTCCCAGAGTCAGAAATGAGGGAGAGCTGCATCCCTCTCAGCTGGGAAATGGGAAACTTGGCAGCTCCCAGGTTAAACTGTCTCTCCTCTGGGTTTGGGCATCTGAGCTGAGGCTAACTCAGAGCAGGAGTGCACTCTGCTGCCTGTGCTGGGGAGCACCAGGGAAGGTCGGATGGTGGTTCAGAGAACCCAGGGAGAGTCTGATGGTAAGGGATTAGAGAAGCTTTGCCAACCCAAGGGTTGCACTTAGCCTCACCAAGTCCCACAGAAAGCTTGGCATTCAAGATATCTCCTGGTTTGAAAATTAATGATATTTCATTGCAAGGTCTGGAGTAGATCTGATTGTTTTGTTGTACTTTGAGAACCTCTGATTAAAGACAGCATTAAAAATATCAGAGATTAACATAAAGCCCATTAGCATAAAACCTAACATAAAAACTCATCTGGGTGCATACTCTGTTTAAATTTTTATTCGTGTCTGTAAACCCACCCTAGATAGGAAAAAGTCATGGATTAGTTGGTTGAACAGTGACACATTTTTATTCTGTACTTAAGGAACTTCCAAATTACTTCAGATAGTCATTGAATTTTAAATCTGTTTTTGATATTTTGTTTGGAAAAGATCAAGTAAACTAATACAATTCTAAAACTACTGATTTTTTTTTTTTTTTACTATAAGATAAAATTTGGAGTTCAGTATATTGTATATTATCATGAAATCAGGACATTTTACTTTAAAATTCGAGGAAGATTTATAGAGAACCAGAGGAGACACTGCAGATACTAGTTTTTGCTACAAAAGTCCCTATCTAATTTAAGAGAATCTGTGTTTCACAGTTCACTGCAAGAAATGCTTTCAAAGTTTTCCTCAAGGTCTAAGACGTTACTACAGAGCATTCATGCCATGAGGCAGACATAAACCCACTACAGAGACTTTCAATTTTATTCATGGTTGCTAGCTGGACTACATAAATCTTTAACACCTTGACAGATAAATGATGCCTCCTAAGAGAGGGGAGATGTATTTTGTGAGCCCAGTGTGGACATGCCCAGTTACTTCTGAAGGATTTCTGCCTATATCGTTAGCAATTTCTTGATAGCACAGCTGGAAGGACTGTTCCCGAGATAATACAAACCAAAATAACAGCAAAATCCCTACAGTTTTCATACAGTGGTACCAGACTACTGAAAGTGGGAATCTTGCAATGAGTGCTAGCTGGGTGAAAGCACTGAACAGTTGAAAAAAATCATTGCAGAAGATATAGAGGTAAGACTGACTCTGCACGTGCACACCCTATATTATTATATTCCAATCCTTGCAGGACTAGCGGTGAAAGCCATGGGGTTAAACTGTGGAGGAGCCCATGGTCATCTTCTGAAGTGGGTACAGAAAACAGATATAATGTGCACAACTTCTAAAGATCGAAGTAATAAGGTAATGTCACTTCAAGTCATATACCACAGTGAGGAGCACAAAGGAGAAGCACCAGGTGAGAGACTAGTTGCTTGCACGCCAGGGCCAGCTTGTAGCCATTTGCAATCATCCATGCCTGTCTGGAGGGCTGAACTCACAGCAAGGCTAAGTGCATCTTCTGAGTCACAAGGAATTTAACAGACAACGGTTTGTCCGAGGAGCGCACATCTGTCATAAGCTGGAGATGGGATTTCGAGGAAGGTAATTGGGCAGCAAAAAGGAAACTCCCACATCTGTTACCAAATTGTCTGGGTAATTTAGTGGTAAATTTAATGGCGAATGCAGAGCTTAGAGCCACCATTTTGCAAGTACCAAATATCCAGGCAGGTTTGGGTACAACAGCTTACACATATGACAAAGTATAAGATTTGAATGAGCCTTCATAACTCTCAGAAGCAAGTAAAGGTCTGAGAAATACACCTGCTTCAATAGAAGAAAAACTTACATTTATCAGTCAATACAGCACAGCAAAGATTTAATCTATGCAGTCAGATACAGAAGGAGTTACTCACATTCTGATGAACATTTTTAGGAGTTACTCACATTCTGATGAACTAAAGCCCTAGTGTGCAGGAGTTTACCTATATGCCAAATTACCCCAGAGAAAAGATTTTAGGCAAAGTTTGGAAAAGATGACCTTTCCCTAAAGAAATTTCTATCAAACTTAGAGCATCTGCTGTACAGCCAGCGTGGTAATGTGACAAATATAAGAGAGCAAGATATTTGTCGTTGTATACACATTATTTCACCCTGAATATTATGCCTGGAAGAGACAGTAAAAGGAAACAAAGAGTACATCTATGCAAATAGAACTGCTGGTCAAACCCCATTCAGTAGATGAAATGTATTTAAAAAGGGCTTGTTAGACTTGCCATTTTAATGTGAGGTAAAGGACCAGACCTTCTGTGTAACAGAAGAGGGAGACAGTGTCATAACTGAGGAAGAAAAGTCTGGTGTGGTGCCTTCACATTTATACACTAAAACTGGATCTATAAAGCAGACCTTAATACAGGCTCTCTGTTATGAGACTATCTGCTACAGAGAAGGATCTATTGTTAGAGATGTTATGCCGTGATTGTTTAATATCATGCAAGCACTACAAGTAGCAAAACATCTGTGTGTTTAAGGTCTCTTTGGCAGAAAACAGAAGAAAGCATATAGAAGCAGTTTTCCAGAATATTCTCAATGTTACTTGAAGCTTCTGTTTACAGTTGGAAACATCTTAAATATTCAGATTCATAAGAAATTTGCATTCTATCCTACACCGTAGCTTAAAAATCTACCTAACCAGTCAGAGAGAGAATAGTACTGCAGCCATGTAGTTTCACTGCCAAACAGCGTGTAGGAATTGATTAACATGAAAATACTATCTTTTTGATGCAGAACAACTTATGCTTTTCTGTTTTATGCTATTCTCTGCAGAGGAAAAAATCGTATGGAGTCCGTCATACTTACACTTAGGATTTTTAAGATGCAGCCCTTCATGATTATTCAGTTTTCATGAATTGTGCATTTTTTTGCAATGTATTTTGAAATATCACTATAACTGTTTGGAGATTGCGAAAGGTCAAACATAAGCCTTAATTTCAGCAATAATGCATAAGTTCCCATGATCCTGTACCAGAGATACTGGAGATGTGTAAATTTTTCAACAAGCTGTATTTCTGGTTGAAATAACAAAGAATACAAGTACACAGAGATACAACAGTCTTTTGTTCTGCCTCAACTGATGGGTGCTGCTGAAGACACAGATGTCCTTTTTTCTGTTTTGGATTGATCAATGATTTATCTTGCCCAGCATGTACCGAAATGAGAACACAGAGATGAACCTTAGCAAGTTGTCATGCTTTGATTTTTTAACATATCTTGTTTTAGGGGCACAGCCTTCAAGAGAGGATATCAGGTGGCCTGAAATCTTGTGTAAACTTTCTCAGCTCTGATGACAATAAGTGCTTTTAACAACCTATGTGTGGCAATACGTCTAGGAAATATGATATTTTATTTATGACAATTTTAATTTGTTCAATAAGTCCAATATCTGGCAAATGTGGTGAAAAGCTGCACCCAGTAGCTGGGAAGATGCTGCCATTCAGAATACAACTGTCAGAACTGAGTCATCACTCAACCTAGGCAAGAGTGGAAAAAAATTTCTGCCAAGTGCAACTGTTTCCGCCTTTCTAAGGCATCAGAAGGGACTCTGCTTAAGTTTAGAATCATAATTGCTTGCCTGCTTCTCACTTCCTTGAATTACTTCTTCATGTGACCATTTTCACAAAATGAGTGCTGTAAGTTTTCAGGAAAAATACTATTTATTTCAAAATCAATCAAATTGTAATAGAAATTATACCCAAAGCCTCAGTGCAATCTGGAAAAGGCAAAATTAGCAATCATTGAAAGAATCCTTAAGAAAAAAAAACCCAATTGCTCACATCGGGAGAACACATCTGAATAGGGCATCTGCAGGCAAATCAGCACAGATGGATTTCTTACTGTTTATACCGCCTTCTGAAGTGATGCCTACTCACTCAAGTCAAGGTAGACTTGAAAATCAGTGCTTTAAGGCTCTGGATCACTTTACCTGCTTGAAAGATCTGATCAGGTCCTCAGAAGTACTGTAAATTTTTACAGCTCTTCAGACCTGAGTGGCTGTTTCTGTCATCTTGCTGTACCATTTCCAAGAGCAGGAGTGTTGAAAAGTACCTGAAATCCAAGACATATGGAAAAGAACAAAACAGCTGGGTAGTGTGAAGCAGAAGACAGGGCAAGACTGCATCTAACACGGCAATAACTTTGCCTGGACAGGTGTTCAAAACAATATCCCGAAGTTACACATTGTCGATGTCAAGGATAACCAAATTTTTATAAGTAAGCTAAAAAATAAAATACATGCTGAGAAAAGCTTCCCTGCTCTCTAGGGGACACAGTGCTTTGTCTCCCTGCAGGGTTTCTTTGAGGATCTCAGAGATGCTGGGGATGGAAGATGATTCTTACTGTGCTCAGTCAGCCTAGTGTCAATGCCTATTTTGTTGTATGGATCCTAATATGTTGTCAGGTCTGCACATTTGTCAAACCCTACTGCGTTCTGCAGGTTATACAAACAATATAGCAGAATTACAACAGAAAAGGAAATCGAGGGGACTGAAGATTTTCAAAGGAAAACCACACAGCCTTTTTGAAACAGCCTCTGAGGAGGAATATTTTCTCCCCTCACTAAGAAAGAAAATGCTCATTAAAAAAAGAAAATGGGACACCAGTTTCCACATGCTGCTGAACCAAAGACCTGTCAGTCTGAAAGACTCAGCCCTCTCACCTGGCTGTTTCTTCAGGGCTAGATGTGTGGTCCAATTCACTGTCGTGTGGAAAATCAAGGAACCTGTAGCAAAAGCAGGCTCTTTTGACATGAGAGCAAGGATTACTTAAGAAAATGAAGTCTGAAGGAGCTCCATAAGCCCCGTCCTGCCGCAGTGGAAAGGTGGGCCAAGCTTGCCCCATGCTATTAATTTGGATAGGCACATCAATTTCAAAACCAGGCAAGAGATTTTGTATTTTTATATGTGGTGACTTGAAGCAGTAAATTCTTAACTTCAGTGAGACCTGTGGTACTCTTCCAGTGTGCCAGAGTTTGGACTACTTGTCTTTTGGGAGAGAAGCAAAAGAAAAGAGAGTAACCATGCCTGTTGTACAGCATCAAACTAAATTTCAGATTAATCTAGTTCATCCAAGAAATTACAAGTGTTCAGTTCATTGTGTATGTGTCTATTGGTAGTCCTATCAAAAAGAGTAATGAATTAAAGGAAATTTTCAACAGCTACTGAACAGAATTTGCTTCAGTTGCATTATTTTCTAAAAATACCTCATTGAACACTTTTTCTGGTCTAAGCACACTTTATGGAATATGGAGCTTGAAACAAAGAGTGCAGAGAATGAATCCTACGTGCCTGCCATGTTTCAGTGGAAACTAGATGATGCTATACCCATTCAGTTAGGGTCAAGCAGAACTCTGTGCAATGTCCTGTTGAGCTAGAAGACAGCTTTCTCTCCCCAATCTTCCATGTTTTTTTGTTAAAAGAAACTCAGAGCCAACCTTCAGAAATTCTGCCAGAAAATTCCTTAAAAGGTCTAAGTGTTCATTCAAGTAATTTCCTTTGCAGAGCTGCACAACCATATATATAGGCTTGGCAAGTCAGTCTAAAGGGATTGTGTGTCACTGTAACCCAGATTTATGAAATACTGTAGCTTTAAATAAATCGTTAAAAGTACTCTGTGCATTCTGGGCAGGATCCTCTTTCTTTTGGTTTTGCCAGCGAAAGAATTGCAACACAGAAAGACAACAGAAGAATACGTACCATGTGTGTAGCTGCACATGTGTCCGGACACGTGGCTCAGACAGACACACAGAACACTCACAGGGGGACAGGCAGCACTGAGGGCCTCACCCTGCTCCCCTCTCTGGCAGAGCAGGATGGGGTTCCACAAGTGACAACACGCACACAGGTATGGACAAGGTGGGTCCCTCTGGCAGCCGGCTCAGACCCCCAGCCTGACCAGCAGCTGCCCCTGGGTCCCAGTCTCCCCAGTTGCTGGCACCAGGACGTACAGCCCCACACCCGCTGCTGCCACAGACCAGTGTGCACGCATACACACACGTGCACTCACACATGGACACACAGGCACACAGAGCTGGCTGGGTCTCCCCTGTCCCCAAAGCCAAAGCCCTTGTGCTCTCACCCTTGGACACCCCCACCCCGCTGTCCCCCAGCCACGTCACTGGCCCAGCGCCCCATATGGTGTGATCCTCACTGGCACTTGTGCACTCACTCACACACCCACACCTGCTGTGGTCACTGAACGAGGGCCACGGGGCTCCCACCCCCACTCTGACCCCAGCTGCTGCTCTCAGACCCCATATGTGTGCACCAACACACGTGCACACACGCACACATGTGTATGCACACACATACACAGACTGGAGAGCCGTCAGTGACAGAGTGAGGATGAAGAAGGACTCTGGCAAACAGGCAGGAGAGGCTGTGCTGGCCAGACACGGACCATGGCTGACAGCATACCCACCAGCCAACTAATTGCCTGCCACCGGCTCTTTTTGCCCACTCGCCCCTCATTTTCCCACTCCTAATCCTCCCCAGATCACCTCAGCCCCCTTTTTCCCATAATAAATCCTATGGGACCCCAAGCTGCTCTTCCCTTGCACCCACAATGTGTCCCCCAGCCCTGGGCATGACCCCCTCAGTTGGAGCTATGACCTTGGTGTGCTCCTGGTGGCTACTGGTGGTGGCTTTCATGCTGGGTGCAGCCTCGGAGCAGCCTGCCTGGGACAGCCTGGGAGCACATAGAATCACAGAATCAGAGAATCACATGGAGTTGGAAGGGACCTCTGGAGATTATCAGGTCCAAACCCCCTGCCAAAGCAGGTCAACCTAGATCAGGTTGCACAGGAACTTGTCCAGGCGGGTTTTGAATGTCTCCAGAGAAGGAGACTCCACCACCTCCCTGGGCAGCCTGTTCCGGTGCTCTGCCACCCTCAACGTAAAGAAGTTCCTCCTCATGTTTAGGTGGAACTTCTTATACTCAAATTTGTGCCCTCTTGTCCTATCCCTGGGCACCACTGAAAAAAGACCAGCCCCATCCTCTTGACACCCACCCTTTAAGTATTTATAAGCATTGATCAGATCTCCCCTCAGCCTTCTCTTCTCCAGACTAAAAAGACCCAAGTCCCTCAGCCTCTCCTCATAAGAGAGGTGCTTCAGGCCCCTAATCATCTTCGTAGCCCTCTGCTGTACCCTCTCCAGTAGTTCCCTGTCCTTCTGGACCTGGGGAGCCCAGAACTGGACACAGGACTTCAGATGGGGCCTCACCAGGGCAGAATAGAGGGGCAGGATAATCTCTCTTAACCAGCTGGTCACACTCTTCCTGCTGCACCCCAGGATGCCATTTGCCTTCTTGGCCACAGGGGCACATTGCTGGCTCATGGTCATCCTATTGTCCACCAGGACTCCTAGGTCTCCAGCAAGTCAGCCCCCAACCTGTACTGGTGCATGGGGTTATTTCTCCCCAGGTGCAGCACCCTACACTTGCCTTTATTGAATTTCATCTGGTTCCTCTCTGCCCAGCTCTCCAGCCTGTCCACATCTTGCTGTATGGCAGCACAGCCCTCCATTGTGTCATTGACCCCTCCCAGTTTTGTATCATCAGTAAACTTGCTGAGGGTACACTCCATCCCCTCATCCAGGTCATTGAAGAATACATTGAAGAGGACTGGAGCCGGTACTGACCACTGGGGGACTCCACTTGTTACAGACCTCCAACTAGATTCTGTGCCCCTAATAACAGCTCTCTGAGCTCTGTCTTTCAGCCAGTTTTTAATCCACCTCACTGTCCGTTCCTCTAATCCACACTTCCTAAGCTTATCTATGAGGATGCTGTGGGAGACTGTGTCAAAAGCCTTGCTGAAGTCAAGGGAGACAACATCCACTGCCCTCCCCTCATCTATCCAACCAGTGATGCCATCATAGAAGACTATCAGGTTAGTCAGATGTGACTTCCCCTTGGTGAATCCATGTTGACTACTTCTGATAGCTTTCTTTTCCTCCATATGCTTTGAGATGACACCCAGAATGAATCGTTCCATCATCTTTCCAGGGATGGAGGTGAGGCTGACTGGCCTGTAGTTTCCTGGGTCTTCCTTGTTGCCCTTTTTGAAGACTGGGATGACACTGGCTTTCCTCCAGTCCTCAGGCACCTTGCCTGTTCTCCAGGACCTTTTGAAGATGATGGAGAGTGGCTCAGCAATGACTTCTATCAGCTCCTTCGGCACTCGCGGGTGCATCCCATTAGGAACCCACGGACTTGTGGGTATCCAGTTCACTTAACAGCTCCGTAACTTGGTCTTCCTGCACCAAGGGAAGGGCTTCCTTTGTCCAGACTTTCTCTGATTCTTCCAAATTCTGTGGCTCCCGAGGGCTGGCCTGAGCAGCCCTTGGGAAGCCACCACCTGGCAAGGTGGCTTGTTCTTCAGGAGCCTTTTGATTTGGGTTCCCACCTGCAGTCCCACGCCTGGACTCCTTGGGGCTGGTGTGATGGGCCTTCAATAGGCTGGTGGCCCTGAGGTGAGCCTGGGCACAGCCAGGGCAGGGTATTATTTGGGGTCCCCTCCTATCACTGTCATTTTTTGCTCCTTAGTGGATGTGCAATATAGAAAGAGCAAGACAGGCCAACACGGAAAGAACAAAGGGGTCATGGGAATAAAGTTATCCAAATACACTTATGAAAAACGTCCAGCTTCTAGTGACTTAAGTACACTTGATGAAATAGCTTCTGCAGCAGCCAGCCCAACTGAAACACTTGCTGTTTGCTTATTGGAACTGGCACAACCCTTTCAACATAGTGTAAGATTGTCTTGAAAGTGACCAGCAGACTTTATATGGTGGGAAGATGCAATTTATCAATGCCATTCATTAAGCTGTCATGAAAAAAATAATTTTATTCTCTGTTAATGCTGAAATACGGCAACATAATAACAAGTTAATGCATGATGATAATTCAAAATCTGACAGGATTCAGTCCTTACTCTCAGGAAGCTGGTGAAGTTGCATGATGACCGGTATATGACATTGTGCCTAAAGTAAGAAGGACTTTTGTGTGTAGATTGAATATCTATATGGTTCCTTGACGTATGCATCATGCCTATTTTCAGTCTGTGAATCACTACCACACAGTGAACTATGACCATGGTTTTTTTTTCAAATGCAGTCAACAACAATCAACAAGAGAAAACATTGTACCTCCGCAGTTCATTATTTCAAAAGATAAACATTTGCAACAGCAAGTGAACATAGTCAGTTTCCCTATATTCCGACTTCAGACCCTCTATTTTCATTTGATAATGATAAAGATTTCATTAGATTTTTCTGGACTCAGTTATAAAAAAAATATTGCTTTTTGTTTCCTTCTGGGGCTATAACAGATCTAGATTTCTGTTTCAAAAATGCAGTATCAGTATGAGAGATGTAGGTTGCTTCACAAGTTTCTTAATGGAAAATATGTGGAGGGAACGTTTACTCTGTTTTTCTGATCATCCTGATCTTCAGAGGCACTCTAACATGACAGAATAGCAGGAACCAGCACCAGTAAAGGTCAAAACGTCTTTCTTAAAGAAAATCTTCCATCTTTACAACTCTTGTAGAAACAAAAGGACATGCATAATGAACAGAAGACCTGCCATCACTCTGCTGGCAGGGAAAAACAGGCTAAAGTAGGAGTCAGGATGTATGTGAAAACAAGAACTACTGAATACAGCCCAATATATTAAATTAGGAGGAGACAAGGTTCACTTATCACAGGCTGTGTCAGCCTTGGGGGCCATCAGTTTGTAACTGTGGGAGGTTTATGGAAATGAGACTTACTTGCGTGAAACTAGCCACCCTGGTGACACAAACTACAGTCAAAATTTCAAGCATTGTGAATATCTAACATATTTATTTTTGTGAGATAAAAAAAAAACAAGTCAGAAATTTGCCAGGATGGAATTAAGGAAAATACCAGTTTTACCACTTCAAGACAGATATGATCCAAGAAGACGGAAATCAAGATGGGCTCCTCGTTTCTGATTGCTTCATTACACAACAGAGGATGGCATTCTTAGCTGATTGCCTATTTAACTTCTAGTTAATCTTGGTGAGCTGGAAACCTGTCTAAGAATCTGCTAGGATTTGGGAAGGACAAGGGGAATACCAAAACTCTTCTAATATCTTCTTGTCAAAGTCTTAAAACTGCTCCCTTATTAAAAAGTAACTTCTGAAAAAAGTTAGTATTAGGCTTGCAGAATGTATCCTGAATGCGAAGCAAAGTGGAAAATGAGCCATTTGCAATTATCAAACTATATATATTAGACCCATTGATCTGTAGATACCAAAGTTTAGACCACTGTGTTTAGGATACCTGTGCAGGGGTTTCATGGACAGAACAGTCATGATGCCCCCTGCACCTGTGGTAGTACTGAAAATCTGTGTACAACTGGTAAATCCTGCACTGTGCATCTACTGAGAGAAAATAGAAAAGATCTAAACATTCTGTCCTAAAAAGTATAATCTCTTTCACATACTGAATTACAAACCCTCTTCTTGAGGTTTTCTCAAAGTCCCATTCTTTTAAGCATTATGGTCTGGAAAAGAATACTGCCTTAGTTGTACAATCGCTAATGGTTCACCAGTGCCATTCATATTTCTGTGCCTATTAGAGGCACATCATTTACCGTCACCATCACCATCATTAGAGGGTGAGGAGGACTAGAGAGGTGGCTAGGCATATTCACATGGGATTTACTGTGTCAGGACGTGCTGCCACCCTGACTATTTGTTCGTTTTGGCTGAGGATGTGTGATCTCTTGTATCAGACACTGATACAACTTCAGGTTTCTGGGGTTTTCGGGTTTGCTTTTTGTTTGTTTTGGGTGGGTTTTTTTTTTGACGCTGAATAGCATATTCATTTAGCCAGCAAAGATCACAGCTTCTTACATCACTAGGTGCTGTCGGTTCATGTTGACGCTTAATAGACAGGAGGTCTTCAGCATCTGCTGGGACTCGGTCTGAAGGAAGTAGAGCTCATTGCTGCAGTTTGTCTTAACTGGGATATTTTCAGTGGGGGAAGCTAGCACCGGCAGGCAGACATTGCCTGTTTGACAAGCGTATGATCCAAGCTGACATTTCTTCTCCCAAAGTGACAAGTGAATGCCACAAGTCAACAGAGCAAAGTTTAAGCTACTCTGCAGCGCTATAGCTGAGGGGGATAACCTTTGTACCGTCCAGGTAGGTCCCCCTTCTTCCGCCTCCTGCCTCAAAATTGGGCTACTTGAGAAAGAATGACTTAAAGAAACCATCCCCATGTCGTCTTCCTGGTCTGCAATTTGTTAAGCCAAATTCACCATCCTGCCTGACCTGTACAATTACTGTAGTATTTTAAGAAAGCGGTGAAAAATAACCAGGCCAAGGGGGAAGCCTCCCCTGAATACGACTTTTATTATCATTATTTTTAAATCCGGTTGGTCTGGATGACAGTTCTGCGTGGCTTGTCGTCTGTCCCACCGTTACAGGGACAGGCTGCCAGCAGGCTGCTATTGCACATGTCCATCATAACACAAGGAGCAGCTGCCATGCTGGGCCTCAAGGCAGCATATGGCAGGCACCAGCGGCAGGAGGCCGATCAAACCCTTAACATCTGCAGGCAAATGGCATTTTTTTCCCCATGTCTGGCTTTCAGTGTAGGCCTGTTCAAAACACTGCTCTAAACAATACTCTTAATGGGTTTGGTCTCAACCCTGGATGTTGCAAGTGAAGCTAAAGCAAACCCAGGTGAAGAAGGAACTAGTAACTTTTCTGCACAAATAATGTCCAGCTATTGATTTTTTTTTTTTTCAAAATATTATCCTGTCTGAAGGCACAGTGTTATTTACAGTGCAGCTGAAAAGAGGGAAACCTCCTGAAATATCACAATAGGAGATGCCAGTGAATCTGGTGAATGGTTGTTTTATTGGAAAATAGCCTGGAACTGACTCCATGCCAGTGAATGGTGTGCTAGGCCTGAGGTTAAAGATACTGCCGTCCTCGAAGATCAGGAACGGGACCACCCCGGGAGCACTGGTGGGATCTGCCAGGCTCTAGCGGAGATGAAGAGAGCAATCATGGACAGGATGGGCAGACTCCCCCAGCTTCTCCCAGCAGGGGGGAATTAACATAGGAGGTTGTCTTAACAAAAGATTAAGGGTTTTATAGTAGAGGAACCCGCAATCCTATCCTCTTAGTGTTGTGCATTTGATAGAGTAACTTGATTAAGGTAGAAGAGAGGATGGACCCCAAGGATGCGGGCATGGTGCTCAGAAAACACAGCTCTTGCAGAGCAGCAGAAGGATAAACCAGCCCTGTCCCTATGGAAGGCTTACAGAAAACAACTGCAGAGGTGTTTGTCAGGAGGGGGCTGCTCTGCGAGGGGAGCTGGATCTGAGGGTGGCACCATCCTGCAGTGCCCTTCCCAGCAAGGACCTATTCTGGTGGCCAAGCCAGGAAAGCAGGGCAGGGCCAGTGACATCAGCCTGGGTCAATCAGGGTCCAGCAGTCACCAGGCAAGCCTGTAGAGCTGGGGTAGGTTCAAGCCCAGAAGTCAAGTCAGTGTGTGATGATCAACAGCATACATAACAAGGCATGGGTAGGGCTGCAACACATCTCGAGCAAAGAGCTCCAGAGAGAGGGAAGACATGCCTGGTGGAGGCTTCTGATGGTTCTTCCTCAAACAGCTCTTTTCAAGGCTGCACAGCAACACCACAACCGATCTGGTCTTGGGATGATGGCAGGCACATGTGCGCACAGGGTCTTGACACACTGTAGCTCCAACAATATTAAAGTATTTACTTTCCTTTGATACATCCAGAGCAAAGAGTTCAAGTAGTATTAACCTAAGTGCTTTGTCACCATGAACAGGTCTTGTGGTGGATGAAAATGGCCACCTATGCCTAGAGGATGCCAAGGTTAAATAGGAGAAAAAGGAAGATCCCTTCTTGCAGTCAGGCTGATATAAAAAGAAATGAGTGTTGTGGAGAGCGAAGCTTTTGTCTCTTCCTGTCTCATCAGGCTCAAGAAGGGTATATGCAGAAGAACACATTTTCACAAGCACTTAGAGTGCTCTGTGTCATGCTTTCTCTTAAGTGAATGAATGCAAGCAACAGAAGCAGAGCCAACCTTAACCATTTAGAAATCCAGCTAGTCGTTCCCCCAGAAAAGTATGCTGGGGTCACTTTCCAACAGATATGACTCTCTTTTCACTGAAAGGTACATCATAAAGATAATGATTTTTTCAAAAATATGGTTAAAAGAGAGGTAGAACTGACTGATGCAAAAGAAATTGGGAGAAGTTCTGGTCCCACTTATTTCACCAGGGTTGGGACTTCCCAGCATTGCTATCCCCTATTTCCTAAAACTGTCTACTACTTTATGCTATTTCCTCTTCCTGCTGGGGAAAAGGAACCAGATATTCCCACACAATTGCTAATTATACATTTTTAGCTCTGAATGCAATTTTGACATGGTCTAGAATTTGACATATAATTAATTGGAAAGGTATCAAAGCAGATAATCAGAAAAAAATGAGGGCTAGTATTTTTTTAATGGAGGAGGCAGGAAGACAAAATTTATCATTCCATTTCAGTTGATTCAGGGACTACACACAGGGTGATTAAAACTAAGTTGTTGGAGAAAGAAAGGGAGGGCTGAAGGGAAGGAAAGCAGACCCATACCAAAAATGTGTTTCCTCTCTGTACTTTTAATGTCCTCTTTTTCTTTCTCTTGGTATAAATTCTTTAGTAACACTTTTTTTTTCCATGTATCATTTTTTTTTGACATTTTTCTTGTTTACGACTACAGTTCAACATAGGCATCTTTTCCCCTGTCAGTCTTATCTCCTATGAAAGACAGCACATATCCAAAAAGTGACAAAAAGCCAGGCATCTTTTCTGTCTTACCCAATGATAATCTGCATACATACGTGCGGGTGTGCACGTACAGACTCTGTACACACACACATAGGCAGGAATGGCTGTCTCACCAGTTTTCTCAGGACTGGATGGTCCTGGTCCAGGATCTGAGCTGTTCTTTTCCATTATGTGGCGCATCAAAAATGATTTCTCCTGCCAGACTCTTCCAACTGAAAAATTACTTTTACATATGCTACTGTGGCTTCAAATGTGCAGACAATTCCTTCACGTGGGTGTACTTCAACTACATCAACATAAGAGCATAAAGGGGACTATGTTTTCTTTTGCATCTTGATTTTTAAGTCAGTGGGGGGATACAAAGAGGTCACCCTAGGAGTAGTGTTATTGTGTAGGCTGGTTAAAATACTTGATGGTGTGAGGTATTTTTATCAGTTGTGCCTTCTTGCCTGATAGGAAGGTATTGAAAAGGAATATATGGTAAAGACACAGAGATTTAGGTCTCCTATGTGAATGTGTAACTCTAAAGGTTTTCTCCATCTTTGTGTCCCTCCTCTGTGCTTGCAGAAATTGGTGGGTGGCTCCTGTTGTGTTCAGTGAGTGCTGGCCCTTACTCCTATGGGGGCCCATATCTCCAGCAGGTAATGCAATGAGCTCTTGTGCTGATCGTGGAAGAAGTGAGACTTGGCAATGATCGTAGCTGAGATCCCATTTTCTATGTCAGAACTGTGGCGTGCTTGTTCTGCAGAGAGGATGCCAGTGTGAAGGACAAGAATGTACTATGAGAGCAGACAAAACACCTAACAAGTTCTGTATCTTTCGAGAGAGGGGTGGTATGGTATGCATATGAACTAAAGAAGGAAAACTTTCCTCCCTTAAAGAAGGAAAAAATACTTCCCCTCAAAATACAATACGGAGTTGATTCTTCCCCAGAGGAGAATCTTCCATCTCTGTAATTGCATACAGATGTCCTCTTGTATTTTCAATATTGGCACTTCTTGTGCCCTGCCACAAACTCCTATTTACAGTCTGTGTTGTCATATACAGCAGATACAGCAAAACTATGTGCCAGTTAAATGTGTTTTATTGTTTCTTTTCCTCCTGTCAGCTTTCAGACCTCTGGATTAGTCTGGAAAGGAGTGCTCTCCCTTTCAGGCATTAACCACCTCTTTTATATGAAGGAATAAACTTGAAGTTAGGGAAGCAGCTGAGGATTAACTGATGGTTTTAGCTAACGACATATCAAATTTACAAGCAGAGAAACCTATTCAAATTTATCCATGTGTTGTTATGTTGTAGTTACTGGCTAGTCTGTGTCATCCGAGGCTGGAGGTGGTGTAAGAGGAGTTTATATTTGAGACCAGGCAAGCTAACATGCATTGCATCATGAAAGGAAAGGTAGTGAGTCTTTTCTCTGCGTCTCTTTTATCTTTCATCACAGTCTCTGCCAAGCTGTTTCTCCTAGAAATGCTATGGGCTCAGCATTCTGACTGAAGGTTGCTACTTTGATACGTTTCAGTCGTAGTCCAAGAGTGGCACACTGCACCCTACACAGTCCCTGCAGCTTTTCTGTGTATGGTTCCTCAGTATTAGCAATCAGTGCTGAAGTACGTAAGTGGAATATTTAAATTAGACAACTTCACGAGCAATGAAGAACTCGAAAGTTGTTCGTTGCATATGTGTTAAAGCCAGGAGGGGACTGTCCCCATAGGATAAGAGGTTAAACCTTTACTTCTAAGTCACCTACATATAGCACCCCGCCAAGGAGGACAGTGTTAATGGTGTACAGAGACTGGTGAGGTGCTGAGCTGAACAAGTCACCTGTAGTTTTTCAGGCATTGGATATGTGTGGGAAATGTTTGACCATTTTCAAAGAAATTTCCTAGACATTCTTCTCTATTCCACAGTGATGTTACAGAAGACAATAACTTAGTTTAAAATCAGCACTCTGAAAGCCTTTCCTCCAAAACTCTTTCAAGTCAGTGGGGCAATTTCCACTGACCACAAGATGAAGACTTTGGTAGGATCTCAGTTTTCACTGAGTTGTTTTAGACTTTGACTTTATAAAAAGATATATTTGGAAACAGATTAACACATAGATATTTGCAATTACTTTTTTTTGGTGTGTTCGTGTGCTGGTTTTAAATAACTAAATAAATTTCAGTGGGGATGAAAATAGGGAAAAAAATGCAGACACTCATTTAATCTCATTCAAAATTTTCTTCAACTAACTTAATGCAATGACAGAGGAATTATTTGAATTGGAGTTTTATGTTAAATACTATTCAACTGATTAAAGGAATGGTTATTTAAGGAAGAGATACTTATAGGTCGTATTTGTTGGCTTAAGCTATTGATGGAGGCATCTAATCACACCACTTTGTAGAAGTCACATGTCTTCATAGTTTTTGAAAATATGACCTGGAAGAGTATAAACTTGATCTCAAAAAACCCAATTTAATCCAATTATGAGGAAGGTGAATAAAAAGCTGTGCTTGGAAACAGTAACTAAAAGTAATTTCTTTTTCATTTTGGGAAAACAACTGTTGTGCAGTTTCAGCACATCTGTGCCATAAATAATTCCTAAGAAATCTCTCCCAATTCTTTAGGGTTTTGTAATTCATATGTTCATAGTTCTAAAGCCAGAGAGACCACTAACTCATGCAGCCTGTCCTACATTATAAAGTCCAGGGAATTCCGTGCAGTTGCTATTACACCAAGTCCAATAGCACATGTTGTGGTCTTAAGCCTGCCTCTGGAACAGTATTCTGACTTGCATGGCCAACTCTAGGAGATGGACAACATGCCCTTTTCATGACTAGTTCATGCTGTGATTAATCTCCTGCAGTGTTTAATACATATATCTTATTTCCAATTTTAATGTGTCTTCCTCAATTTGGCAGCTCTCAGTTTTAATTCCCTGGAAGGCAGTACACCCCCCAAAATGCACATGGTTTTAGGAAGAGAAGATGACGGTGACCTCCGCAGAACCATCAGTAAATCACAATTTCCACTGAAAACTACTAAGGGCTTTTAATGAGTGACAAGGGATTTGTTGATGTATCTATACATTTAAGTTTTATGTGACTGACCCTTCATCTAAATTCATGGTCAGTTCCAAGCACTGGCTTTTTCAAATCGCATTTTAGAGTGCTGGAAAAGAGTTATGATTCATGTATTATTTGTACTATCGTTCACTGTATAGTTGTGTACTGGAGTGAAGATGAGGTCTCTGCTTCACAAAGCATTCAGGTAAACTAAAATCTTATGATTAAAAATGGATAACACTGAGAAACTGAAATAACACACTCATTGGAAATTGCTGCTAGGCAGAGATAAAAAAAACCAACAAATTATGGTATCATTCATTTCATCTTTCTTGCAGGCAGGAAAAAGGAAGCTTTTCAGGAATCCTAAGGTGTCCATACAAAAGCAGAGCTCTACTTCTCTCAAAATCAAGTTTCTTCATTGAATCACTAGTCCTCATTGCATCTAATTAATTGTCAGAAAAGGACTCCTGTGAGTACATGGTCAGTAGACAGAGTTACTCGAGGAAAACTATGCTGCAAATACAGCACGACCAGCCACAGTTCTGTGGGTGCAGGGATTTGTGATCCCACTAGGGAGAGCTCATGCACTGTGTTCGTCTCACTGCAAACAACTGTTGCAAATATGGTCCTGTTTTTATCTTTTCCTACACCACCCCTCAGGACTACAGCAGATATATGACACCTAAAGCATGTACATATAATATTTTAAAAAGCAGAATACAGCAGGAAATACCTGGGATGTTTCTGCCTATACCCTTCTTGTAATCAGGTTTTCCGCATTGTTTCTGAGGTGTAAGATTTGATAACAAAACCAAACCAGAGACTGCAGCTGTTGTGCACATTTTGGTTTTCCCACTCATCTCTGTTCCTTGCATACACGGCTTGTATTTGGAGTCAATCTTTCTGTACCTTGGTTTCTTATCTATAAAATTGGGATAATGATACTTTTTGCACTTGCCTTCACCAGGTGGTTGGCACAGCCTTCAAAGCAGGGGCCAGATGTGCCCTCACTTTCAATTGCAGCCCCCTGTTTTTACTGCACTCTGAGTAACACATTATGTGAAGCATATCCCTGGCATAAAAAGGAAATACTAATGAATGTTTGGGGAAGATGGTGATTCTATATAGTAAGGTTGGGCATAAGAGAAGAGAGTGGGATCATTTTCTAATCTTGGAAGGTTGGCTTGCATGAAAGGGCAATTTCCATCAGGGACCTGATACTGATACTTCTAACACAAGCACTTCTATAGCAAGCTACTATTCACTAAGCAGCTGTAAGGGCTGCTATAAACCGCCAGAGGCTGCTATTACCAAATTTACCAAATTAAGAAAAACACACCACCAAACACTCAGATCCATTACAGGACAAATAGATCTCCCTCCTTCCCACACGTATTCATGTCTCCCTTCCAGTTCCTTTCTCTAGTCCCCCGCAAGCCAGGCCAATTTGGAAGGAAGAAAAGGAAGAGTTTGCTGCTCTCTGTTTGTATTCATCATAAAGGTTTATGTTGGGGTGGGGGGCAGGGGGAGGAGGCAAGTGTCCTCATGCACCTGGAAGATTTGGAAGCAGAAGTCTCCATCTTCTAATTGTCTCACTGTGTCAGCCACACTTGCTTGCAGTCCAGTCATGCTTCCCTGACTACTTGTACTCAACGACCAGCAGTAAGGGCCGGATTCAGCAACATCCTCACTAACAGAAGTGAGGTTAGGCCACCAACAGAAACCCGAGAAAGCCTTGCAATTATGAATCAAATAGCCAGCAAATGCTGTTTTTCAGAAAGGAGAAGGGGAAAAGACCTAGTGCAATGCATCTAGAGAAGTTATTCCCTAATCAAAGTGGAATATTAATTATTTGAAGTCCTCCTAAGTTCTTGCTGTGGAAAATCTGAAACCTAGCAGTACCTCTTTTAACATCTTCTTACAGCTTCCTAGTATCAAATCCTGAGGCACTATCATAACTTTACTGGACGTAAAGCCTCACTTAAACTACGTGTCATCAACTACTACCAGCTCCTAATGAATTGCTGTAGTTCCATCGGCTTGTTTGCATTTACAAATGTCTTTTACAATATATTTTTCATTCCAAATACACGTGGTTCTGCATTAGATAAGGGTGACAACTCACCCTAGCAAAATTAGTCAGAAGTATGCTTGCTCAGACTTACAGATGTTACTCTGCATTATTTTTGCTCTTTATTGATTTGGCCACTCTTTAAAGTGGGTAGACAACCAGATTATATTTAGACATATCCACTTGAATTTCCTTTACTCCTTTCTCTTTACCAGACTGTTTTTCTGATCTTCTCAAGATCTCACAGTCTAGATTTCAAGGGCAGAAGGGGAGGAAGGTGGATGGGGAGCTTCTTGTTTTTAAGGCTTTATCAGTTTAATATATTGCATAAAAAATAGCTTATTTTCACACACAAATCTGGTGCCCAGCACCTAAAAGAGAAAGCACCTCCTTAAAAGAAAACACAAGCAGAAAACAAATTCCAAAAAACTTAGAGACAGAAGCAAAGCACCCTGTAGGTAGCCAGTGGAAAGAAGAGGAAATAAGTAGAAAAGTCTAATAGACAGGCCCGAACATTTTGCATATGTTGTTTGATTGTGTTTGGAAGGCAAACACAATGGTAATGGTTTGCAGTGGTAATGGAACGCAAAAGTCTTGCTCACATCACCAGGCTTATGTGAGTCTGTTCCCATCATGTCTAAGGGAACAGCTTCCAGCCCTGTGTTAAGAAAAATACAGCCAAGAGGGAGAAAGGTTTTTGCTTACAGGCCTCCTATTAGTGCAAGGAGAAGACTGTTTTAAAATTCAGAGTTACCTGTGGGCTAAGAAATGGAATTCTGCTTTAGAGTCATCCACATGTCTAAAAAGACTGTATGTTCCTAAATATTACATGTAATCTGAGTGGGGAGCCAGTGTAACACCAAGCCCTAGAAATCTGTCCTAGGTGGGAGAGCAGCTGAAGAGAAGAAGTAATCAGGGCAGCTCACAGATGGGATATGGCTCACACCACCTGAGCAGCATTGCCTTGATGTGGGCTTTGCTGCCCTGCAGGACTGGTGACATTATAGCAGAGCTTGATTATCTTCACCTGCAAGTATGACCTACTCCAGGAGGCAGGAAAAGTCTATCTGACCTTGCAGTTATCCCCTCGGAAAAAAAAAGAGGACTGTAAAATAGCTACTGGTGTTTCAGCCATTAAGTACCAGATATTACTCCAACTTGTTGTTGGGCTTACAGTCCCTTTAAGAAACTATTTTAATAATATTTTGATAATTTTTCTGGGGCTCCTTTATTTTGCTGGTTTTGGTTGTCTATTTTTGTTTTGAGTTTGTTGTTTATTTCCCCTCAAGTGGAGAAAATTACCTTCTTGAACGTCTGAAAAGTTAGTTCAATCTTTCCAAAGAAAGGGAAGGTGCATACTTGAGGCACTCTGTGAGTGACCCCCTTTGAATCTGAACTGAGTCCTTACAGTTCCTGATTAAGCCCCGGAAAAGGGGTTGCATACAGAGGGAGAGAGAGTGCACATCCTTGGTAAGGAAAGAAGTTTACTGAGATTCACCTCTGTTTCTTAGAGGAAAAAGATTTTTTTAATCATTAAAAAGTGAAGATCTCTGTATCCTTCACCCCCCTCAGTTTATCTTGGGCAGCCTTGTACAGAGATAAGGCTATCGACCCTGACACACAAAACAATGTCTGTTTTAATGTTCTGGCCATGGATTGTACCACAGAGCTTTCCAACAGCACTGCGGCAGCATCAGAGTGAACAAATACCACAGGAGGGAGTTTTCAAATGCAGCCATCAGATGTATTCTATCAGTCAACAGAGCTAAGATCCCAATGTCTTAAGAAACTCTTCTCTCTCAAAACTCTACCACTTAGGTGCTTGGAAAACTGTCTTCTCCCGGTGTGTGGCAGATGTTTTCAAAGTAGGTCAGCCATGTGCTGGGGAGAACTTACTGATAATCTCTCTACTTACAGAAATGAAAATGAATTGCTTGAGTCTCTCACTTTATGGAGGTGATATACGCTGAGGATTTAGAGAAGAATAAAAACAGGTTTCATGACTGATGGACTTTATTATACTTTATTTTGTGTTGCTTAATGTGAACCATGGAAGCCTTAGTTAGATGGAACCAACTTCTCTATTTGAGAACAATGCAACTCTGATAAGTGCAAGTTTCCTCACACTGATCAGCCCAGGTGACTCCCCTCAGTGGTCCAAAGTTAGTTCAGGCTCTTTCAGTCTTGAGCACAATACAACTGTAATGATGTTTTTTCAAGAGGCAGTTCTGACAGCAGCTGACCTCACATGATGACTCATTTTCACAAAACTGTGTAAATCATAATGATTTTAAACTTCCAATAAACAGTAGGAAGCATGTATAACAGAGCCAAAGAGGGAAACGTCTCTAATGTTCATCACAGCCTGTCTTAAGGAGGAAGTTCTTAGGTGCTTATCTTTATTTTAACATGCCTGGACTTGAGTGGAAATTAAATGCAATATTTACATACAAAACTGGGATCTAAGAGGCAAGAGAAACCTCCAGGACGTGGGGTCAATGGCAGGCTGTGCTGAAGCTCTCGTAGCAGTCATGCTCTGTGTGAGAAGAGGGGCCATCTCCACAGATCTTATGAAGCTGGGGAAGATCAGCAAGTCTTCCTCTTTCTCTTTTACCCCTTTGTGAAGAGATGCTCAGAAGGAGGTGGGGTGAGGCACTCAGGAAATGTGCAATGACATATTACGAGATTTTAATCTCAAAATCATCACAAATTTACTATCCAACATAAAGTTCAGATACAGCTTTTTGGTCTCTTTGTGTATTCCTTGAAATCTTTACATGATTGCACAAGCCCTTATATTATTAGCAGTTATTTTTATAGAGTCAATTTGCAGAAATTTTATACACAATTTCATCAAAAGGATTTAAAATCTTCCTGTGATGGTCTGTCTAATTCCACTTTATTCAAAATACACCTAATAAATCACCACGTTTTGCTGAATATGGACATTGTGAATGCTAGTTTGTATTATTAGGAAAAAAAAGTAGCATATGTGTTCTGCAAATACACAATGGAGATAACATGAATAAACTTTACTTTTTTTCCCCCTGGCTGTATGTGCTGCTTCACAATGCATGAAAAGGTGCTGCAGGCGTAGACCTAAGAGCACAGTTTGGAATAAAGAAATAGCAAATCTCTGAAGGTAAAGCCAAATGAAAGCAATGGAATGAAAGCTGGCAAAACCAACAGAACTGAAGCAAAGAAAGAGCTGGAAGAGATTAACTCAGCCACTGGTTCACGCCGATGGTGTGCAGTGTTCAGTCTAATTTTCAGTGATTTCACAGGTGCTGTCTTTGCTTCCCACAAGAGCCCAAGATCTCTGTCCCTGCTCATCACAGGCCACTTTACTCCAAAGAGCTATTAACTCTGCACATCTGCGGAGGGGAAGCTGCCATTCATGCAGACCATGGGAATACTTTTCTCAGCAGAGCACACAGGGCTCTCATGTGTGAGCAGTAGAGTTTGTCTTGATTAGCCCTCTGCTTTCAAAGGTTTCGCCATAATCCCCATAAAATAATGCAGGCCAAGGAAGAGCAATTAATTTTAATTGCTAACTCAGCCTATTGACTTCAAAGAGAATTTAGAGATTGAATTCAAATTTGAAAAATACAAGTGAAAATATCACTACTTCTCAAATAAAAATGGTGCAAAGAACTAAAGAGAAATACTCCTGCAGAGTGACCTCCAAGAAGCCATTTGTGCCTTTACTCTAATCAGTAATGAGGGAATACGGCTGCCACATCCCTTGCCAGCACTGGAAGTTTTGCAAAGAAAGGTTTATCAGTGTAAAACATATCAAACTTGTTTTCATATAACATTTTTTAAATCCAGAATATCAGGCAGCAGAATGGTGTTCAGCATTGTGATGAGGGACTGGTTTTAAGTATCTCAAATCATCCTTTGCAACTTGGCAAACAAACTTAAGACTTTAGAGTCCTCCAGAACCCTCTTCTAAATCAGATTATGGTTTGTTCCCAGAAGGCATAAAATACTAAATGGCATTGCATTTCTGTTCTTTCCCAAGTAGAATATATGTATTTGATAACAGGAATCTGTGCAAAAGGGGGAAAGCTCTAAGCAGAAAAAACATAATTGGTTTTGGAAATATTAGTATTGAGGACTTTTTGTGAAGAAACTCCTCCAGCTTTTGTTAATCAGAGTCAGAAAATGGTTTAGATATGCTTGTACCAAGTACTTATCTGGGAACATTTGCTGCATATTAAGGATTTTCTAGGCACTGAGTAAAGTTCCAATGTTTTCCTGGTTGTTTCCTCATTTCCCAGATCTTAATGCTGTGCTTACAGAGCAATATGGCATTTTTTGTCTTGGCTCTGTAGAACAGAATCAGATGATAAATTATTTAGAGTAAATGTTTTAATACTTTTCAATATCAGCTGTATAGCAGATACTCATACTGCTTCTCACCCTACACCTCATTCCCCAATACAGAGATCTGGAGAAAGATATCCATTAAAACCAAACAAAAATACCCCCAAAACTGAACCAAAAGGCCTCTAAGAGAACCCCACCACTTTGCTTGAATTTCTCCTTTCTTAATATCATAACCTGATTCCTAGAAAAATACTTCCATTGCAGGCTAGTATATAGTGTGCATGTTAATTAATTGCATATCCAAATCTTAAAACCGTAAATCTTAAATAGAGTTTAAATTCCTGCCAAGTCCTTTTGCCTCGTCTGGCAATCGATACTAACATACATGCTTCACTGTTTCACTTCAAAGGGTGAGCACAGCCTGAACAGGCTACGCAGAGATGACCAAGGAAAAATCAGGCAGAAATTTAGAGAGAAAGTGGAAGGTCTCGCGTCGTAAGGTGTGTTTGTGGCAGGAACAAAATTAGAAGCCAAAGAACCTGTGTTCAGATCACTGATCACCAGTCCTATGTGCCACCTCAGTTAAAAAACTTTTTCTTGGTTGCTAGGATCTGGTCTCAAGATGAAGGCATGCGGGATCCCAACTTCTGAAGTCTGAGGAAACTTCTGAGTTTCCTTGTCTGAAGTGAGGAAATGTTGCTCCCCCAGAGACTGACTGACAAATAAACACACAACCTAGAAACATAGCGATCAGCCAAAAAACAACAGCAAATAAATCATATCAAATAAGACATTGTGATGTCTTATTGTGATATAATTGGGGAATTCCTCCCATGTAAACTTAATGGTAAATTTAATTGCAAAAGATCTATCACTATGAAAAAGAAATGATAGATTGCTTCTATTATGTGAAAGAGAAATACCTTTCCATTTAAATACTTATCTGCCATCCACAACCTCTCCTTCTGCCTTTGTTTCCACACCTGTGAATTGATGATTTTGCATACTTCCCTTTATTGAAGCACAGAGTCTTACATAACAGTAAACTGTTTTGCTAAGGTTAATACTCTCTCTGCTCTATTTGATATGATTTGAGTTTTAAAGTTCTTTATCTTATGGCTTACCTAGCATTTTGAAACTGACATAAAATAAAGCTTAGGGTTGTGAAATTTAGAGGTGCTAATATCAAGCTCTGTTGTTTTAAGTTGTCCCTGTACTTATTAATTTCTCAATGTGCATTTTTGCTCAATCTTTATTCCTGACATTAGGAGTTCCCTTGAGTAACATCTGATAAATTTGTGTGAAAACAAACCTGTTGACAAAAGAATATACTCACATGTCTAAGGATTTTTCATGTGAGCAATGCTTTGCAGTACTGAGGTTCTAAACGTGGGATCTTGGGGTTTGGCCCATGTTTTCTAACGCTTTGAGTGAATTCAGTTGGAATACACTGTAAGTGAACAGAACTGATATTTCATGTGATATAGATTTCTGGTATTGCTGTGGGTGGCAAGGCAGATACCATTCCTGAAGGAATCTTTATGCCAAACAACCCATAAATTTCTTCAGAAGAAAATTCATAGGTAAACCTCTGCTTAAAAGTTACATTAAGTTAAAGGTTAGCAGTTTTATAATTGCTTTGCACTGCTACTCTACAATTAGTCTCACAAGAATTGTGTAGAGAAGAAACACAAAACCAGTCTGGTATAATCCCAACCAAAAATTATTTATGATTATTTTGAAAATAAGCCAACTGGTTACCGACTCCTGGTACACATATTCTCTCTCCCCACACTAAAACAAAACAAATGCAATAAGAGAGCATCCAAAGTGAAAGAAAAATATTACCATGTGTCCCTGACTGCTTACTTTTTCTGTCAACATCAACTGGGAAGCTTAGATGATATCGTAAAGAGCCTGGAGCACCTTAAAAGAAGGATACAGAAGAAAAGGCACAGGCAGATCATCGTTGGCTCTGACATGACCTGGAGTGAGGAGCAGCATGTAATTGCACTGCCCTGAAAAGAAATTATCTCTGTGGCTATTTCCTTCTCTGCAGCTGCTCAGATGAGTTTTGCCAGCAGGCAGGGATGGGAAGGATGAAGGCTCAAGCTGCCTTCCCTGTCTACTTTCCTCCTCTGTCAGGGGAAGCCATGTTACCCATGGAGAGGAAGAAATCTCTGCTACTCACAATGCAGAATGCTCATACTTCATGTAGTGCCTGCTAATTAACTCCAATGAAATTACTTCACCAGCTATTATTACATGAGTGTTTCATTTACATAAAGACACTTGTTGTATTGTCATGGTTTTCTACTGCTCTGGATCTTTCAGATCACATGATTGAAATTCAAAGTCCCGTCTTACCCATTGTTTTTCATTCTTTAAAATTCATCTTCTGGTGAATATGTAAGAGTCATGGTTCTTACTTGCCAGATTATGTAGAAAAGCGAGAACACATAACACGACTGCATCTTGCAGCTTCAGAAATCAAGGCAAACACAAAGATTTCAAGCCACACTTCAAAACCATGCTTGTTTCCAGAAATGTCGGGAAACAGCCACTCTAATACATATCTGAATATTTTGTGGGTTGTAATGGAGGTGACATACCAGTATTTCTGATTACCCCAGGCCACTTTGCATCAGAAAGATTGCAGGACAGAAGAAAGGTGAGGTGTTTATTAGCTTGAGACAAAATGTTTATGGGTTTTTTTTTTGTGTGTGTGTGTGTGTGTTGTTGTTGTTTTGGTTTTTGGTTGGTTTTTTTTTTTTTTTAGATGAAGATGCAAAATAATGAAATATTGAAACCTCAGTAAACTCAGAAGAATGTTCACCTAGATTTTATGAACATTAACCAAACAAGGCTTATGATTATCTATTTGGCCCATACTAGGTGGTGGTGAAAGTCTTTGAATTTCCATGTAGCTTCTGGCATTCACATGAAGATTGCCACAAGCTCACAACAGGTCTTTGTCAAAGTTGGAAAGGTTGCTTTTCTCTCCAGGAATGTGGTTGTAAACAGTTGCCAGGGGAGAGGAAGAGATTCAGCTGTCATGCCACTTTGAGGTTTTGTGTGTTCAAATCCAAAGTTACAAGCACATCACAGGAGGCTGCTGAGCACCCCCTGAGCTGGGAACTGAATGGGAATCTCTGCTATGTGTCATCTGTGATCCTGAAATGAACCCAGTTGGGGCTTGGGCTCACAGCACCAGAAAAACAGTCAGACTACACAACCAATTTCCTTCATTCTTTTTTTTTTTTTTTTGTTTTGTTTTGTTGACAGCAGCCAACTTTCTTTTCTGTGTGATCCCTTCTTTATCTGGTGATTCAGAGCCTTAGTTGATACAGCTGAAATTGTGGCAGGTTAATGTATGCATTTTGGGTTTCTCTTTAAGCAACACAGAGTTTATTCTGCTTTAAGCACCTTCCTAACATAACTACATTATGATTCCCATAGATTTTCAATGCTCTGAAATCTTTGCTTCTTGCCCCAGACCATAAGGTAAATGGCTTCAATAAACTCATTGTCACTCATAAACATCATCTTTCTCCTCCAAAGCCACAACTTGCCCAACAGTTTTCACTCGGATCTCAAACACACAAATTGTTCAGCAGCAGTCAATTAAACACCATGGTAACCTGCTGCTTTTAATTATCCTTCTCTGTGCCGTAACAGCTGCGAAACACAGAATGACAAGCCAAATGTAATTTAAATACTGTGGCGTGCTCCAGATGTGGCAGTGCTTTGCCAGGTGTTTATTTTTAATGTATGACTTGATATTTTACCCCATTAACTCATCTTTTGCTCTAGAAAAACCTCACTAAAAATGTAGATTTCCTGCCACAAATGTTTTAATATAGTCACAATTGTGACTATGATTCTTTCACAGCTTTTTTTTACTTCCCCTCCAGGCCTGAATATTAATTATGGACATTATTGCTACTATTTTGAACTAAGGCCACGCCATATATAACCTGATCCAAAAGCAGCTGAAGTGCAGGGAAGATTTTATGGTGTTGCTGTTGTTGATGCCCGTGAGGTGCTGATCTAGCCACACATCAGATTGTACCTACACAGTGCACTTGCATACACTTACCCCACAATTCACTGATGCTAACAAAACTGGGCTTTGTCTTTTTTTAATAACTGTTCCACAGCCTCTAAAAAATTCCGCCTTTTTTTTTTTTTTTAAACTGGCATTTTGAGACCCTCTTTCTAAAGGCAATAAAAGCAAGTTGTCAGGTTTACTACGTTATAATGTCCTTTCTTACACCTGAACTTGGAACTCCTAACGCACGTTAAGATATGGTGATCCAGTATTTAAAAGAACACCAAAACTCAAAAGTATGTCCTTTAAAATATTCTGCAAAAAAAGGAAATATGTTGGCTTAGACTGCAGAAAAATAAAGAATAAGGGGCAGTCATTCTGTAGCATTATGTTGATCTTTGCCTTTCTTGCCTGAAATAATAGACTTTTCATGATACTGGCAGAAAGTGGCCTTCTCATGAACACAGGGTTAAAATGAGGAAAGGGGTCATTCATAGCAATTATTAATAGGGCCAAACAGCCTATACAAAGATTACCAGCAGGCTATGTTCCAAAAGCCTTTTTTGTAGTACATACATCTATAAAACAAAGTGGTGATTGTCTGTCTTTTTTTTTTTAAACATTTTCCATACAAGTGTCAAGCATCTTTTCCTTGCTGCCATTTAACCTTCTAAAGAAATGAAATGCTGACCTTAAGGGCCTTCTGAACACCAAAGATCTGCTGCAGCCTCTCATGGGTTCCTGAGAATAATAGAAGGAAACCAAACTGGGTCTTAGAGGACCTGTAGCTGTGTTTTCTACAGCGCTGAACATTTCCTACACGGATCCTGAACACTTTTTATAAGGCAGTTCCCATGAAGCCAGCTATTACCAAACAAAAGGTACTCCATGTCCTAGAACAGGGGACTGGGGCCCAGAACTCATTATTCCAATCAAATGGGAACAAAACATTAAATCCTCCTCTCAGAAATGAGCTTGAGGTGGTCTTCACTTTCCTGTCTTTCCTTTTGGTCTTCCAAATGGAATGCATCAGGATTTTAATATTTTTCTTTCAGGCCTGGAAAACACAACTATTGGGGCTTCAGTTTGTCAAGTTTTTGTTTCATGACTCATCACGGCAACCCTGTACACACAGTGCTGAGAAATGAGCACATTTGGCTCCATAAAATGGCTGAGAGAATGACCCAGAAGAACCTGTGCTCACAGATGTCACTGGAGAGCAAATCAGAGGAGGAGTTTGGCAGAAACTGAGATCAAACAAGCTCCAAGATAAGCAAGCTCTGTGGTATTAACCAAGAGGCACAAGGCTTCCTAGCATTGCACTCAATATATAATTTCCAAAAGGGCAAAGCAGACCCTTTTCCCCACTCTTCCATGGAGTAAATGACCACCCTGGATTCTGGGAATGGCAAACAAATTCCAAAGATGACTAAGTTTTTCAGCTTGGAGCAGAAGAGGATTGTGGATAAAGTATTTCCTCAGAAGTGGTTTGCCCATCTCGGCATGTTTTCCATACAAAAGTCACTTCCGCTTACCAGTGAAACTACTTCCTTGCAAAATTTGCCTTGACAGTATTTATTTCCATTTTGAATCTCATCTTGTTTCCATTAGTTTGTTATTTTAAGCTGGAGATCTAGCTTAGGTAATGTAACTCTTACATCTTAAAATCAGAGACACCATATTCTCCAGTTTCTTGCACAGATAAAAGAAAGGCAATTTAGTCTTTTGGGTGGTATGATAAACATTTCAGTATGAAAACACTGGTTTTCATACTGACAGTAAGAAATGATGAGTCTTTTTGAAAAAAAAAAAAACATAGTTTGGGCTTTCAGTCTAATCTATTGTGTTAAAGGTTGAAGTTAATTTTAGAAAAAGGAGTAATATGATCACCCTCAACACCTGCTGGATTATTAATGTCATATTAAAATATATTTATTTTGGAAGTAGAAATGAAAAGGAGCAAAGCAGAAACTTTCTTATTTAACTATCAGCACTGTGTGAAAGAGAAAATTTGGAAACCACTGCTTTACATGCAGATACCACAACAAAACTATATAGATTAATTTTCTAATTCAAAAATAATAGAATCTGCGTGAGCTGTGCTCAAGGTGAAAATGTTCTAATCATCGATGTTTTGTGTTATTTTTAATTGGGGGATTTAATGGGATTCTTCACATCTCTCTGTGGTGTTTCTGCGATTGACACAGGAGAAGAAAGGTTTATGTTCTGAATGGTCGTACTATAATGGCAATTCTGACACACAAGGAAATTGATTATGGCTTCTGAGTAACTGACACTAATGAATTATCTGAAGGTCTTTCATGGCTGCTTGTTGTTGTACAAGTGAAGTGATTTTAGCCATGTGCAGTAGAGTGCAATGGTACAGATATTTTGTAAGGGCTCATTAGTGGGTGTTAAGCTAGCAAAATTACTTCTTGACCTGAACTGGATCATATGCAACCCACACAGATACTTCTGTGCTGTAGTCTCCACGACCTTTGGTTCTTGGGTGACTATGGGCAAAACTAACCAGAGTGTCTCTGAGCCCATTTATGTCAGGTCAATTAGCAGTAAAGTTCAGCTCCATGTACTTAATAGGAGTTGCTTCTGACAGCCACTGCTGAAGAGGCTTGCTGGCTCTTTTCAATCATATACTTAACCTTGGACTTTCCTTTCACAGACAAGTGTGTGGTTAAATATTTGAAGGTATGGCTGATTCAACATCATCCCAACTGATGACATTGTCTCATGGGTTACTGCCACAACTAAAAAAATGAATAGAATAGAATAGCATAGAACTATTTCAGTTAGAAAGAACCTGCAACTGTCATGTAGTCCAACATGTCTGACCACTCTGTGGTTGACCAAATTAAAGCCTGTTATTAAGGACATTGTCCAATTGCCTCTGAAACACTAATGGGCCTGGGGCATTGACCACCTCTCTAGAAAGCCCGTTCCAGTGTTTGACCACCCTCTTGGTAAAGAAATGGTTCCTAATGTCCAGTCTGAACCTCCCCTGGTGCAGCTTTGAACCATTCCCACGTGACCTGTTCCCGGATCTCAGGGAGAAGAGATCAGCACCTCTGTCTCCACTTCCCCTCCTCAGGAAGGTGCAGGGAGCAGTGAGGTCACCCCTTGGCCTCCTTTCCTCCAAACTAGACAAATCCAGAGTCCTCAGCCAATCCTCACAGGACATTTCTTCCAGCCCTTAAATGGCTAGCAGTCTAATTACAGCACATTAAGCTGGATATAGTTATGAAAAAAATGCTGCAGACACCATAATAAACTACAGCCTAGAAGAGGTAATGGAAATTACGTCTGGTTCATAACAATGGTCTTACTAAGCTCCCAACTTCAAGGAACATTTAATTATTTTAGGATTAAAATTACTGCATAAAAAAACACTGAATCATTATATTTCCTTGATATTTTTTATATATAGTTTACCCACAGACTCACCACAGAAGAGAATAATGTACACGTACCTCAAAATCTTTGTTCCTGGAACAACATGGAAATTGTCACACACAGTGAAAATACAAGGAAGATCAAGGATTTGCAACAGATGGCTAGTTTTATCTCTGTTGGGATTTAATAAGTGCATTCATCCGGACAAACAGATGGCATAACTGACTAATGCCAAAGGCACTAAAGACCTGCAGCATAAGAGCACGCATACAGTGTAGATTCCCTACCTTGCAGGCTTGAGCTGTCCATGTTCCTGTGTCAGCTCAATTGTAAAAACAGTAGCCCTGTGAAGTGATAATGTGTGAGTTCGTATATTCCCTCTGATACTGGCACCCAGTATGTGTTGCATAACTTCCAGGATCGCACCTCAGCGCAGCTCTTACTTGTACTGCTTTGTCAGGACTTTCTGAAGAAGTTGTGGGAGGTCTTGGTCCTTCCAGAATAACCCTGGATACAGTGCAAAGGCACTTGTGGAAAAGCGTGACTGAAGCGATCACCCATAACAAAAATCAACAGGTTAGCTCATGAATAAAGGCCAGTCAGGTTTTGATGGGTGACCCCTCTCATGCCAGATCTTGTGTTTATGGCTGAGACATAGCACTGGCTAACTGCAGCTATAATATAAAAAGTCCTCATGGACAGAAAATTTGTACATCAGGCCCATCAGGCCATCCTCTGCTCTAGAGGTGGTCCCTAGAGAGTGTGCCTGAGCACTCTGATACAAGGAAAGTATGTTCTTCCACTCACTATTTTACAGAATATATCACTGTAACAGTTTGCTAATTTAGCTTTACTGCCCCGGCTGACCAAAAGTCCAGAGTCATGTCCCAGTGTGGCTGAACAACACTTTTAAAAGGCAGAATGCCTTGATATTGCCCTTCTTCGGTTTTAAATTCCATCTTCAGACACATGAGAGCTAGAAACGTTTCTGAAAAATAATGAATGCAGACATTTGTGTTTCATCCACAGATCCCAGTATGTGAAGATCTCTTGTTGGACATAGAACGACTCAGCTTAAAACCCTAACCCAGCAATACTAATTAAAACTAGCCAAGGAAATAAACAGCTATTTAAGAAAATTAGCTCAAGATTTATGTCATTGTTCGTCTATTTTGCATAGAGACAGCTTTTGAGTATTTGCAGTTGCCCAACCTGGAGAACACATAGACATAAGATTGCCCTTTTTTGGAGTAAGGGCTTCTTCCTTCCAGATAAGTGAGGGTTAATATGGTAATTTGTTGTATTAAAAAAAAATATAAATAACTTGTTGCACAGAAAAGGTAATGGTCTAGAAGAGAAAATATTTAAGAAGATTCAGACACATTTAAGACACACCTCAATTTAAAGTTTTGTAAAAATGCAAAAGGAACTGAATTCAGTTTCACAAATAGAGAGAACAGTATGTGGGGTGTTGTCCAGCTGTTCTCATTTATTGCACCTCAGTCATTACGATTTTGTTTGTGAGCAAACATAAAATATTCAAATCTAGTGGCTTTCAGTACTACTACCTGCACTTCAGCAGCCAAAGGCCACCTCTCTTCCTGTTCAAAACCTTACTGAAGGAGAGGAATTATGCAAGCAGAGTGTAATAAAAAATGACTAATTATATTGTTTTTTTCGGGTAGGGCTTCCCCCATCTTCAGTCAGTGAATATCTTTACAAGCTTGTAGTTTTGTTGCCAGTAGAGCCACAAATCCTCTCTTACAGTATTGCTAAGTACAATTTACTGATCAGTTTATGCACTTCAAATGGTTTATTGGTAGATTTAGGAATGAGGTGGAAAACTACAGTGTTCTGTAATAACTATGACAATGCTAAATGAAAACACACAAAGATTTCTACAAGTTTTACATGCTCCTCCCTTGCAGTAGGTTTTGTTTCATTCCTGTAGCTTCTTTCAGAAATCTGTTGCAACCAAGCAGGTGCAACCTACCGAGCCAAGCCCAGTTTTGTTCGGATGATTATTTGGAAAGAGATCCACAGGTGTACTTACTGAAAGAAGATGTGGCTTAGTCCAGCTGACTTTCAGTCTTAGTGAAATTTCTACTTGAAGTCACAGGAGCTGTGGTTTGTCCCCAGTGTTCAGAGCAGAGGATCATTACATACATGCTTCCCTGAGGCAGAAGATGACCATCAGAACAAGTGTGAATCTGAGGAAGGACAGTGAAAGAGAGGAGGTTTGCCACAAGTGGTATTTAGATCTCTTATCATGAGAAAGCACTCACAGACTAAAAAGTATCTTTTAATGATAGCTGATACCTGACATTCCTGCCTGCTGACAGAACCAAATGGCCAACCCTCAAATTTGCTGGTCAGAGAGGAATATACAGCAGGGCACTGATCCCAACGCTGTCACTATCAGGAGCAGTGCACTGCAGTAATGTCCCAAGGAGGCAACTTCCCAAGACATAAACAGCTGTTTCTTATTGCACCGTCCTGCCAACCCCACCAGAATTTTTCAGGCTGGATTTGGCAGTGGTCTATATTCCCATTTGGGCTGCAGACCTGCATGGTCAGACTTTAATCAGAGCTTAGAGGCTAAGCTGTTTTAGAAATCTGGCCAGAAACGTGTTACAAAGCTAGGGATGGAACACAGGGCAGACAAAGAAAAGAGAAACCTGTGCCCCTTTCCAGAAGCTTAAGTCATACTCGAGCTTGCTAAAGAGCCATGTGGATGTGGAGTGCTCTAAGCATTGCCCACAGGGATTATTTTAAATATTTTTCAAAAATAACAAATACATATGTGGAACTAATGCAGTTGTCTATTTGAGATTTTGACCAAGCCACTGTCATTGAAAAACGTTAATATTAGCTGGAGAACAGGAGACCAAGGAAATATTGGCAAGAAAGGCGCAGGAAGAATTTCAATTTTCCCATCTCAAGGTATTATATGTTTTAGATTACTGAATACATTTCAGCTTGGGTTTTCCCTTCATTTCATCAAAAATTGAATAAACTTGTATGCATCTGACTATGCCAGGAGAGTTTGTGCTTAGATTTACAATGTAATATGCAGAAAGACCCTAGATGTGATCAAAGGAAAAGAAGAGAAATAAATCTCAAGCTCTGCTGAACAGAATTTTTCCTTTTAGTTCTAGCACAAAAATAACAGAAATGATTGAAATCCATGCAATGAATGTTTGTTTGGACATGTAAATTAGTAGAGCAGAGTATACTCCATCATTAGAGATTTGTTTTAAAGAACTTCAGAGATTTAGTTTCTATGTTATGTAGTAAATATTTATCTAGTATTCTGCTAAGTTACAAAAGGAAAAAAAATCTACCTTATTATTGCAGTAACCATAGTGATGTACAGAATAATGATACAACAAGGGACATAACAAGCATATATTCTTTGAACAGCTTCCATATATTTTCCAGATTCTATTACCATATTAAACTATTAAATGTTTAAGTTGCCAGCAGAGGGAAAGAAAAAAAACCCAAAACCTGTTCCTTATTCAGGCTATAGTACACATTACGTCATCTTACCAGATTGGTTCTTCTTGAGGAAATCTCCAACTTTCAGAAGAGTCTGCAACAGGAATGGCCTTTTCTGTAGCATATGTTTCTTTTCCTTCTTTACATTCAGGAATGTAAAGAAGATGTAATGGAGATAATGAAACAAGCATCTTTCCTTATGGTATCCTTGTGTGATAAGGTAGTGCTATCATTACCACTTGACAGGGAAGGAGAAACCCCAGAGGTGATTTTGACAGATTAGTACAGAATATATTTCTCCATCTAGTGTCTTACTTTCCAAGAAAAAGGCCAGGATCCCTCTGCAGTGTGAATCCTTAGAATGTGGTCCTCTGCATCAGAAATTTCTTAAGGTGGCTGATAAGAAACTGTGAAGACAAGGATGCTTCCTGAATCCTTATCAGCCACATTGCAATAAATGTTGAAAAAGACAAACCATGAGATAAAACAGGGATGGGAAGCCTGATTTCCAGATCATTTCTACATCTTTAATCATCAATACAGACTGGCATGCAGAGACAGTCTATATATTCAACTAATACATGAGCCGGTTTTGTTTTGGATTAAACAGACCATCTTCCTCTGCTCCAGACAATGCCTTGAGGAGAGGTTGTTTTGAGTAGAAATGTGCTGAACACACTGATTGATCCACCTTTACAGGTTAGATGGAAAGAGAAATTCCTAACCCAGTGTTTTCAGGTTTGAGGCAGTCCTGGGAACACAAAGCAGACCTCTAGGAGCCAGACGAACATTTGTGGATGTTAATCAACTCCAGCATGAGACCACAGCTGAACAAGGGCTTTAAGAAAGTCAGGTTTGGATTTGTGGCACTAAATGGGTCAATTATAGACCTGAAACATAGCCGTTCACCATGAGCACCTAGTCCAGAAAAAGCAAGGTCTTGCTAATGCGGACGTGTGTGGACATACTCAAGCTCCTCTGAGCCATGTTGGACAGATGCCATATTGACTTTATTTTCAAGCTAATAAACCCGGTTTGTAAGTACAAATCGTTTTAGGTCAAGCACAGCATGCTGTTAGCAGAGGTCTCTAACTTCCAAGTAACATCCGGCCTCCTCCAAGCATAAACTGAGTTAGCCCGGATCCGCTTTTTCACCTCCATGAACACATGTCTAAATGATTTCCCAGAAACCACGTAGCACTTGTTGGCAGAGCAGGGATTTATTTTCATTCTTCTGACTAAGGAAGATTCTGCATTAGGCAAAATGGAAGAGAGTTCTAAAAACAACTTCTGAGTCTTAGTGCAATTCCTTAACCGCAAAACAACTCTTTCCCCCTTTACAGTCCCAGGTTAGATTTCCCTAATCTATGTAAATTACAGGGGGCAGGGGAAAATACAGTTTCTGCAAATTTCAGTTTAAGCCTTATTTCTTCTTCAGAAAGATAATCAGGTGCTTAGAAGCCAACAGAAACACACGTTATATTCAAATGATACTATGTTGAAATGGTCTTGGTACCCCAGTCAACTCTTCAGCAAGATTCTCTGATCCACACTTAAGATCAAAGGTGGGCAGTATCAGGTGAGAACAATATTCAGCCACATCAAAAGGCGGTGAATTTTGTTCACAGATATTACCAGTTCGTACCTTGTACCTAAGAAAACTTACTGTCATGCTCATTTGCTCTGTCTTTAACAATGTTCAGGCCAGATAAGCCCATGTAGCACTTTTTCATCTGTATTTTATTTACAAGTACACATAATCTATTTGTATCATGCATTTCTCAGAGGTCAATGATTTATTAAGCCTTTACCTCATGGCGTTTTTCCAGTTTGACATCAGTACCCCATAATAATGATGTGCAAACACACTTTTACAAGCCTTTCACGGGATACCACATATTATATCATGGAATGAATGAAGCAAGTGATGACAATTAGTTAAATAATGCAAGAATATCTGCTGTAACTTGCACTTCAAGCAAAATCAGAGGTGGAAAAGGCCAGTAGTATTAGGTCATCTCACAAGACAAGAATATTTGTAATACGCTAATTGTGAAGTCTTTGCTATAGATGCAACACAAATTCATTTGAACAGCATCCGACTGCATGGTAAACTTTGCGGTCTTTGAAAGTTCTCACGATTTTGCCTCACGTTGAACCATCTCTTCACATGTAGTGTAATAGTCTATGCACAGGAATTAGGTACATACTCTTTCCTTGAGGTAGGGAGATGAGTAACTTTCCATGAATCAAGCTGATGAGAACATCTCCCTGAGGGAAAACATTGTCCATACACCACAGGTTTATTAAAAAAAAACAGGTTACATTTACCCATCGCAATTCAACCAACAGTGCTCCTTCTTCCAAGTTGATAGTCATCCAAAATGCCAAAATGGACAGGGTAATGCACTGGATTTAATCGTAAGCTCACGAACACTTCTTATTACTGGGGATGTAATCGTCGGTATTTGCAGAAGTCTCAAAGCAGACAGACATGGGGGAGTGACTTCTTAAGAAGTCTGGAGGGCAGTACATCTTGCTGTAACGATCACCCCCAGGGATCATTCCTAAATTCAAAAACTACTACCTTTTGCATTTTTACCTGTTACCACACATCTGAGCACCCCAGAGAGAAAACAGAAGCACAAACCCATATACCTTGTCTCAAAGAAAGGGAGATGATTAGATCCCTTGGCAGTTAAGCTTCTAAGTCCAGACTCAGTGCTTTGATGACAACTCCACTTATGTGCTGGGATAATTCAGTGAAAAACGCCACATAGAATCCTATGCATAAAAAATATAGCAGATTTTGATAAATTAGATTATTAGCCCATCACTTGCTGTTTTTAGTTCAATTTGAAGAAAAAAACTTCATCAGTGAAATATCAGTTTTTCTGAGGCAACTATAGTGTTTTATTACAGATCAAAATATATTAGGTAAAGTTACATATGCTAGTTAAAATCGATTGTAGTTCTGCCTGCCTTGCTTATTTGATAAATAGACGCTAACATTCAAAACTCATAATATAAAAGCTTGGTACTGAATGTTACTTGAAAGTACTTTTATATGTATACCTAAGTAGACACAGAGTACAAATCAGTGTGTATATATCAGTGTCTATATAGAATATGTTTTTTTCCTCTTTGTTTTGATTTTTCCATTAATGATTTCGTAAGAGGAAAAACAAGAAAATGTCGAACTCAAGCTTCTAATCAATATGTACTCCAAAACATGAAAACGTTAAGCAACAGTTGCAATTAAAGAGGCATCAGTAGCTCTGACAATATAGAAGGGGGATGGCCAAAAGGGGTATTTCTTCTCTCAAACAGCCACTGAAAAATCACAGGTTTAGGGTAACACCTACAAATGAGCCTGCATGTTTTCAGGGTTCAGAAAAGAAAATGCAGCTGATAAATGCTGTAGGTATACCAGCCACAATTAACTCAGAAGTGCTAGAAGGTCCATATTGAATTGGTTTAAAAATACTTAGCTGGTGTTTTTATGGAGGGTTTTTTAAGAAATATTTTTACTTTTCTTTGGTCTGACTAAGCGAATATCCTTGACCTGACTGCTAGTAACACCTCCCTGTGCGTTACATACACTAATAAAAAGAATGAGAAACTCTGGTTTGTCTGAAAGGCAGCAATGTACTCAGGTTTTGCCTGCAGGTGAGTGACCTCATGAGCCACAAAGTCAGTGGTGACTCAGAGGTTTGCCCAGGTGGAGAAGAGAGTGGGAACCTGGAGGTGCCAGTGCTCCTGCACCGACAACTCACAGCCAAACCCACCTGCGGGTCTGCTCTCAGCCGCCAGCTCCCTGGGGTTAAGACCAGTCATAAATGTGCTCCTCTTACCCCCAGATTTCACAGTAAATAAATTGACTTATGACTAAGTTAGCTAAGTTAGCCTAACTTGGCTGGTTAACTTGAGAGTGGGGAGTTTCCCAGCACAGCCCCCGCCCCCCTGGGTAGAGAGAGCTCCTGGCTGTGTGTGCCACTGGTGAGTTTTCACTGATGTGAAGGTCACGAGTGCCTGCAGGCTCCTGGGGATGTATGGAGCTGCACACTCCCCTCTGATCATGCAGGGAGAGGTCCCATGGCAACGGGGCACAAACATGGCTCCTCCAGGAGAGCCCAGCCAGGAGCACTTTGGGTGGCTCTTTGCAGGTTGTGGCTGGCAGTTGCTATGATGCCTGACAGGCAAGGGAGAAAATGAGAAACGTTGCCAACATCTGGCGGTTCCTCCCCGGCTTGCACACAAGCTTTTCTCTTCCCACCCCCTGCCCTGAGCAAGGGGAAGGCTGAATGGGCACAGGTGTGTATTTGGCTACATGGCAGCGGCATCCTACGGTGTCAGTTCCCAAGTACACCTCTAACGGTCACATTTCTGTTGAGTTGGATTAGGTTACACTCCGCTGTCATTTCAGCACGCACCCTCTGCCAGAAGGAAAATAGGAGCACTGTTCCTCTACAGAGTGGAAATCTTTCTGCACAAATAATGTTTTCATTATATCTCCTGCCAGTAGTTCTGAGAAAGCCATTGCATCCCACTTTACTCAGAAACACCACAGTCACCGGGTCTCTCGAAATTAGATTCTCTTGGAATGCTGCTGTTTACATGTTCGTGTTGTAAATAGCCCCAGATAAAGAGACAGCTTACTTACAAACCTTGGTTTTTGTTCTGCTCTGAGTTTTAAGGACAGATCTGATGCTGAAAGCCATCTTGTCCTAGCCTGCAAGCAAATTACTTCCAAAGGGAACAAACAATGTTACTACAAACACTAAAAGCAAATTCCGTGGTGGTGTCCATCATGGAGGTCTGTGTACCCCATTTGCCTTATTTTGAAGTGACCCCTTTCAACAGCCTCACAAATCTGCCAAGATGCAGGTTATAGTCTCCCTCTGAAGATCCTGTCACCACCTCTTTCTTCGTTTGTGCAATTCTTCTCAATCTAGATGAGCCTTCAACATGTTTGGGAGAAAGAATCAGAAAAGTCTGGATGCCTCTCTAAATTTTATGAATCAGTCTAGCAAGTTAATGGGAACAGCATTGTCCTTCTGATTGAATTAGAAATAACCACGGCAACAGGATGGTCTGAAATGTTTTCATTTTTCTCAATTAAGAAAGGAGCAAAACACTCCAGATCAACCCAGATAATTTGCTTGACCTAAAACAAAATGATTCATTTCAGGTTTGGTTTTGCCAAACTTTTGATCCACTTACTCTTCTTTAAAAATTAGAATACAAAACCAAAAACCTTGTAGAAAGGGAAACTTTTCTGCAGAAAAGTGTCTCAAACTGAATTGTATAGATTAAACTGTTTTAAATTTAGAAAAAAAAAAGTATCCAACCTTCCAACCTTAAAATCACATTGGTTCTTCACCGCATTGCTCAGCCTATGTAGAAATGAAATTAAATAGTACTCCTACCTCTGAATTCTTTCGATTACTTGAAAAAGTGAGCTCAAGAGGCAATGAGAACAATTTTCTGGTTGTATTTTAGGTTCTAACCTGGAGCAAACTTTTTGCTGAGATGCCAGTGCTCTTTTCTCAACAATGCTCTGTTTGAATGAACTTAGTCCAGGCTTATACCACTATAGTTTAAAGGGAATAAGACCTTAGGAATCAGAGTCTGTTTTGTTGATTTCTGTGACAATGGTTTACAGCTGTCAAAACCACAATCCTTTTCTACGATATAAACAAAAATAGATGCTTGGGATTAAAATTAGATGCCATTCCCTTTCCCTTCTACACCTGTAAACAGCCGGCGTTTAGATAGTAGTTATCAGGAAAAGAGATAAAATGTCATTATTGGGGAAAAACAGGGATTCACAGCACGACAGCTCTCAGAATCAACTGTGTCAAAAATCACTCATTTTTTGGAAAGGAAAAAGGTGTTTTCCAGAAAGTCTTTCTAGAACATCAGGTTTTTCTGTGAAAATGTACCCCTCACCTTCAATGCCTTCAGGATCTTCAGCCTAGTATCACGAGAAACCCTGGTGAGGCGCTCTCTGAGCGAGGCCGGAGGAGCTTCTCAATCGTCACATCCCCATTTCCACATATCGGGGAGGCCAGCACACCGCTTCCTCAGCAGGTGATGACACTGGGATGACACTGATCTCACTGTGTGACTAACGCAGCAAACAGGTGCACGAATAACCACATGCTCAGCAGATGGCTAGTGGGAGCGAGCAGTAGGCTGAAGTCAGCAGTATTGGCCTGTCAAGGGAAATAGTGGCCTGGTAACAACAGGCTTGCTCATGACACCCAGTTGTAAAGTCCACGTCTAATTGTTCACATTATCCTACAAGTTTCATCAGAGCAATGAAACCAACCGGTGCTGTCTGTCAATTCACGTTTATCATGCTCGTCAGAGGCAGAATGAGTTGTAATCATTTCCAACGTAGGACAAAGCGGAGAAAAGATTGACTGTTTGTCGTACGAGGCATGCCTTTGGATAGGCAATAACAAACAGGAAAATATAAGTTCCTTCCTCTTTTTTTTTTTTTCTTTTTTTTTTTTTTTGTGGATAGCTACACCACAAAGCACTACTGAAGACTTGCGTTTTCCAGTTAAGTAATGTTTTAAAACACAAACCCTAGTGATTTTGTGGAAAACACAAGAGAGGATAAGACAAGACAAAGAACAAGACGAGGCAAGACGTAATAGGACTTTTGACCTGTTATTCAAAATAAATTTCAGAATAAAATATTTTAATTAGCAGTGCCAAGGATATGTAAACTATTAGAAATGAAAAAAGCCATTAGATTGTTGTTTTCTGTTGTTCTAAATATTTGGGATTCCATTCATATTCTTAAAGTTACCGTGCCATCAAACTCATATTTTTTCAAACACACCAAACACAACTATGTGGGTTTTCCTGCACTGTGAATTTCCTGGGTTTTGTGCTGCTATTTTTTATTAAATTACTTTTAATCTGTTGAATTTTTTAATGTTTCCTTTACAATATTGTTATGTTAATCTTTAAGACCCAGTGGTGAAACTGCATCAGTTTTTAACAAAAAAAGCCCCAAAAACTAAAAATAAAGAAAAGGGATTGCACTGGTTCCAGATGACCAGAAGGCAAAAAACGTTGGTGGTCCTTTTCCTTTTAGTTCTAAAAGGAAGCAAGAAGAGTTTTTATTTCTATTTAAATGCTTAAGAGGGGGTTTTGTCTATCAAATATACTGTCATTATACATTTTTGGAAGGAGTTGTAAGTGAATGACGTTTCTATTAGCATTCAGGGGCTATTTAAAAACCTGGATCATTACAGAAATCTCTAAAATATGTGATTGAGAACTTTTAAATGTTTATTATTGAGCCAGAGTAGTGCACCAGAATATCGAAAATAGAGCTTTTTCATCATGCAAATTTGCATACTGTGGACTGTGTCGCATAGCAGCAACAGACTTAAGAGCAGATTTCCCAGACTGTTAGCCTTCCTCAGCATTAGACATATTTCTGCTAAGNTGGTCCTTTTCCTTTTAGTTCTAAAAGGAAGCAAGAAGAGTTTTTATTTCTATTTAAATGCTTAAGAGGGGGTTTTGTCTATCAAATATACTGTCATTATACATTTTTGGAAGGAGTTGTAAGTGAATGACGTTTCTATTAGCATTCGGGGCTATTTAAAAACCTGGATCATTACAGAAATCTCTAAAATATGTGATTGAGAACTTTTAAATGTTTATTATTGAGCCAGAGTACTGCACCAGAATATCGAAAATAGAGCTTTTTCATCATGCAAATTTGCATACTGTGGACTGTGTCGCATAGCAGCAACAGACTTAAGAGCAGATTTCCCAGACTGTTAGCCTTCCTCAGCATTAGACATATTTCTGCTAAGGCTTAAGTATTTCAAGGAAGGAAGGAAGGAAGGAAGGAAGGAAGGAAGGAAGGAAGGGAGAGAGATGACAGGTGTCCATGGTTACTTGCAACATCACAGAGTTATATGATGCTGCCCACTGGGAACAAAGGATGGCAACTGCAACTATCTGAAATCCACCAGAGGCATAACTATTCTCTTATATAAGGCATCTGTACAGATGTGGGCTGGAAAGAGCTTCCAAAAGAAGCTGTAGATCAATTCAGTGTCGAGTACATTCTCCCCAGAGAAGATAAGGCTCAATTTATGTACTTCAGACTCAATTTGTTTCAGATTGCAATAAATTTCACCTCCTCCCAACAGAAGTCTAATTAACTTTTTTATAGCAATATGTGAATTCAGGGTGAGAGATCCTGTCATCCAAGTCAAAGGCAAGCAGCTTAACTTCACTGTCCTGATTATTGTATTTAGATCGATTTAGAACCCATCCTTGTAACATATATACTCTCACTCTTACATTGCAACTACTACTTTTAGCTTTAATGCCAGGTTTATTTCTGATCTGTGAATATGTTTGTGGATGTCAATGCGTGCTGCGTACACATATATGCTTAAAACAATTTTTTGTAAGCACGCTGGGAAGTTGAGTGTGAAGATCACTTTGTTCCTGGGTGCTAGGGTCAGGCTGTTCCAGAAACAAAACCTCCCACTAGAAGGATTTGGGTTCTTTGTAAGCAGCAATGAGGAAACAGTTGCGTTTGGGCAGGCTGACACACTGTCTGCATTTTTTTTGTGCTTACGGAATCTGAACTGCAATGAATTCAGAGAAATTAAGGGGAAAGTGAGAAGGGACGCACTGGAAAGAGTTGAGTACGTCAGATGCTATGGTTGCTGTGGTTTGCCTTCAGCTAATAAGAGTTTACAAAAGACTTCGTAACCCAGGGAAGTTATTCTATTCTTTGGTGAGAGCATAACATATCACAAAATCACGGAATTGTCAGAGTTGGAAGGGATCTCTAGAGATCATCCAGTCCAACTCCCCTGCTAAAGCAGGATTGCCCAGAGCATGTTACTCAGGACTGCATCCAGGTGGGTCTTGAAAATCTCCAGAGAAGGGGACTCCATGAACTTCCTGGGCAGCCTGTTCCAGGGCTCTGTCACCCTCACCATAAAGAAGTTCTTCCTCATATTTGAATGGAACTTCATATGTTCCAGCTTGTGCCCGTTGCCCCTCATCCTATCACTGGAAACCACTGAAAAGAGTCCAGCTCCATCATCCTTCAACCCACTCTTTAGGTACTTGTAAATGTAGATAAGGTCTCCCCTCAGCCCTCTCTTCTTGAGGCTAAATAACCTCAGTTCTTTGAGCCTTTCCTTGTAAGGGAGGTGCTCCAATCCCTTAATCATCTTAGTTACCCTATGCTGGACCCTCTCCAGTAGTTCCCTGTCTCTCTTGAACTGGGGAGCCCAGAAAGCCCAAAACTGGACACAGTATTCCAGTTGTGGCCTCACCAGTGCAGAGTAGAGGGGGAGAATGACCTCCCTCGACCTGCTGGCCACACTCTTCCCTATGCAGCCCAGGATTCCATTGGCCTCTTGGCAACAAGGGCACATTGCTGGCTCACGGGAAGTTTGCTATCCACTAGGACTCCCAGATCCTTCTCCTCAGTAGTGCTTTTCAGAAGATCCACCCCTAACCTATATTGGTGCCTGGGGTTCTTCCTCCCCAGGTGTGGGACCATACACTTGCCCCTGTTGAACCTCATTAGGTTCTTCTCTGCCCAGGTCTCCAGTCTGTTCAGGTCATGCTGGATGGCCCTCTAGAGTGTCAGCCAGCCCTCCCAGTTTGGTATCATCAGTGAACTTGTTGAGGATACACTCTGTCCCCTCATCCATTGATGAATATGTTGAACAGGACTGGGCCGAGTATTGACCCCTGGGGACACTGCTGGTTACAGACCTCCAACTTGACCCTGCTCCATTAATTACAACCCTCTGAGTTCTGTCACACAGCCAGGACTCAATCGACCTCACTGCCCCCTCATCTAGCCCATATTTCCTTAATTTTCTAATGAGGATGTTATGGTAGACAGTGTCAAAAGCCTTGCTGAAATCAAGGTAGATGACACCTGCTGCTCTTCCCTCATCCAGCCATCCAGTTATAACATCACAGAAGGCTACCAGATTGGTCAAGTATGATTTACCCTTGGTAAATCTGTGTTGACCACTTCCTCTAACTTCTTTATCTTCAATGCGTTTGGAGATGACATAGAGAATGAGTCACTCCATTATTTTCCCAGGGACAGAGGTGAGACAAATTGGCCTGTTGCTTTCTGAGTCTTCCTTCTTGCTCTTTTTGTAGACTGGTGTGATATTTGCCTTCCTCCAGTCCTTAGGCACTTCTCCTGTTCTCCAAGACTTCTCAGAAATGATGGAGTGTGGCTTAGAAATAACATCTGTCAGTTCTCTTAGCACTCGTGGGTGCATCCCATCAGGGCCATGGACTTGTGGATGTCTAGGTTGGCCAAGTGGTCTCTAACCCAGTCCTCCCCAACAGAGGGAAAGTCTTCCTCTCTATAGACCATCCCCCTTGTCTCTGGGGTCTGGGATTCATGAGGGGCAGCCTTGGCAATGAAGACCGAAGCAAAGAAGGCATTCAGCAACTCTGCCTTCTCTGTCTTCCACCACTGAGGCACCCACCTCATTCATCAGTGGGCCTACATTTTCCCTAGCATTCCTTTTTTTATTGATATATTGAAAAAAACTCTTCTTGTTAGCTTTAACTGTGGTAGCCAAGTTAAGTTCTGCTTGGACTTTTGCCCTTCTAATTTTTCCCCTGCATATCTTCACTACGCCTTGATACTGCTCATAAGCAACCAACCCCCTTTTCCAGAGAGTGTAGACTTTCCTTTTCTCCCTGAGGTCCAGCCAAAGCCCTCTATTTAGCCAGGCCAGTCTTCTTCCCTGTCGGCTTGTTTTATGGGACCTGGGGATGGCCTTCTCCTGTGCTTTTGAGAGTTCCTCCTTGAAGTATGACCAGCCTTCCTGGGCACCTTTGCCCTTCAGGACTGTCTCCCAAGGGACACTCTCAACCATGCTCCTAAACAGGCCAAAGTCTGCCTTTCGGAAGTCCAAAGTGGCAGTTCTGCTGGCTCCATGTCTTGCTTCTGCAAGAATTGAAAACTCTATGATTTCATGATCATTCTGCCCAAGACGACTTCCAACCTTTACATACCCCACAAGACCATCTCTGTTAACAAGCAGCAGGTCCTGTAGGGTGCTTTGCCTGGTTGGCTTGCTCACCAGCTCTGTTGGGAAGTTGTCCTCCACACACTCTAGGAACCTCTGGGACTGTTCCCTCTCTGCTGTGTTATATTTCCAGTAGATATCTGGGATATCTTTTCCATTCTCTGGCTGCTGTTCATACAATAGGCTGGACAGTTGATAATAAAAATGAGTCGATGCCAAAAAACCCGTGTTTCTCCAAAAATATATTTTGCTTAGGTATAAAAACTGCACTCTTGTAGAACATATAGAATTATCTATTAGCAGTATTTCTAAAAATGCCAGTCAAGGTCCCAGGATTTAGTTAGTCCAGGCCATGTGCAGATACCTGTGGAATGGCATATCTTCTTTTGAACATCTTCTCTGTGAAATTAGGTGTGAGCAACACTGAGGAGTGTATCAGAGAAAGAAATGAAATGACTGTCCCTGGGGGATGAAGTGCCTTTTTCTCTCCCTAGTGCCACATCTGCTAGGCAACAGATAAAAGGACTTTGACCCAACAGTGATGCTAATGCATCTCTTGATACAGAGGCATTTCTCTGGATGCAACACATTCTCCAGAGCTAACACTCCCCTCACCATGAGGAATAGCCATCTTAGTTATTTAAACTACATTTACAAAGTATTGCCTTCACTGGATTCACACAAAGACAGTATCTATTGTCTCTCCTATTCTCCTTCCAAGCCCATTCCCACTAAGAGCCAGCATTTCCAGAACAACATCCTTGTAGCTATATCTTGTAGCATGAAAAGACCCTGGATTCTGCTGGTCCAAAGTGGCTCTATGCTCTGCTCAGGCATACACGCAAGTCTGCTGAAAGCAGCTGTTGATGGGTTACACTTAACCCATGTTTGTGTTTGTCTCTCTTAATTATGCCCGTTTGTGGTTCATTAATATTCTGAGCTAAATGCTGAATCAACATTTCCTGTTGGTGTTTCTTGTTTATCCTATGGGGTAATATACACAATTGCAGCTCATTTCTTAATCTTAGTATTAACCACCCTAGCTAGAGCACAACTAATTTTCAAAATCCACTCAATGCCAAAATCATCAAATAGGTGCTTTTTGTCCTAAACATAGGACATTTTTTTCCGGTGCTACCTAGATCCTCTTCATAGTTTCACAGGACAAGACTACTCTCTGAGTTCGTAAGTAACATTCTGTTTTTGCTGTGGCAAGCTTTCTTTTTTCATGTGCCAAGGGAAACACTGCACTAGGCCAAATGACTCAACATTGTTTGGGAAAAGCTATAACTACTGAGGGCACTCGTTATGAAAGTTCATCTCATTAAAGGTGGTTAGGAAGAAAATCTCAGGATGAAAGGAGGATTTTGTGAACCTTTCTCTGAAAGCATATTAATCCCTAATAAGATAAGGTATGGTACAGAGCATACCACTAGTTTGACCTGTGGTAACTCCTCTGAAATTATTCAAGGGATGAATTTGTCAAGCTTGATCTGTAATCTTTTATTTATAGGCAGAGTTCAAATTGATTCTGTTGCGTTCATCCTCACTTTCGCTTCTTCAAAAGCCCATGGGACACAAAGTGAGAAAAAAATTAGCAAACTAGTATGGTATTAGTGGAACTTGCAATGAAGAACCAATATAAGGACTCTGATACAGTTTGCAGAGAGAGATGTATTTGTAGGAAGGCTGATTCAGTATCGTTAAATCCACCAGGAACCTGCTTTTTAGAGAAAGGATGAATTAGGGTAGCAAGAGACACAACCTCTGCCAAGGGGGTAGACATATATTTTTGCTACACATGCATATTTCCACAACAAGTCAGTATTCTTGTTTGTGGCCAATATTTATAGATTTGTCTGATGAGTTTCTGATCCCAATGATACAAGTATGAGGTGTATTTGAACTGGACCTATGCAAATATCTCACCTCTGGAGAATGAGTTATTGAAAATGAATACTCACACATACCCATCCAAGGTGAGACTAGCAGAAGAAAGATTATCTATGGGGTTCCTTAGCGGTCACGGTGAGGAGGCTGATTGGCTACCCTGAGGCTTTCCATATCTATTCAATTTGCACAGAAGGATATGCTCCCCTTCTTCCTACTATGTGGGCACAAGGTTAATCTCCCAGTGCACTGCCTGCTCAAGAGACCTCAGAGCAGGATGTAGGCTCTTTTCTTCTCTCACAGCATCTGTTTCATCTGTAGCTAAGATCTAACAGCTTCTAGGTTGAAGTGATTTCACCTTCTTTCCAAGTCATAACTCAAAGAAAACTCTGTAGTCTGCCAGGGCTTAATCCTTAGCAGACTACTGGCAGTACTGCTATAGAAAGAGGAAACACCAATGATGAAAAATTTTAAGTCCAAATAGATACTACCCCTATAATAAAGGGAGTAATGGTCAGTGATATATCTTTCAGCAGTTGACTAGCTGATCTGGATTCTCCCTTTTTAGACTATTTCTTCCATGCATAGGTGGGTAGATGCCTCATTCCACTTCATGAACTTTTTCCTGCCTCTGTACAAGAGACAGAATCATCTACATTGTTCATTTCTCTTTATTTCCTATTTTCTCTGTGCTTCATGTATTTATTCCTCTGTATTTTTACCTTTACTGGTGGCACAGTTCCAACTTTTGGTTTGAACTGTATATCTTCATCTAGTCAAGACAGTTTTTCTCTGGGCATAAATTTGATGAGAAGTTCATGTAAGGTATTTACTTTTTTCTTGCATTAGTTCCCTAGCTGGCTCAGTCTGAAGTCACCAAGGAGCAAGAACGGGACCAAAATATTGTAGGTTTATATGTGATTTTTATCATAATTTGCAGACATAAGGCTTCAGGTATCACCTTCTAGATATAAATTTGAGACATACAAGATATTGTGGACCCAGCTGGCACTGAAAAAGAAGATGCTTTGAGTTTTTACTTAATAAGTAATCTTTCATATGTTCTTTCATTGCCCCTGCCCATGGGCAAAAGGTGAGAGAAGCTGTAATTGAGCTAATCCTCTGTATTGTGCTAGTGGGCATAGGAAAACACATCCTGCTTTGAGATATTGAAATAAACTCCATTTATGATGTTCTGACTGTGCAGCGAGATTTTTCAAAGCTTGACACCTCTTTGGGGATAATAGTATCAAAATCTCTCATTCTCCTCTCGAATGAAGAAAATTACAGCTGGATTGATGTTGATAGGAGTTTTGCATGAATCTCTGCATGATTTATTTACTACTGGGACCTGCCCTTTCTGGGTCACCTTGTCTTTACTTCATATTTTCATGCTTTTAGCAATATGTCATATCTCATTGACAGTTGGAATACCTTGGAATTAACTATGATGGCTTCCATCACTAAACGTATTGGGTCAGCTGAGTTCGATGCAGAGCCTCTAGAGACTGATGTCTTCCATTGCGGCCGCTTTGTTTTCTTGTCTTCACTCTGAATTTATTCCAGCTTTGACTTCTAAGAGAAGGCTTGACACTTCTTTACATATGAATCAGTTTTCTTCATTGCACCTTTCTAAAAACCTATGTAAACATCCTCCACAGGTTATCCAGTTAGTGTTAAACCAACCCTTGCAAAACACTACAGTTTTCTTCGATAGACAAGTAATAAATTCTTGAACTAATTGAATATTTTACTTATTTTAGGAAAAAAATTCAAACTACTGTCTAAAAATTGTGATCATGATGTTTCAGAACTGCAAAATAATACTATGTGAAAGTTCAAAAAACTGGCTTTTCTCCTGATCTTACATGGCCGATTACATTATTACACCTAAAACTACAATTCTTTATTTCCCACCAGTGAGTTGAGAAGTCTTTTGTTCTCTTGCTAGAGAAGGAAAAAAATAATGGAGTGAAATATGTTGACCATTAAAGCTCCATATGCAAAGACAGATAGAGGAAGCCAAACCTGAAATTAAACCAGATGGCCTCTATGAATACAACTGGCTTATTAGACAAATGCAAAGTTCTTTCATTGTAGCTTAAGAATTTATACTAAAGTCTAAATTCCAACAAAATTCCTCGTATATATGCAAACTTGTATGCAGAACCTGGCTGTAGGCAATTCCCACTGTTGCACACTTCTTAGGCATTTGAACTTTTCTTTGGAGGTGACTTGATGGATTAAGGGCAGAAGGTTGCATTTTGGACACTTGAATGCAACCCTTTAAGATTTTCCTCTGCTTGAGATCTTTTTTTTTAACATTGTATTTTTATACATAATTTGTGTACAAACCTATTGCCTTTCCTGAGGCTGATAAGTAATGTTTGGCTGTAAACCAATTTAGCCTTCATAGAAGAATTAAAATGAAGGCTTGAGTACACATTTGAAAGTGCAGGCTTCTCACAGTTTTACAAGCTTGAATCACAAAACAACTTGAATCACCTAAGCTTGGGTTCAAACAACCTCTGGACAGCTCTGATGGCTTCCTTCCTGAGATTCACAAAGAGATAAATAGGAGATTTAAGCTAAGTGGTGCTTATTTCCACGTCTCAATAACAGTCTATTGACCAGAAAAGTAAAAATCTTTCATCCCATAGTACCTTTAAGAATGTTATTGTTGTTCATTTGTGGTTGATTTCCTCTTCCATTAGATATTTTTGCTTTCACTGCTGAATTTCCTGAATGCAGATTCTAGCTAGCTGATTAAAAATGGAATCTTTATAGCTTTTAGGGAAGACACTTGATCTGTTTATTCTTTCTGACAAAAATACACAGTGCAGTTCCTTTGTTTAAGGATGAAGACATTTTGGCTGGATTCACAACTTTTGATACTCTACATTTAAGGCTTTCAGTGAAAGCAGTTAAATTGTTTGAAAGCTGGTTCTGAAAATGTAACTGTGAAATTCCAGCAGATATAATTTTTATACACTTATTTAATGGGTTTTGTTCTGACAGATGTCCTATATTTTCCCTACCATTTATAAAGTCTTATCAATGTTCCAAACTCGAGAGGAATCTCCAGCTCTATTCCTACAAGCTGAATCTCTAGTTTGAAAGTCCCAAAATTGTTTGGCTACTATCAGTCTTGGAATTAATATTCATTGTGACATATTTGTTTTACCTCTTGCATCTATCTTTTTTTAATCCATCTGTATATGTGTGCATACTTGATGCAATAGTTTGTTGAGCATCTTTCCATATTGCTTACTGTGGTGTCATGTCTTGCCAAAAGGTAGGGAGGGGAAAGGAACATCTTCCTATTGTGTGACCTGTTTCCTCTTCTGCAATAGCCTGACTTAATTGTATGCTGTGTTTGGCCTCTTCCATCTTCTGTGATTAACAGGAGTAAGTCCTGGCTTGAGCCTGTGCCTGTAGGGCCCCTACCAATTATCATCTGGCACCCACTAGTCTTGCCAACTTTACAGAAATGTGTATTTCACAAAACTTCTCAGGCACAAAGTAAATTGGTTTTCTTTCTTTCCTTCTTTTCCCTTTCATTTTTGGTAGCAATTCACATACCATTGTCTATTTCTCCAAAGAAACCCATTTTTTGTATCCTGCTCTGTACTAGTCTACATAGTGAGCACTGTTCTGGCAGAAAGCACAAGTCCTAGATCTGACATTGCAGAATAATTTTCAATATTTGTTGACATTATCTTTCAAAATATTTCTAAGTACTGTATTTTCCCAAATATTTCTAGGTTGTTTTGTTTGTCTAGCCTACTCCAGCAGATAAAACCGTTTTTACTCAAGATTTCTGGTGCTAGAATATCAAAGTGGAATCTCACTCCAATATTTCACATTCAGTGAAAAGAAGTTATGTAGGAATTGAAGAAATTTGAGGTGTTGTGGTGAAATTAGCCATGATTTGACTTGAGTCAAATGGGTCTCTGAAGCTCCTCATCTGCACAAGTAAAATATAATAATATATTATTTTCTTGTTCAATTTCTCAAGTACTACAACAACATTTTTCATATGGATATAACTAGTAGACACAGTAGCTTGATACACAACTGTATGTATAGACAGTGGAGGAAAAAGTTCTGCTAATGTTTCTGCTAAAAGATTTAATGATCCAAAACTTAGATGCTAAAGTACATAATCTTTAGTGTGCTACCTTTATGACAGGAATACAGAAAACTGTGAAGTGTCCAGTCTTCCTGTAAGCTGTTTGTGAAGAGTTAATGACTTCAAACAGAGTCCAACACATGAAGGTACACTAAAAAAGGGGCCATGAAGAGGGCAATGAACAAAGCTGAAAGGAACCATGGGAGCTAGGGACTTGTCTGAGATCTCACCATTCCCTCAATCATCAACATCTTACCCAGGACTGCCTCAGTTTTACTGGCTGTTTTTTTTGCAGTATCACTACACCTTTCAAAAAAAATGGGATGAGGCTGCACTCTGGTCATTGCAGCACTCACCCACAACATGGGAGATCCATGCTCAGTACAGTCTCTTCCCTTATAGCAGATATCTCCTTGATCCCTCAAAACTGTAGTAAGTATCTAATGATAGAATCATAGAATCACAGAATTTTTAGGTTAGATAAGACCTTGAAGATAATCAAGTTCAACTCTAAACCTAACACTACCATGTCTACCACTAAACCATGTCCCTAAGCAGCACATTTACATGTTTTTTAAATGTCTCCTGGGATAGTGACCCAACCACTTTCCTGGGCAGACTGTTCCAGTGCTTGACAACCCTTTCAGAGAAGAATTTTTTCCTAAAATCCAATCTAAACCTCCCCTTGAGGCCATTTCTTCTTGTCAACACTTTTTATTTGGGAGAAGAGATCAACCTCCACCCTGCTACAACCTCCTCTCAGGCAGTGGTAGACAGCCATAAGGCCTGCCCTCAGCCTCCTTTTCTCCAGGCTAAACAACCCCAGTTCCCTCAGGCACCCCTCGTAAAACTTGTCCTGTAGACCCTTCATCAGGTTTGTTGCTCTTCTCTGGGCACGCTCCAGGACCTCCATGTCTTTCTTGTAGTGAGGGGCCCAAAACTGGACGCAGTATTTGAGGTGGGACATCACCAGTGCTGAGTACAGGGGGACAATCACTTTCTTAGTCCTGCTGGCCACATTATTTCTGATACAAGCCAGGATGCTGTTGGCCTTCTTGGCCAACCTGAACACACTGCTGGCTCATATTGTCCTAAAATGGTGATTCAGGTACTTCGGTGATTGGTTTCAAGAATTTAATAACACAACTGATTAGCTTATTCAAAACCAGAACACCACGAGGCTGATACAGAAGGACAGTGTATATTTCAAAACTGCAGTGTTAAGCAGGAATTTGCCTAGAGTTTAGATGTACAGAGTTTGGGGATTTCTTACATTGTAATTTCAGACTGCAATACCACATGTCAATGTCAGATCCAGTCCTGAGCTAATGAAGCTCACCAAACCATACAAAAATGTTAAAAATAAATTGCTAAACATGAATGCATGGGCTAATATGCTTTGCTTATATATTTGCCTGGCAAAATGTTACACAGATCTGATTTACTGCCTCTGTTCAGGCAGTAAGCATTACTGCACTAAATATGTGTTCTTTTCCATGTGGAGGAGCAGAGCTAAAGCCTGCTGTTCATTTACCATCACTATCCTCTTCACCTTGACTCTAGGAGACAGATGAAATCCTGGAACATTCCTCCTGCTTTGGCAAAACAACAGCCTGAAGTCTAATTGGTGCAATGCATTCATTTTTTGACATGCACATTCTTCCTAGATGACCTTAAAGAGGAGTTACTAACTTGATGGCCATCATGATGCTATTGCCAGAAATTTTGCAGTAATTTAAAGGGCAATCAGAATAAGTCAAATATTTACATGCTGAGGGTAAAACAAGGGGAAGGCACTGTCTATACTCCAACCCATAGAAAAATGGTCATTCCACTAAAACAGATGTGCTAGTTAAAGTTAACTAAGTATATTTTAAAAATCTCAGTTGCTCCAGCCATCATTCATCAGTATTTCATAGTATTGCTTTTATAGAATTATACTTATTCAAATAATCAAAATGTTCCATTAACTGCAAATTCTTGGAAAATCCCTGCTAGGCAGTTAGAAGGTTGTCTTTGATTCCATATGGCTTTGTGTGACTGTAGCCTGGAATATAAAAGCTGTCCTGAGGAATCCTGTGATTCTGTGAATCCGCTGGCACAGAGTTTAATCCACTCTAATCTGATTATACCCAGAACGAAAGGAGGTTAGATAATAGTAGAAGTTAATGGATCAAACTGCTTTATATACGTCCAGTGCAATTCTGTTGAATTCACCTGGTTGCACAAAGTATGATAAAGGCAGAATCTATTCTGACAGCCATCTACTCAAACACTGCCTTCAAAGTAAGTTTCAGAATCTGATTCCCAGGTCAAGTTTTTTTTTACATTTTAGTATTCATCATTCCCTCTTCTCCTCTGGGACAAGCAGTTTTGGAGAAGGATGTTCAGACATGGTTGAAAGGACCTCAACATTCAGTATAACAAAAGAAAAAATATTAATAAATCAATAAAAAAAGTTAATATTTATTGTAATTGTGTATTTTGAAAGAGGTAGATCTTCTGGTCCTGGCATTCTTCCAGTGCAACTTGTCAAACCAGGTTACATTTGAAATGTGCCTGCAGCCAAGAATGTGAGAACTCAGCGTGACGATGTGCAGAGGCTTGTTTGATTTGGGGTGATTTTCACTTTTCATCAAAGAAACTACCTGATCCTTTTTCATGGGTAATATTGCCAAGGCTCATTATTATTCTTTTGTTTGCTTTGGTTACTGGGGCTTATTGGAGGAAACATCTCATTTAATTTAAAGTTTCTTCATTATGAGACACTTCTTGTAAAGATGTGATGTTCTGCTTTGTTCTTTTGACTTCTAATCCATAAACCCCCCCTTACCTTTGCCATGTTTATTGACACCCAAGGGAGTCTGCATTGCATAACATGTCAGACTTGATTTGTTTGTTTTCCCTTCCCACTTGCCTCTGTTTTTCGAGGGAAAAATTCTCCAAAATTCATCTTTTTCAGACCCAAATTACAAGAGCTTATGTTTGAAACATTACTGATTTCAGAGTATGAGGAAATTAATTTCATATGGCAACATCAACACAGGAGATAAATCATCAATCTACTCTGTCTCAGCTTAGAGGTGTTAACATACAGATCAAGGATTGTAATTTCTTTAAACATGCTAAACTCAACTGGCTGTGATTGTCCAAGCACATTTCTAATTAGTTTTTAAATATAAGGAACTCTCGTTGTTTTTCTATCAGAATAAGTGCCCGGTTTCTCAGTCAAAGTAGTTGTAGTGACTTAGGTCTGATTTTAGTGATCCCTGTTGGTTTTAATGCAGTATACAATTTTTAGCTTACGTTTTTTCATGGTTGTGAAAACACAAAGCTGCCAAGCAGACAGAAGATAACCTGAGGTCCATACCATCACAGCTTTTTAGAGTTTCTGTATGAGAAACAACTATCTGTCTAGATTGTTTTCTGCTTTTGTTTCAGTCCTCGCTTTCCAGTTAATGGAAAGATGTTACGACTTGTCAGGTGAGAAAGTCATGAATAAATATTGAGTGTTAATTAAATAAATATTATGATTTTGTAATATGTCCCTTTTGTCTATTCTCAATTCTTCTTTCTTCCCTCATTGTCCAAATACTTTTTGCCTTTCCTGTCAAACACTACTTCTTATTCTCCTGGTTTCAGTTTTCAGTCCTTGTTCACATAAGATTTAATTTTTCAGCTGAAATTAAGGAATCATAGAATAGTTTGCATGGGAGGGGATCTTTAAGGGTCATCTAGTCCAACCCTGCAATGAGCAGGGACATCTTCCACTAGATCAGGCTGCTCACAGTCCTGTCAAGTTTGACCTTGAATGTTTCCAGGGATGGGGCAGCTACCGCCTCTCTGGGCAACCTGTGGCAGTGTTTCGTCATCCTCATTGTAAAAGTTTCTTCCTTACATGTAGTCTAAATCTTTCCTCTTTGAGTTTAAAGCCATTACCCCTTGTCCTATCACAACAGGTGCTGCTAAAATCCATCTTTGTCCCCATCTTTCTTATAAGCCCCTTTAAGTACTGAAAGGTTGCAGCAAGGTCTACTCTGGACCCTTCCCTTCTTCAGGCTGAACAACCCCAAGTCTTTCAACCTTTCTTGTAAGGAGAGGTGTTCCAGCCGTCTGATAATTTTTGTGGTCCTCCTCTGGACCTGCTCCAACAGGTCCATGTCATTCCTGTGCTGAGGGCTCCAAAGCGGGATGGCATACTCCAGGTGGGGTCTCACCAGAGCGGAGACCAGTGTATCTCCAGTTCTGTCCTGCTTTTGAAGACCGTGACTGAAACCTCTTTTGTTTTTGCTCTGGAGGCTGGAATCATGTCTCATTTGCAGTTTAAAACTTTCTTTTACATAGTCTCCTTTACTCAGTGTCTTGCAGATGCTCCTGTTGAAATGCCCCCTATGCTTCTTCCATTTCCCCCCCATTTTGTTAATGGAATCAAAATGCAAGTTATTTCCCTTCCTTCACATATCATCTAACCAAGTCTCTCCTGCCTAGAATATGTTGTGGTACTCTCAATGTCAGTTTTGCATACAGCCTCTCTTCCTAACAGTTTTTCTTTTTTCTTTTTTCTTTTTTTTTCCCTGGTTAGGTCGGGCTACTCATCTTTTAAAAATAATTTCTTCAAGCCTTACCACTGCCAGTATTTATTGCGTCTCCTTTTATAAACATTCCTCATTGTAACACCAGAGCAGTTACTTAACAGCATCCCTACGATGAATTTATCCTGCAACTTCCAACACCAGTGTGGAGATAACAGCTGAACTGACAGATGCCAGAGTATTTATTTTGTAGAATACCCGCGTTCTGTAAAACACGAAAAGCCTAAGATCCTTTAGAAGCGCCAGAGGTAACTGAAGGTAAAAAGACAACCATTTTTGAGTGAGAGAAAGGAGTGAGAACAACTTTGTGACAACAGTAAAGTGGGGGAAGCAACTTTGCAAAACAGGTTGGACCTGGTTACTGTTTTGCACCCAGCAACAGCTGATTGTGCTGCGCCGATTGGCTGCAACACTGACAGAGGGTGAAGCAAATTTCTGTCAGACTCCTTGACTCTGAGTGGTTTCCAAACAACGTAGATACTGTGGTGATGGACCAAACCGAGAGAGATAGAATCTGCTCCATTATTCTGCTTGGAGCTGTTTAGACCTAGTTTTTTAATTAACAAAACTTCAACTAGACTCCAGGTATCCCTGGCTATTTGCTATGCAGGGAGCTTATTCAAATTGTCAGCCACTTTTACTCACGCTGAATGAAACCACTGAAATTGTGTGTGTTGCCCCAGGTCAATGCAAATGCTACTTTCAAGAAGAGCATTGACCTAACAGTCAAAATACAAAAAAAATTATTTTGAAGTGAATATCTCCTATGACCAATCTAGATTTGGTCTCATCTGGGAATATGGACAAAGTGCCGGAAAACGAAAGCACACCTTTCAGCCAGGGGCAGATTGGCTTTCAGAAGCCAGCAAGGCATAGACCACTTTTCACAACGGTGTCCTGACCCACACTGCTAATTGAGTGGAAACCCTTTCCAATGAAAGGCTCAATCAAAGTCTCACCCATTGCCCTTTGCAGAGTGAGTCAGGGCTTCCAAAATATCCATGATGTTATACCAATGCTTTCTTCTCTGGTAGGTAAAGTCTACTCTGGAGTCTTGTAACACACATATCTAAATAATTTGAAATACATGTTGAGCTGCAGTTTCTAAAATAAAAATATCCAAGGAAAGAGACATATTTGGGAAATGGGTTCCTGGAGCTATCAGCAAGATGACTGAGGAACAGAGCTAGTAAGAACTTTTTCTGGAAGGACATTCCTGGTTTTCTTGGCCCTACAGAATTTCTCCTCCTTCCTTCCACATCCCTCCAGCAGCACTGTGCAATGTGTTCCAATATTATTTCAATATATCACTAAACATAATTAGTTTAATTTTACACTCCTTCCACAAGTAAACCCAACAGTAAATTATAATTCCACTCTAAGTAAACAAACAATGGTATGTGTGGCCTCTCTTGAAGAATGCTGGTGTGAAAGAAAATGCAGAATATTGTGTAGGTAAGAAAAGCAGTAACAACTGTGCAGTGTAATACATTTCTTCTACTTGCCTTCAGTTCCAGTAGACATATTCAATTCCTCTGAAGAGATGTGCATTTTTCTAAGTAAAAGTGTGCATCCAGTTCTGAAATTCAGAGTAGTCTTTTGCTTCAGTATACTTATGCTAGTCTTTGAGCCTTTCTGTGAGCAGGTGAAACAGTGGATTCGAGAAAAACTAGACTACAACAGGATAAATGCTCCCAAACATTAACTGTGGAGGGAACCAGTGACATATTCAGGAATAGATATTTAGTAAGGGAGCAGACAGGGAGAGAGTTTTCCAGAGGCAAGCAACTTCCTGGAGACGTTAGCTAAGTTATGCTACCAGTGGAAATCTTCAAGGACACTGAATTTTGTAATAGACTTTAAGACAAAACTTGAATAGCATTAAAGAGATGTTCTGTCTCTATATAGAGACATGGAAAACATAGAATCATAGAACTATAGCACGGTTTGGGTCAGAAGAGGCCTTTAAAGATCATCTAGTCCAACCGCCCTGCCATGGGCAGGGACATCTTTCACTAGATTAGATTGTTTAAAGCCCCATCCAACCTGACCTTGAACATTTCCAATAATGGGGCATCTACAACTTCTCTGGGCGACCTGTTCCAGTGTCTCACCACTCTAACTGGAAAAATGTCTTCCTTATACGCAATCTAAGTCTACCCTCTTTAATTTCAAAACGATTGCATCTTGTCCTGTCACTACAGGCCCTGGTAAAAAGGTCTCTCTCCATCTTTGTTATAAGCCTCCTGTATGTATTAAAAGGCTGCAGTAGGTTCTTCCTGAAACCTTATCTTCTCCAGGCTGAACAACCTTAACTCTCTCAGCCTGTCTTCATAGAAGAGGTGCTCCAATCCTCTGATAATTTGTGTGGTCCTCCTCTGGACCCGCTCCAACAGGTCCATGTCCTTCTTGTGCTGGATACCTGAGAGCTGGATGCAGTTCTCCAGGTGGTGTCTCACCAGAGCGGAGTAGAGGAGCAGAATCACCTCCATCAACATGTTGGCCACACTTCTTTTGATGCACCCAAGGGTATGATTTGTTTTCTGGGCAGCATTGCATGTTGCCATCTCGTGTCCAATTTTTCATCTACAAGTATCACCAAATCCTTCTCGACAGGGTTGCTCTCAACCCATTCATCCTCCAGTCTCTACTAATATTGGGAATTTCCCATGTGCAGGACTTGCACTTAGCATTGTTGGACTTAACAACATTCACATGGGCCCACCCTTCAAGGCTGTCAAGGTTCCTCTGGCTGGCATTGCTTCCCCAAAGCAAATGAACTATACCACTTGGCTTGGTATCATCTGCAGACTTACTGAAGGTGCACTAAATCCCACTCTCTATGTCATTGATGAAGCTATGAAATAGTATTGGTCACAGCATGGATCCTTGAGGGACACCACTTGTTAGTGTTTCCACTTGGATGTTGAGACTTTAACTGCAACACTTTGAGTGGAGCCATCCAGCCAATTCCTTATCCATCAAATCCATATCCCTCCAATTTAGATGCAAAAATGTTGTGGAGGACTGTGTCAAAGCCCATATAAAAATCCGAATAGGTGACATCAGTTGCTTTTCCCCTGTCCACTGATACAGTCACTCTGTTGTAGAAGGCCAAAATATTAGTCAGGCATGATTTGCCCTTGGTGAAGCTATGCTGGCTGTCTCTAATCACTACCTGATCTTCCATGTGTCGACATATTTTCCAAGATGATCTGCTCCATGATGTTTCCAGGCAAAGAGGTGAGACTGACTGGCTGGTTGTTCCCCGGGTCCTTCTTTTTACCCTTTTTTTAGAAATGGGTATTATATTTCTTTTTTCTTTTAATATTTCTTTTTTTTTTGGTGTGTCTGACTGACACGACTTCTCAAACATGATGGAGAGGGGGTTGGCAGTTACATCAGCCACTTCTTTCAGGGTGTTAGGATGCATCTTGTTGGGCCTTATGGACTTGCATATGTTGAGGTTCCTTGAGTGGTGTCAAACCCGATTTTCTCAGGATGCTCTCTTCTCTGACGAGATACTCTTTTTCATGAAAGAATGGCCTCAATTAAACCACTGCATTCTAAGTTTTCCCTATAAGCCTTTTCCAATACCTCAAAGGAAATAAATATATTTTCTGATGCAAAGTGCTACCTCACATCCTCTCTGACAAAGATAAAAACAGAGGGACTAAGAAGGTTCCTGGAATTTACAAATCCATGCAGCTCTAATTTTTAAAATTTTATGAGCTTGTCCCTATGTATTTCATTGGACAATTTACATATTGTAAGACTATAAAGGGGGGCAAAATACAGTCACATCTAACAATACATTTACAATGAATTGATTAATTCATCACACTTGTATCAGCTTTCAGAGTTCAAGCTCTCTGTATCAGATGTTATGGCATTTCATAATTTTACAATTGCAATTTCAGAGATGCAGTGAGTCAAAAACCCCCAACACTTGTGTATATCCATATACGTGTGTGTATCATAGATTCAGAGAATAATTTAGGCTGGAAAAGACCCTTAATATTGAATCCAGCTGTAAAACTAGCACTGTCAAGTCCACCACTAAATCATGTCCCTAACCATCACATCTACACATCTTTTAAATACCTCCAGGGATGGCAACTCAGCCACTTCCTGGGGCAGCCTGTTCCAGGGATTGACAACCCTTTTGGTGAAGAAATTTTTCCCAGTAGCCAATCTAAATCTCCCTGGCACAGCTTGAGGCCATTTCCTCTCGTTCTTGTTACTTGGGAAGTTCATTTCTTACTTGGGAAAAGAGTATATAAATTTTCATATGTTTCTCCTAATTTAAACAGCCTACATTTTACACTTTATCTTTTATAAGACACAAGATTTGCAATAAACATTGCCCAAATATCTTCCCAAGTTTTAGAACTGAAGAACACTTATGCATTTTCCTCCTCATGGGCTGAAAGCAGATTACTGACAGAACTTCTGTAAAACAGGCACCAGTCAGTCTAATGGTACATATCCTGTAGGTTTCCCTCCATGCCTGTTTTAACCAGCATTTTCTAGTCTGTCCTGAAAAGATGAGCTCAGTCTTCTTCAGAAGCACTGAATAAGTGCTCCTCCTCCTAACTTCAGTGTAATCTGAAGCTGTGCAACATTCTCTGAAATCACACCACTTCTGCTAAAATGGCTTCCCATTTGACAAACATCTGCTAAACTTATCCAAGAGGACATGCTCCCAGTGAGCTGAACCTATGCAAAATGTCATTGACAAGACATGAATCAGGGTGCTTCATCTCAAAGTACATGGAATTCAGTGAGATCATCTGGCACCTTCCTACATAAACACATCAAAAGCATGTGTTGAACAGGTGTGATAAGACAAATCCATTGCATAATGATAATATTTGCTGGAACTGAAAGAGGCAGAATTGAATGAAAGGTTGAATTGGATGGATTGAATCCAATGAAGATGGATTCAAAGCATGACAGCTGGGTTTCCATTCTTACTTCAAGAACTGTGTGAGGCATGGTGAAAGCTGGAGCATATAAATGATGCTCACAATTAACTTCAGCTGAGGTCACTAGCAGAATTCAGTTTGTGGCATCAAATTTCCAACAGACGCAGACTTTGCTGGATATTTCCAGTTGACCATTACTCCCTAGTATCCCAGGATATGATTTGAGGAATTATTTGAATTCTCTTCAAAGCCCTTATAATTAGCTCAGTTTCTTTTGTCTCTGTAAATCTTGGCAAGTTATGTCTTGTAAATCAATCCCTTCATCCCCCCCAGCAGAGCGTAAGGCAAGAACTATAGAACATACTAAAATTAGGTGAGAACAAAACACTCCCCTTTCAACATATGAAAAGGAAAGTGACTATTGCTTTTCATTTCATTCACATATGCTCAAATGCAGCAGTCACTCTAAGTTCCAGCACACACAAACATTAGTAGCAGTTATTCTCACTGGAACCTTTACTTGTACAACTCCAAACAAGATTGCTTGAAATGGTCACTATGTTTTTTCCTTGTGACAATATTTTTTCATCTGCCCCTCAAATTTTTATCTCCTGCATTTGGCAAGTGCGCCTTGAATGACAGCAAGAACTTTGTTGTGGTCCATGATTCATTTCACTTATTCCCCAGCCACTCCCTGGGTGTGTTTTTATAGGAGAGAACTCTTTTGCAATCTGAAGTAGTACAGCTCTATAACAATGTGGCATCACCTGCCTGCCAGGGAAAGGGACTATTGTGATGAACAGCTTCAAGAGGAAAATGCAACATCCATTCATGAGTCTTCCACAGCTTAATCCCTGATGCAGCAATTTTGTCAAACAAAAATGCCTCTGAAACATCCATCCAGAGGGTCTGAGAAGTGCCACTTGTACAAACTCAAGACCCCTGTGCTCTGCCCAACTCCTGTGTTTGGACATTGTTTATTGTTGGAAAACACTTCCATTAAAAAAAAACAACAACAAAAAAGTACTCAGAGAAGACGTCCTTCAAAGATTTAAAAGAATGTCATATACACAAGCATTACTAAGGCTGAAGTTTTTGCAGAGTCAGCTCGATTTGGTAAAAAAGCAGACTTGAGCTACAGCATAACACTCCACATTTTTGTGGAGTTTTCCTAGCATTTAATTTCACAGGTACACTTCTTGGGATAGTGATAGCCTCTTCTTGATGTTCTTTTGGAGCTCAGCACACGCATACTCAGTTCTTGATTAGTACCTCTAGATTTTCTCGATGTGAAAAACCTAAGAAATAATTACATGATGCTGCATCCTTATGATCCTCAGGCTGAGTATTTCTTACTCATTGTACCTGATGTTGGACTCCTGGCTGGAGGAGATGGTTCATAAAGTCCACAGGTGTTTTAAGTAGAAGCTTCGGTCCAAAATGTAACTATGATCTGTTTCCACAGGGCTGAAAAGTCCATGCACAATTCTGGGGACCCACCTAGTTTCCAAAAAAAGGAACACTGTGAGGTGAACAAAGTACGTCAGGACAGAAAAGAAGGAAACACCCATCTCCAGAGTAGCCTGACGTGTGGTATTGCACTCAACATGAAATCACTTGTTTTCTCTACACTGAGTGTTCTCTTCCTCAGAGCCCAAGGAAAGCACATACGTAACCTGTAAATTGTCTAGGGAAATGTTACGCTATGGTAAGACACTAAAAACCCCCTCTGCATGTGAGCACAGAAGAGGTGATAAACTCAGAATGCATTTGCTATGAGATAATAAGTACTTTGTGCTTACATTTGACTTCCTACCTGGAGCAAAAAAATTATCCAGTGCAGTGGTGGCTAGTGAGCTCAGAAAGCAACTTTGCGACGTGAAAGGCAGAAAATGACCATCCAATTGCTCAATAAATAAAAAGGGAAGAAAAAAATCCTCAGGTCAAAATAAATAAAACTGAGAGTTTAGGCACTTTTTAGCCAATGTATTAGCCTTCCAAGTCTTCTCAACCAATTGACAAGGGAAGCACAAGCCAGACAGAAGATGTTCTTTGTAAAAATCTCCATAAATTGCAAACTATAAGTTTTATATCACCCATAATAATAGTTGTCTAAGTTTCATCTTCATATGAATACATAATAAATAATCAGTATTTTGTTCTGGTGGAAGCATTGCAATGTACTCACAATCGCTTTCCATTATTTGATGCTAACAAAAAAAATTCAGCTGAATGCCCCAAACACAAGCACTAGTGAAATATTTTTTGGGGTCATCAGTCAGGTACGGGCGCTAGTTTATCTATCATATCTGTTAACAGATCATGTCTTAGTCTTAAATGATATTTATGCAGCAACCGTCTTATGTCAACAACTAGAAGACCAACTTGGAAGATGAAAAGATTTTAAATGGATTATTTGTGTATTATTCAACAACATCTTCAGCATCTTAACGTAAAGCAATCAAGATGTCTCAATCTTAAACATACGTCTTTCTTGATATGTCAATTGCCTTGCAGGGTAATTTATTCTTCACCTTATAGCCTTGACTCACAGAGGTAGGTAAGCACATGTATAATCTTGAGCAAGTGTGTTGTCCCATTGATTTCAATAGGTGATTCATAGATCTATTGAATCACAACCTTAGTCTTACTCTGTTAATTTCTTTCCATATGAATAATTCCTTACAGTTTAAATTCCATTACATCCTCTAGTAGTTTGCTTTGTGCAACTAAATACTAACAACGAAGTCTTTGGGGACCATACATTTACAGCCATAGGTCTTTGGGCAAGGGGAAGAATATACTTCAGCCACTTCATGCTATTCACCGTGCAGCATGCTATTTCCAGCAGTTCTTCTCCTGGGTTAGCACATCCATCATTGCACCCTTCCTAATACAACCACACATTTTTAATTGCTATTTGATTTTTCTCAGGTGAAGATAATAATTCATTTTTATTGTTAGTTTTCTGTCTGAAAACACAACTAGATTGTTGCTTTTGCGGGGTAAAATTCTCTTCGAAAGCTCCTTTCTAAGCCTTGTAGGATCCTTTTCTGCTGTAAAGTCTCTCCCCATAGGCTTTGGCAGATGAACTGAGCAGAGTCTGCTCGTGCATTCAGGCAGGCATTTGGCAGGATCACAATTTAACAGCACCAAGTATTTCTGCCTAGGATTAGCAGACTGTTCCCACTGGCATTTTGCTGCCGCTTGCCCCCAGGCTGTAGCAGAAAGGACCACGAGGTGGCAGTACTGCACGAGCAATCGAACTTCGGAAGCCAACTTTTTACAGGATTTGTTTCTTGGGAACATTTCATTTTCTACTGGCAGCCTCAGCGCTTTTTGTAAATTCAGCAACAGCAAGGAGATAACGTGAGAGAAGACTATACCCTCCACATTCTGAAGTGTGTTGGTTAATGGGTCACATTTTTCTGCTAATGAAATATTGTTGTTTGCTTTAATACAGTATGTATTGACATGAAGGATGACACGATATTTTAGGGCACCCAGGAAGCCTGTGACTAGAAGATAAGTTTTCCACATTATCAAAACTTGCCTTCTGTCTGAGAATGGAAGCGTTCAGAAAATCAACACTGAAATGCTGAATTTTAAGGCAGAGCGGAAAAGAACGAGTTCTTTGCAAACATTTTTACAGAAGTGTTGACTTTCTTTGCAAATCAGTGATCTTTAGTGTCAGCACCGCAAAGTTAATTATAGAGGGGAAAAACTGCTAATGTAGCTAAGTTGTTCTCTGTTTCCAGAGGCTGAAGTACCTGGTCGTTTTTTGCATAATGGTCAATTCTGCATAACAATATACTGTTCGGTAAGGTTGACCCAGACGCAAATAGGAATGGCTGAACAATAAATGCTGAGCTTTCAAAGGTCTGAAGAAGCATCTCCTTCCCCTGCCCCTCCATTTCGTAGTGGAATGAAGGCAAAAGCCTTTTGTGAGTGAAGTAGTCCCAGTGATTTGCAAAAGATTATATCAGTGTAAGAATCCTTTGCCTGGCCTAACCTTGGACCTCCAAACTATTTCCTTCAAGGCTACAGAGATCGGAGATGGGTCCAGGCCCTGCTTGGGAAGTGCTGCTCTTGTTTCTCTCCAGTGGGCTGCACAGATTCTAGGGAGAGGATTTGTGTTTGGGAAATGCCGGTGCATTAAATATTCCAGCCGCCCTATGGCTCCCCCAACACAGGAAGGGACCTCTTACTACAGTGGTAACAACTGTCACTGCCCGTTCATAACTCCTCACATGAAACTGGCCTTCTTGTTGTGCCCATGGGAAGGAATGCGCTGTTTGGGTTTCACGGAGCGTTGCCTCAAGCCTCCTGTAAACTTTTTGAGACAGCCATAAATTTAGTGTGAGTAGGTTCTCAGTTTTTGTTGGTGACCAACCGCAGGCACTCGCTTAAGCCAAAACTGGGGACTGCAACTTCTAGGTAGTGTCCGTGTGAGACAAAACAGCCCTCAATTTTGTTGCACTGAATTATGACAGTGCTCTATGTTGACGTGGCACTTCAAGAAAGCAGGATGGCTCCAGCCAACATTTTTAATTTCTGGTACTCAACAGCTTTCTGTCTCCGAAAGAAGAGCCAAAAATAGCTCTTTCCTTCAGATACAAAGAAACAGATGTGCCATGGAGAGCAGGAAAAAATGGGAAGAGGAAATAAATGAAGAATTATCCAAATGGGCAGGAGCCACCACCTATCCCTGAAGGAAACCCTGCCATTAGAGCCCCGAAATTAATGCAGTATGACCCAATGCAGTAAGACCTAGTGAATGAAAGATTAAAGCAGTCAGTGAAGGCAGGTTTCTGTTCCCCAATAAGAGAAGGGATGGGAGGAGGAAAAAAAAAAGAAATAGTGGTTTCTGGCTGCTTGATATTTAACAAGTAACAGACACCTTTCCTCTGTTCTTTTCCTTAGGAGGACGTAAAGGAATCATTTCACTGGCAATGTTTACTCTGGAGATATTCCAAAACAAGAGGAGCAGTCAGCACAAAAGCATGCACAACAGACTCCTGTCAGATCCATCACTTCATCCTCAGCGTGGTTAAAGGCTAATTGAGAGAAATGCATTTCTACACAATGGCTAATATGAACAGATTTATGCATGTGTGTATTTGTTTACAGAAATACATGTACATTCATTTTGTTATTATGTTTTGCCTGGAGAAATAAGCTGAAGTAATCAAACTTGTGCTGGGAACAGTCATGTAAGGTGCTGAAGGACACAAAAGTTTATACACGTAAGTATTTAACAATCTTACTTTAGTTTAAGGAATACCATGAGGGAGAAACCAAGCGAGACCGAGGACAAGTTTTACCTTTGTAGATTCCACTCCACTTGCATTGGGAATCTCTAACATTTCAAGATCTGTTTGAGCCCACCTGGATGGTGGTTTTCCATTTTGTGCTGAAAATGCTAATAGTCAGCCATTTCCCCTGCAAGGCGTTTGGTACACAAAGACAAGGGAGGAAGAACTCATAACACAGCTGCTTTTGAAACCCCTCTGCCACCAAGGCTTTGACCATTCTTCATCTGAGGGAATATGAGTACCAAACTGATCTAATTCTTACAGCAATAGCCACAAAAATGTGTTATGCTAAGTGTTAGGACTGCAATCCTCTTAACACCACATGGAGGAGAGGGAAATTCAATAGCATTCCAAAATTGCCCATTTTCTGTTGATTGCTGAATCCTTCAGCTTGTCTCTTTTCCCTTTTCAGTGTCTGGCAAAGGTGCTCTCTGACTTTGCTTGCCCTGGTCATGTGTGGGACTAACATCTCAGACGTTGTGTCCTCTATCAAAGCCCAGGTCCATTTCCAAGCGCACAATAAAGAATTATATTGTGCCTCAGAAAGTCACAATGCAAACTGCAGGGGACGACATTACTTTGCAGGAGATTATGTATTCAGCAGTCCTCCTCTATCGCCGCAGGGCATTACTTCTCCCGGGCATTATGATCAGACTTCTGTAAATGCTGAGATTTCCTTCATCTGGAAAACCTTACATTTTTGGAAAAGGTTGCAATTGCATTGCTTTCTTATTCTGCATTTTCGAATACCAAATTCTTTAATCTGAAAATGCATGGCTAGGTCTAATTACTATTCCTAAATCCTGCTAAAATAGCTTGCAGCTGATGTTTAACTGGGCTCCCTCACTGTGGAGAAAAGGCAACCAGCAGGTGATGATAGGTTGAACATAATAAAGTCCTTTGGCTGTTGTCTAGGTCACTTCAATGCTACTACCACCACAAATAATCAAAGAAACAACACCCTGCCCCCAACAAAGTACAAGGAAACATTTGGATATTTGCATTGTGAGTTCACATAACAAGATTCAAGAACCGATAACCGCAGTCATCCGCTATTTTTGTTATTGCTTTTATACACAGAATACAAGTCAATAGAGAAAAAAGAACCACTTGCAAGACATTTTAAAAATAAATATGTTTGGGACTAGAAATTAATATCTGCCAAATATTGCTTAATAATCCACCATGAAAGATTTTTTTTTAACATTTTCTCTTCCCTTCTGCCAATACGTATCCCCCAACCAAAACTCCTGCATGGGGTTATGCCTTGATTTTCATCAGCCATGTCAAAAGATGACACAATAGATGTATAAATCTTTGCAGTGAGTTTTGCTTCTAGGAAAAGCTTTCAGGAAAGCACACATGCTCACTCCATGCATATTCAAAACTCAGCAGATGTATCATGATGAGTTGCCTTGATTTGGCTCCAGAATTACAAATTATAGCCATCAGCATACATCCTGCCAAGAGCAGAGGATGAAACTCTGTTTAGTCCAATCATCCTGCTTTAGTTGCAGTCACGATTTTGTGACCATTGCAGAAATACTTCCTTCTAAAAGTATCCCACTAACATTTGTTAGTGCAACTACTTTGAAAATACAGAGTAGTTCTTTTCTTCCCTTGCAAGGCTTCTATCTCTCCCAAGATCTGATCATGACGGATATTACTGCTGATTGGAACTGAGCGGCTGAAACAACATTTGACTGTAGAAGGATGAGCCCAAAATGTTTCACTGGAAATATTTGGGCTTGAGTAGCCTCGACTAAATCCAAAAGATGGCTCCACTGTGACTGAGCAGGGTTTCCTGGCAAGCCTAATTCCAAGGAATGCAGCAGTTCATAGTCTGAGGTGATCTTGTCTCCTCATTTTTTATTTTTTATTTTTTTTTTACATTCTGAAGTAACTTATTTTTGATCCAATTCGTGTTTAAATCAAATTTTTCTTAAAGGCACAGAACAGGAGAACCCTGATCAGTTGTAAACATTGATTTTTTTTGAGTTCCAGTACTTATTCAATATTGCTGTAGAGAAAGTTTCCTACTATAACCCTCTTGAGTAGAAAAGATTCTGAAAATCATCTCCAGATCACAGTCTTTCATTTTCTTCTTTGTTTTCTTCCTGGAATATAGCTAGGTCAGTTTTGGAGAGATGTCATATTGCAGAAATATATTCTTGTTGCCCCCATGTGGAAAACACTTCTGAAAGACATTGGTTTCATGAGATTGTCCTGGACTAAAATCTGAAAAAAAAAAAAAAAAATTACCCAGTAATTTCAAAATAAAGCTTGACAGACTGATGTGCCAACTATCAATGAAAACACAAAGATATTGCCTTATTTTGGATTGTTGCTCCCCAATTTTGCTGTCTCAAAGCAGATAAAGTCTTTCAAACATTTACTTTGGTACGTGTATCCCAAAATATTCTGTCAGTTTGGGATTTCCCCATTCATATGACCACAGTATGACAGGCACAAATCAACATGGTTTCCCTTGGAGGAATTTCACTCCCTTTGAGTCCTTTAATGCTCTCCTGCAGCTGAAAGAAGGACTCAGCAGTGTCATAATTAAGCCAGCTCTCAGCACAGTTCAAGAGACTAATGAGGAAACTCAGCAGTGGAAAGTTGAAACATAAGACATAGTTTAAAAACTGTCTGAGAAGCAGAAAATAGGGCAGAAAGATGTAATCAGTGTCAAATCATAGACAGAAGCAGTGAGTGTCTGTGAAACTGTGCTTTGTCTCAAGGAACTGTAAAAAAGCTCATGTCACAGTCACATCTTGCATCAAAATCAACCTCAGACAATATAGGCAAAGGAAAATACAAAGCTCTTCAAACCATGTTGCCCGGTGTTGGGCCTTTCTGAACACACAACAGTGCACACCAGCCTCAGCAGAAATTCCAGATGTTTTAGGATTTGGTGGCATCACATCACAACTGTTGAATCTTACTTTTTCCTGTCGGATGCCCAGCATTCTTCCATGCTACCAAGACTTCAGAAAGGTACTTGCCAAGGTGCCTGGACACAACAGACTTATTGCACAGACACTGTTAACAAATGCCTGATCAGACATGGCTCCAAAGTTCTTGGCAAGGTCCTGGGTCCTACTGAACTCACAGCTCTTTCAACTATCTAGCATTTTATGTGCTAGACCTTTCAGACTGACAAACATTTTAAATGCATGTTGTTATCAACTCTTTTCTTACTGTGAAGTGCCTGTTCACAGGCAGGTATTAATGCAATGTTGTGGCAGATAACAACAACAACAACAACAAAAAGCATGGTGACTTCAATGCATAAAATGCAATCCCTGGAAAGGATGTTTAGCACTTCTTCAATAGGCTTTTCAAGAGAAATCACCAGCAAAGAAGATTCTGCCTATCTTTCGCTGGAAAAAGTGGGAGTGAAAGACAGTCAAAGGGGGTAATTTCCTTACATGTTTCTTCTATTTTATTATTAGGCAAGCCAATAGATTTAACTCACTATAATATTTTGGGATTTTCATTGTCTGGTTAAATGCAAGAAACAATAGGACAGGCAAATACTTGTTTAAGGTGGAAATCAGGCTCCTACTACATATCCGATTAGAAATACAATGTTATATGTTTACTACAGCTACAATATATTTTTCAATGAATGGTCTGGCCAACATCCTGGCATTGAGCAAACGACTGCAGTTTCATTTTGTGTGGCAATCGAAACCATTCAAAGAGCGATTGAAGTTTAATAAAGCGTTCCATTGCTAACCACCAAACAGTGTCAGATTTCCACTGGCAGGTTTAGGCAAAGAAACCTCTTGCTTTTTCAAGACCAACTGAATCAGGGATGTGTCATCAAGAACCAGCCTTTTTGTTTTAGCTTTATAGTCACTCTACAACTGACTTGGAATGGCAGGTTGCATGTTAATAAAGCAAATGGGTATTCAAATTCTCCATGCCCTGGAAGTATCAGGTCAGGCTTCTTGGAGCGCTGTGAGAAACTAAACCTTTGTTTTTGTCAGAGAGTGTTGGGGCATGGCTGTGCACCATGCCAAAAAAGCAAAAGCTATGGAAGATGGCAATATATGCAGAGCCAAATGCCAGCCAAATCTCACGTGGTGGATTCCATTCGCTGCTAGAGCAGATCCTGGATACAGCTCTGACTGACACAATCAGATGTGCTCTGCCTGACACGAGACACACAGAGGTAGAAAGCACTGGCCACGTACTGTTCACGGCCAGACAGTCTTTAGGATGGCTTCAGACACTGAAAGCAGGACAAACTTGGAGCCTAATCTACATCATAAGCCCACTCTTTCCTATGCCATGTGTAACTGGCAACGGAGCATGTGCCACAGTTCCTCCGTTTGTGCTCAGTCCATGCTGAGCACAGGAGTTCACTGCAGCTCACAGACAGAAGTCTTCTCTCATTAACTCACTTCAACATCGCAATTCATGCTTTCAGAACTGGGGAAGACAGATCCTCAAACTCAATCCCTAATGGGATCACATTACACAATAAGAGCTTTATTCCACTTAAGAATATGTGCCTCAAGTTCTTAGCAGAGGAACAAAGCCGTGTTTGGTGGATGGAGCTGTTTACATACAATTCAAACGAAGCTTAAGTAGCTGATGACTAACTTGCAAAGCACAAAGATTCCTCTTCTGTATTGCTGAAAAATGTTAAAACAGAACCGCTCTTACCCCCACCAGAATATGTCCCTGCCAGAAGCTAATTCAAAGGTCAGGAAAACTAGGGTCCACTTCAAAGTTAGTCTTGGGGTTGTCCAGTGCAAAACTTATGAAACATACTGGAAAAAATCAAGATATGAGTCATTCACACCAATCCATCAAGACATTGTGGGAATCTACTGCTACCACCCTTTGGGCTAAACGACTTTCAGGAGAATTTCCATTGAAAGCAAGTCACAAGAGACTGTTTTGGCCCTCTATAGTTACTTCTTCTTTCCTTTTATTTCTTTCCTTCTTGCTTTATTGCATTTTTTTCTCACTTGCTTTCTTGATTTTCCTTTCTTTCTTGCCTTCTTTCTTTTTTTGCTTGCTTTTTCTCTCTCTTTTGTTCATTTTTTCCCTTTCTTCCTCTGTTTTTTCTCTATTCTTTCCTTCCTTCCATCCTTGATCTTCAGTGTAATTAGAACAAAGGACTGAATCAAGGTTGGGGCATAAGTCTGAGGGTCTAATGTTCCTTAGAGGGGGAGCTGTGGCAAATATAATCAATGCAGAAGCACACAGTGAATGGACCCAGAGAGTTAATCACATGCTGTGCATGAGGCTGAGTCTGAAGAGATGGAAAAGAGTGTCACAGGGCTGGGAAGTGACAATTTCAGCATTATTCTTCTACCTTACAAATGGGGATCAGACACTCTGAGAATATATATATTAACTTGAGCCAATTCACACTGAGAGTTTGTTGTCACAGAATTAAGCTGTAAATGCAATTAGTCACCTTCCCAGTCTCTTATCTCTGCCGCTAGTTCTATGCCATATACTCCCATTCTCTACTGCTCCAATCTTTCCATGGTTTTTCACCCTGAAGAAATGCGTTTTAAGGACATCCCAGCAATGAAATCTGATAAAAGAGCACTGTGATGTGCCTTCAACATTTATTAGGACTGACAGAAAAATATTGATGGGAACTGTCTGAGGGGAAAATTTGGCTTTCAAATTCTACTTTCCACAGAAAATGTGATATTTTCTTCCTGACAATCCAATCCTTTTAGAACAAAAGACAATTCCCATGACAGTTGCATAGCAGCCATATTATGTTACTTTCCCTCTACCAAAGAGTATGAAAGCAATGTTTTCTGGGTGTTGTGGCCTAAGAATGGGATCTAGACTCTGCTAAAAATGGGGGTGTCAGGAACTGAAATTCTCATGAAGGTTCCCAGAGACACATTGCAGAACACTTCTTACAGAGAAAAAATCCCATAGTTTTTTGGTCAAGATTTCTCCAACAACATTGACTTGATGGTATTGGGAATTTTCTGTTGCAAAATGAAACAAAGAGCATCAGACATCTCCAGTTTCCCAGTAACTCTTATCCGAGAGATAAAATAAATTTATATGCTTTTGTACATATTATATCTAATGTCTGATTTCTTGAGAAGTGGAGCCTGAACTATCAATAATTCTTGTCTGTACTCTGAAACTCAACAGGATGAAAACTGCAATTAGTCTCCTGCTCTCATAAACAAACAACTCTTGCATCATCAGATTTGTGTACTCATTTACATTTGTGCTGTATACAGCTGAAGATTACTAAACACTAGATCTAAACTAATTACCTACTGTGCTTAATTTATCTGGGGATTAAGACCCCATTTTAAAAGGAGCCCCACTGCCAGCTTACCATTGGGCTGCACATACAAAGACAGGTTTTGTGATCCTGGTTTCAGTCACTTACGATGTCTCTGCCTCTTCAAAGTACATAGGTACTATATTACCAGAATTATTGCCAGACTTATACTGCCAGACTTGCATATATTGCTATAGATATTTAAGTATGCAAAGTATCATTAGTCTTCAGTGAATACCAGTGCTCTCAAACTGCTGTCAGTGAAATACTTTGCCACTGCTGAAGGTAATAAGAACTTGTATTAAGATAAGAAATATCTTAATTGGGCTGCTGAGCAGCTTCTAAGTTATTCAGTTCAAAAGAGTCATCTATGAAATCAACAGACTTTCCATTTCTTGAAACACCAACTTTCAGAGATTAAATTCTGCATTCCCATAGATGGTAGGCTTGAAAATGTAGACTAAAAGATAGCATCATGTTCCTCTTCAGAAATTGAATCGCATGAGAACTCAGATGGAGATTCACTTGTAAAAGAAAATCATCCTCCTGGGGGGACGCTAAAGCTTGGAGATGAATTTTTTGCGGTTGCAGATCTTATTAGTGGCCAGATTTGCAACTGAGTCTCATTCCCTAAACAGGTACAATGCTCTCTGAACTACATTCTCTCTTAACCAACCAATGAAGAATTAATAAAAATGTTGTAATATTGTTATCAGAGATTTTTTTCACTTTATTATTGCTATGAAAGTTTCTTCACCACTGGAAATCTGCTATCTATTAATAATTTGTGTTCTATCCACCTGCTAGAAATACGATATGCCTAATGCTTTTTTAACGTCCATTAAATGAATGTAAACAAATTTCGGAATTTTTTTGCTGACATCAACTTTCTCTTCTAACAGTTGTCTCGGACCAGGTGTGTTAGGCTGAGCTCATGATGTCAAAACACACTTTCCCCCTGTAAGGCCCATATTTGCCACACAGAACCAATGCTACTTCTTTTGTCAACTCACACTTCAGATTTGGTTTTCCTTCAGGTCTCCTTAGGGCCAAAAGCTTGTTTGATTTCTAATCCTCTGAAAGAAATATTTGTGAAGCTACCCCAAATGAGAGTTACAGACCATATCTGCTCAATTACTTCTCATTTTTACCACAGTTCATTAAGAACCTGTTTTTGTCACACTCTTCTGTGATCACTTATAAAAGGATCCGTATTTGGAGGGTATCTTTGCTATCATGCTCTGCTTTACCACAAAGAGTTTAATAGCCCTTCGTTTGAGATTCACACCGATGATTACAAAAAACTTTACAGACCCTGAGGAGTTTACACTGTAAAGACAACAGCTGACCACTATGATTACCATTGCATGGTGGGAAGCACTAGCATGTGATGACAGAAATTTTAGGAAGGAATTGGAGAACCTCACAGAAGGTAGAGCACAACTGGTTATTAAATATGGCCCCTGAGATGTGGCATTCAGCTTAGGAATTTCCCAGTCCACTGACCCTACTAAACTGGAAGAGCAGAGTGGCTGTAGGACTTTGCAGTGCTTGTCCTGGTTCTGATATCCTTTGCTCACACAGTTGCAGGTAAGGTTTTACCTAGCCCATTTCAGTTATTCCTTTGTTGTAAATGGGTTACTGAAGCCACTTTTCCTTGGGAACAGATTCTGAAGAAGTTGAAGTTATGACTGTGCCATAAAAATCCCAACAACATAGTTGATTCTTCCTTCTGATTTTCTCTATCTGAGAGCACTTCAACAGAAATTATGTACTGGAAGTGAGATTCTTCTCTGAGTCATATCCACTGAATCTATTTTGAGTTACGTGTGTTACATGAGTTTTTGCAAGCGACTGAGAACAGAACGTAATCCAGTCAACACAGTAAGCCAGGTCTTGTCAGTTTCTACAGAAAGCACAAGGAAAACATTGACTATAGATATCATATCACATCACGTTATCTTAAGCCAACAGAAGGTTGTGGTTCATTGTTTTAAGATATTAATTCCACGATATCACAAAGCAGAAGTTTAATGATTCCCATGAACACAGTATTTAGTAACAGCTTAAAAAGCTGGAGGCATGACAGGTGACGCACTGTCCTTTGCTGCACTAGGTGTGGAAATACTACTTGCCATGCTGAGGACAAACCAGAAATTGCGCAAGAGCAATTAACTAAATCTTCCCTGCAGAAGAATCTGCAGACACACCTTGCTTTCTGTACTGAGATCAAAGAGTGCTAGAAATACATTTGCCAAGGCCTTTACCGAGCATTATCCCCACATCACCTGGAATGTGAGCGACATGGTGAATGCTGTTGTCCTCACTGGCATTTCTAACCTGGGATGGCATGCAACTCACATTTGTCTCTTTAGAGAAATGAATTAAGTAGCACTAGAAAGAAACATGAACAACCTGTTGTTACTCAACAGACTCAAGACTAAGTAGAACTACAACGTTTTGCGTTAGCTGAGCAGTTCTGCTTCTTATTCAATTTCACTCTTTACTATCTCAAAATTAGTTTACGTTCCTTTATCTGAATTTTTGTTTTGAATTACAAAAGGCCTTACAAAAATCCTGGCTAGGCAGACAGTCTCTGTGTCCCAAGACGGAGCTGACTTTTTAAAGATTCCAGCAATTTGCCAAAATGATAGACCTGCATTGAGCAGTCTTTAGAGTTGCCCCGCATGTAAAGGAATCAGCTTCCCATCTGTGACAGCTACAAAATAGAGAACAACCGTAACAACAAGACGGCTTCAACCATAAGTAACAATACCTCTAGTGGAACAATATGGGTGAAATTATAAATGTTTAACTTAAATATGTATTTTATTGATCTGTAGATTTTAGCACCAACATTACACTTGGAAAATACTAAGCATATTACAAAAGACTATGACGACATTAGTAGTGTTTTCTAATTATTCTAAATAAAAATAGTTGTAATTGTAATTTTAGACTGTAGGTGTCTATCATCAACCTTATATGCTACACCTGAACAGTGATAACTCAGTTGTATTGTATCACTTGGTTATATTTAACAGAGAAATCATGGAGGTGTAGGTAGGTAGGCAGGCAAAACAGTGCTACAAGTTCAGTGTTTAACTGGGGGCCAATTGTATGCTCAAAAATAAGAACTGAAAATTAAAAATAAATTAAGCCAAATGTTATTATCAATGAAGTTCCATGTGATGGGTTTGACAAAGAGACCTTTAAACTCAGTACAGAGTTCTTCTCCTTTACAGTGCCAGCCAGAACTCACTCTGAACACAGTAGCACACCCAGAGCACTCAGTTCCCTGTGCATGGGTTGGGACTTCCCCTTCTCAGCAGGGGCACATAGCTCTGTTTTTCCTTTCAACAAGACAAATTTAAACATTTACAGAAACGCTCATTTCTGACAAAACCTGAGATTTTAAGGAATCAAAAATAAAACTCGTCCTGCACCCCTGAATCTCATTTCCAAAGCAAATGATGCTCAGAGGAACCATCTTTTGAAAGCTCCCTTTGTTTGCAAACAGGAGTGGTCTGCAGCATCCTCTTCTTACCTGTCATTTTTATTGTCTTACTCTTCCTTGCACCTTGTCCACAGATGAATTCAGACTGTCCTGGTCCTAGTCTTTTCCTTTTTCTCCTGATACAGAATAGTCTCATTCTGCTAGCTGCTTGTTCCCTTTCAAAATGGGAATCGGTGACACTGTTGGAAACTCCAGTGGAGGGAAAAAGTTTGACTCGTAAAAGGTTTCTCTAAGCTCTCTTTGCTTTGACGAAACTTAATGTGGAAAATCCTATCAGGCTTCCTATTTTCTTCTATCCATGCTTCTCTCTATGAAGGAGATCTTTACCCTTTTAAAATATTCTTGCACAGTGTCAGCAAATCAGACATTTATCTATCATTAATCTGCAATTTCCCATTTAACACAAAGCAGCTCACTTGCTCATGACATTCAGAGAATTAGTTATTTAAGGAGTTAAGCATAGGTATTAGTAGAGATAATTGTCTACTTAAAATGTAAACTGACCAAAGTAAAATTTCAATAGTCATTAGTACCAAAACAGATCATGCTGCCTTAATGTAGAAAGGCTGCTGGGGAAAGTCTCATTGACAGAAACGTGTCCTTTCAAAACAATTCAAGTGGCTTCTTATTGTGTGCTGAAAGGAAATAGGACTCTAGATTCTTTAGTTCAGACTTCTAAAGAGAGCTGGCCATGTAAAGATACCAAACCATTTTTGCACAGAAGAGGCATTTTTGAATACTGTTATGATTTCAATACAGATTTTTATCATTGTTTCACAGCCATTTATGAAAAAAAATCTAACTGCTGAACCAGTCTGGCAAAACCTAGAAATCAATGGGCTCCCTAAATATCTCTATTTCCACTACTTTGGACTACACTCCGAAGTTTAAGCAAACCACTGATCAATATCCACAGGACAGGGATGGGTCTCTGGTTCCAGTTATCTCTATAATGATAGAACACTCCTATATATAATGAATATTGGCAGATTTTGTATGAAATGCTTCTTCAACACATTATCAGCCTTTAGAGCAGGAATGGTATAGCAAAATTTTTCACTTTTCTAAACAATAGCCTTCATGCATGTTGTACTGTCATTCAGTGAAGGCTTTGCCACAAGGAATTAACGTGCTCATGATTTAAACTTACCTACAGTGTCCTAGAAGAGTAGCGTTGTTGTTGGAAGATGTGGGAGATATGGAACTGAAGGCAACAGTAAAATGATCAGTTAAACATAATTTGCAAAAATGTTTATTAACTTGAGTAAAGTTAGTAAGAGAACGATGATCAAACAGTTATTCTGCCACTCATTTTTTGCATTCATAATGTTTCCTTCATGGTATTCCATCCTTTGATGTACACACAAATATTCCAGCAGATGAGGTAAGATCTATCTTAAAATCAATGCAGTTTAACAGGGACAGCAAACTGAATTAAGGTGAATCAACATGAGAAGTCTTTGATGCGGTTTAAATATTAAGTAGCTCAAACACTGATCAGTCAAACCTGTTTTGGGAGAAAAATAACTTTTTTTAAAAAAGCAAAACATAGGCTGCTTATGAAGCACAACAAAAGCAAAGTGGAAAAGACTCTTCCCTGAGACCAAAGCAAATACGAGTTCATGGGGTCAAATTTTATAGTTCTTATACATGAAAGATACTGTGCCTAACTTGTGCAAAGCACTTCCTACAGGTGCTACCTGCCCTACAGTTACTTTAATCTTCACCTTAATTAGTTCAGATTACTAGCAAGAGGTATAATTTGCTATTTGGTTTTCAAAAGAACCTCATAGAAGTGTAGAAGAATCAGGCTGATTTGTAACAAAGAAGGCAGATTTCTGCCTCATTTCTTTTGTCTCATTTTCTCCCCAAAGCATTGGGCTTTTCCATTTCTACCAAAGCCAAGGAACTTATATAGAGTGGTCAGATAGTTGCAGTGCAGCAAAAGATACACACTTGTCACACAGCTGAGACATGCCCATTTATACATATTGTGTAACTGAGGACATAGACAGAGAAAACTCAGTAATTTGCCTTAGATTCTCTGCTGTCTCTAACAGTAGGATTTACAAGCATTCTCATGGGCTACGTGGCCTTTGCAGAAACTCAACTGAACTAAAAACCATGCAGTTTGAGGCAGACAAGAGCTGTGCTCCCAGCCATGGAGTTATGATGCAGGACCATGTCCTGCCCTGGGGAGTCACATGAGGTTGGAACATCCCCTACTCCACGAGAAATTCAGTGGAACACAAGCAGAGATCTATTTACTCCTTAGAGATCCCTGGCCCATTAATAAGTTCCTAATTTTGCTCTAATTTCTCCACGTTTGGCAGTCTGGTGCGGCAGGGAAGGCTGAAAGCAGAATGGAAACTGAGGTGTAACATCCCCTCCTTCCTCAGGAACATTCTGGCAGGTTTTGTGTTTCTTTTGGAAAGGTGGATAAATTGTAGTATTTCCCCCACCCCATTTTTGTTTCAACAATTACAGCTCTGACATGTTCCTGTCAGTTTGACATATTTGTATTTCTCTTATGTACTTGCTGAATGATTAATACCCAAGATATAATATTTTAACTCAGACAGAATAGGACTGTAATTTTTTCATGATCTTTGTATCTTGCCTCCAAAGAGAATCAACATTTGCACCACAGAAACAAGAGGTAGAAAGAAACAAAAATAAACCAGGCAGAAAAATCTGTTGCTAGGTTATTTCTTAAGAGAAGTTGTTTGTATATTCAATTATAGTATTCTAGTTACCTCTAGCAGCTTTGTCACGGTTTGGGCCAGACTGGCCACTGAAACAAATGGCAGAGGCTCTCTGACCTCTCTCCCTTCAGAGATGGGACAGTATCTCCCTTCAGGGAGAGAAAGAAGAGACAGAAAAAGACTGAAGAGTTTAAAAGAAACTTAACTACTTTAATGAAATATAAATAATAAAATAATATTTCATTAAGATGATAAATAAAAGAAAATAATGGAATATATACAAAACCAGCATCAAACTCTCAGGATGATGATCACGTCACTGGTAGGCAGTGGGAAGGTCCCAGACTGGACTCAGCAACCGACAGGAACTTAACTCAGGAACTGGATTCAATAATGCACAGATCAGGATCAAAGGCAGACGAACAGAGAGAGTCCTCCTTAGACACCGGCCATTAAAGAAAGAGATCTGGTCCTTTGATCCCTCACCTTTAACACTGGGGAGGGGGCAGATGGGATGGAATACCCTGTTGGTCAGTTTTGGGTCTGTCCTGTCCGCTCCTCCACACAGGTGTGACCCCTCTACGCTTTTCCGTTTCTGGCCCTCCAGTGGATCCAGCTGGCCTTGGTTGTTATAGCAATAAGTATCAGCAGGACCCTCTCTACATACTGTTCATTGGCATAAACTATAAACAATCAGGTATTATCACTGTGGAAACGGACAGTGTCTGACAAAGATGTTAATTTCAGAGAGTTCAGTTAAGAGGAATAGGCTGCAAACTAAAATTACTGAACAGAAAACTGGTTCTGTTTTACCAGACACCAGGACAAGCTTCAATAGAAGTTGTTGTGTTTAGTAATTCCCAGTGCTAAGGACTGACAATAGAGTAGCATGGAAATAACATACGAATCTTATTCTATAGCTTACTCCCCAAGTACTCAAGGATCTTGTATCTCAAATATCTAACATATGGTCACTCTTCAAATGCCTACTAGATATCATGGTGCTTCATCTGACTCACTGAACTTCCTCATGAAAGGGCTACTTTTCTTAAATTCAACACATCTTTTATATATATATATAATTTTGAAACAGAAAAATCCTTGAAGATTTTTCTACTAATAAAATGTGGCCTATATTCCAAAACATCTACAGTAATAACAGGAGGTTGCTATGCTAAAAGTCATAATTTCTGAAAGTCAAATTTACATGACACTGAAGGAGACAACACCACATGTTCGTTTGGATGGGGAAAACTTACACTTCTGATTAGTTTTAAAATGAAAGAGCATGCCAAAATACAGGCTTACCTCTGCTCTGCTACACTGTTCTAGTAACACCTAAGAACACAGCTTGGAGATTTTTTTTTCAGGTACATGGGAAGCATTAAGTCTGCCAATTTAATAGTTACAACAAATAATTTAATCTTTTTGTTCCCATCACATATCTAACAGTTTTGAGTGGAACATCATCCTATGTTTTGGAAAGTGATCCGTTCTTGAGCTAGCAATTCCAAGTGATGGAGATTACAGCTGCGTGGGAAAAAGAAAAAAAAAAAAGATTTTTTTTTCCTTAGAACAAATCTCAAATGGAATATCTGAACTCAAATGGAGTTCAGATTTTTTCAGCAGAGGTTGCAAATTGAAAGTCTGAAATTACTGTATAAGAGGAAAGCTGTTTCAAAACAGTGTGAAATACAATAGCATGGGGGTTGGGTGTTAAGCACCAGATATTTGTCTGATAGTATATTTTATGACAAAATAAAAATAATATTAGACCTATCCTTTATGAAAGTTCAAATTTGGGGAAAAAAGAATGAATATGCTTTCTAAAAAACTTTTTCCATAAAATTGTTGACGTCTGTATAAAAGAACGATTTAACTGAAAAAATTTGACATTCTACATTCAAATAAATCTCTTTTGAAATGTTTCAGTAGTTAATTATTCTCTTTCATAATTTGCATCTTAATTCAATTTGTCTACCACCAACTGCCAGGCATTCTTTAGTCTCTTTGCTTCAGAATCAGGGAACCTCTTCTATGAGATCCTGCATGTGCTGTTTCAGATTCTAATCAAGTCACATTTAAGCTTATTTTGTTTTAGCAACCACAGTTCTAAATCCAGCCTTTTACCAACAAACAAAACAGAAAAGGTAAAATAATTTTTAAAGGAGATTAAATGTGTTTTTTAACATTTTATTCAAGGAATTATCAAACAATTCACTGAGGTTTTTTTGGCACCATGTCCCTAGTACCTGTAAATAATGATCTTGTACTTTTAAAATCAGCACTTCTTTATAGGTAATAATGCAGTTCATAGTCTGCACTTAAAATATCTGTTTGTGAAGTTGTCATAATGACAATACTTGCTTAAAAGATGAACTAAAGCTTTCATCATCCTCAACAAAGTAAGAACCAGTTTAGAGAGACCTATTGTGGTCTTGCTACCCTTCAGAAGAAAATAAAACAAAAAAATTATTACAATTTTTTAAATAAGTTCAAGAGGGAAAAACACGTTCGGCAAAGAAACAGCTCTTCTTTAAAGAGCTCAAGTTCTTAACATATTGCTGTTAGATTTCTAGATTTCTTTTTCTGATGTTTCTTCTTGTCCTTTAAATATCAAAGGTGTCTCCTGTAATGCTATTTGAAACTGTGTATCAGAAAAGCTTTGCTTATTGTGACTCATGGGATAGGAAAAAAAATAATTAATATAACATTTAATCCAAGGGCTTCTGGTTTGGTTTTTTTTTTTTCAACTCCTATTTCAAACTGAAGCTACAGAGGAGATAAAAAGTAGAACTCCTCCTAATTTCCATTTTCCCCTATCCCACAGTAACAGGATTGTGGTTCTGTTTCAGTTGTTGTCAGATGGAAGTGAATCTAATGATTATGATGAAGCTGTGGTCTTAAAAGCCCTGGAGAATTTACTAGTGCGCAACCGAAAGTTGTATAGCATGGTTTTGGCAAACAGGGCTTTACATGTGTTCTAAATATGACCTTTGAGGTTTGTGGGAATCACTGAAAGCCACCCTGCTGCAGCATCTTTTCTGTTCTGGCAGTACCTTACCGAACTGTTTGAGTGCCAGGGATAACAGAAAATTCTTATTTTGCTTGCGTGTGCAGGCTTTGCCCCACTTATTAAACTGTCTTTATTTTGATCCACAATTTTTCTCACTTTTGCTCTTCTGATTCTCTCCTCCATTTCACTGTGGGGTGGGGGCGCTGGGGGCGGATGGGTGCGTCGGCGTGGGGGTGAGTAGGGTTGGAGTAAGGGAACACCTCGTGAATGCTTGGTTACTGATTGAGGCCAACCCACCACAGTATTGAATGCACACGACGACAGGGTTCATTGAGCATCCTCTGCACTGCAAGTGGCCTTACCATGGTGTAACTCCTCACAAGAAGTGAAGTTCACTAATAACTCAGTTGTAACAGCATAAAGCTCTCTCCCTATGGAATACTGAGGTCTGGCCATACCAGATTCCTGGGACTCACCGCTCAGCCGTGGAAACATAGCAAACAGCCCTGCACTTAGCAGGTTCATCTCTGGATCATGCTATTTGCATACAGTTGCCAAATATGCATAACCAACAGTTTGGACTGGTTTAATTCATGACAGGATAATCACAAATTCAATTTGCCTGAGATCAGAATGTGAACCTCTGTGGAGGACACTATGGCGGGGAAGAGAGTTTGCAACATTAAGGAGGAAATTTGTATTGCCAAATATACACAGGAAAGCTGAGGCACATGTAAGATAAATCATTCAGTGCAGAGCATAAAAAAGCCCAATGGCAATGTTAGGAGAACCCCAGTGCCATAGATGTCAGAGCACACCATGCATGTTGATTTTATAAGGTATTTGCTACTCCCTTATGTTACCTCATTGTCTTCTTGTAATTCAGTTTGCCTCTTGAGGCTTAGAAAGCTCTTGCCAATGGTAAGGCAGTCTGAGGGCTGAGAGCACGGCCTTTCAGTGTAATAGTCCCCCCACTAAGAACCAAAATCTTCTTTCCTTCCCTTTAGCCATCTCTGTTACATGCCTTTCCTCCTCGCTCCCTCTCTGGTTTCGGGAAGAGATGATATTGCATATCAACCTACAGTTGCTCTGCTGAATTTGCAGATTCCTGGGTATGTTTTTTTCTTTTCCCTGTCTCGTTTGATTTATAGCTTTGGAACATTATTTGAAGGCTTGCAGCCTGTTTCTGGAGAACTCTGTTTGAACACATCTCTGCTGTCCCTCCCTGACTTCTCTTAAGGACAGCTCATGATAAGACTGTTTACAACACCTTCTGCCTCTGATAGTCTCTCCCGCTCAGGAAATGCACTTGTCCTTTCCCAATAAATTACTTAGCATAGGTAATAGATCAGATTCTGTCCTTTCTTCTCTTGATGCCTAAAAGACTTGCTCAGCTGCTGAGTATTGTATAAAAAGTGTTGGTCTATAAATTTTTTCCTAAGAGCTAACCATTCTGACATATAAAAGTTGTGGGCCATGGTGTGAGGGATGTCCAGGCAGATAAGCCATCAACATTACCTCAGCATTTGAGCACTTTCTTCTCATTTCTTCAGGCCTACAACGAACAGCACATAGACAGAAGCTCTTTTACCCGTAACAGGTAAGAGGAAATATAATTTATCTGGGTAAAGAAACTCTCACTGTCCTTGCCCCACCATTTTGCCCTTCCAAAATGTGACCCAAGTCAGACTGCAGCTGTTTTCTCTAATATTTCATCTTTGAGTGAACCGGAAGGAAAAAAACACTGTGATATATGGGACATGGCAGAGAGATGGCCGGTTTCTGAGACAAAACCCCTTTGAATTTCCTCACAACATTTCTTCAGAAGCAAACTCTGGAACAGACTCTTCCTGTGGTTACAGCACAATAACACAGCATACTGTCCCATAGATAATCTAAGTCATGCTGCCTGCTTGTGAGCCACAGATCTTAATAAGTCCTATGAAAATGCTGTGGTAAATTCCTTGCAAATCATTTCTTAACCATCTTCTACATAAACACACTTTGAACCTTTTGTGGACACTCCAATGTAGGATGTCTAATTTGATGCTTTATGCATCAAATGCACCTGTGCCCTGGAAGACATAAACCAGTGAATAATCATTCATTAATGGAAACTCCTAACAGAGAAGAAAATAATTAATGCCTTGTATATTCATGGTGGAGCAAAGAAGAAACAGGAGCCGGAGAGTATGACCAAATGACTGGAAACTGATGGGAATGTTCTAATTTGTCAAGTCACTTTAGTTTTTGTTTGTTCCTTCTTTCTAGCTTCATGGTTTGGTTTTTATTATTATTTATTCTTTTTATTAAATCTACAGGATTTTACTCATTAGATTTGCCTATTCATCTTTCTGGATCAAGTTGGCAAAAGATTTCTCCCTTCTTGATTGTGAGATGGAAATGAAAACAAGAAAAAGTTTTCCCATGAGAAGAGACACATATATACATACGTAACCAAAAAATTCAATAACTGACACAGTTTTCAAGCAGATCTTAAGAAATGCATTCTGTTCCTGCTCAAGTGGAATTTATCTATCTCTTCTCTTTCTACTGAAAAAGAAAAACCAGCAAATATCACCAGTTGCCTCCTCCCCCCAAAAGGTGGTGGTGATTGCTCAAAATAAAACACTTAGGGCATAGGCCAGGCACAATTTCATGAAGTTAGGGTAATGAAAATTAAACACGGTTCCCCAAACAGCCATTTTGAGCCAATTTTACTATGTGTATTTAAATATCATGAATGGAAAAAGGCCCCTGATTTTTGTAGAGTAGAAAATGTTACATCAACATTAAGATGATGGAGATGGAAGAGGAGGAAGGGTTAGGCTGACTGAGCTTGTTTTGGGATTCCATTCAGTGGTTCTTCACCCAGCCGTTTCTAGGTAAAGATGCTCCGGGAAATTAACATGTCACAGCACTATCAAGTACTATTGCTGGCTGCCAAATGGAAACAGGACCTGCCCTTTTGGTTTGTTGTGTTTGTGGTGGTGGCAGGGAAATCAGATTTAGTTTGTTTTGGTTTTTTTTTTCCTTCTCATAGCTGGGAATGTTTTCCATCTCAAACATGTATTTCACAGGAAGAACTGGCAGCTAAAAATCCCACATACACCCCACGTCACTCTTACAGCCCATTTGCCTTTGGAAACCCATGCACTTTGTGTTTCTAAGACACAACAAACACCCATATGCTTCCATTAGCTGATTTCCATGGCCTAGCATTTGAAAAACAACTGTGCAGAATGCTAATTGCACTGTTTCTGCTGCAGTTCTTTATTTCTGCACATCTGTGAGTGAGAAAAACATCAGCTGTGTTTAGAAATTAGGTTTTTCAGAACAACAGTGCCTTGAAGGTAGACCACATTGTCCTCAGTACTAATGCTGTGTAAAACATAATTCTCATGCCTGAAAAGAAGAGAAGAAACTAATTCTTGTGGTAGAGCAGCAGCTCAAGAGACCGTCTCAGAAATACAATGATAAACAAAATCTGCTGGTTCATTGACATTCACATCTTCCATCCTTGTGCTTCAACTTTTTGTTCAACATTTGGGAAGAGCCTTGCACTTCCAGATTCTCAGCCAGGACCACAAGTTCCACAGACTGCTGCCCAACAAAACAATGTTTTAATGTGGGACGGGGCTCTGACAATTTGTGACACATTATTAAAATATGAATAGCTCTTCTGTTTCTGACTGGTTTTTTGGTGCTGGAGGAGGAAGGCAACACACTAGGTGCTTATGCTGAAGGTCAGTCCTGTGGATGAATACTGTGTCTCTTGCTTCCACCCAAATCCATTCACAGCACAATTTCTGCCACCCCTAGCCTTCCTCTTGGACACTATCTAGGATCCACCTGGGCCCTAGTTCCTTACTAAGAAGTGTAATTTATTAAAGAGGTGGACCATCCTGCATTGAGAGTCAGCATCTAACACCAGCACACAAACAGCAAAGATACAATACATTGAGCAAGAGCTGAAACTGGGCCAGCAACAAGTGGTACTGATGTGGGAAATGGTGGAAAGCGATTTGCATTTTGGTAACAATTTGGTGATGGTGCTCTTTTTAAGTGCAGGTGACAACAGAAGAATAAGACCAATATAGTAGGGCATGCCCATGAGTCTCCAGAAACATAGAAACAAATACTGCTCAGCTTTACAGGAGTTGCAACACTATGAAAGTAAATATAGGAATTAAATACCTATGTTTTAATACTTACACATCTCTATAAAACAAATATCTCTCTCGTATGTATTTCAATGTGAAAGGAAACAAAGACATGATCTGTGTTTCCATATCTAACTCAACTCAGTTTTATAGATATTACAAGAAAGTGAAAGATTATGAATAATCTCTCTTTATCCACGCTGATTAAATGATAGCAAAGACGGCCAGCTTCAAAGTACCTGATTAATAAAATTTACACAGTTGAGAAACACAGCAAATGAAAACACAGCATGTCCAAACAATGCTCCTGCTTTTTCCAAGGTGTTAGTGACAAGCATAGTGATTTTTGTGATTTTTCTTCAAGAAGTACTCTCCTTCCTTCCTCCCATCCCTATCTCAAGTTCAGATATAAAAAGAATTGCCATGATGGAAGAAAATAACTATTCGCTCCCAGAACTCCTTCACAATCTCCAGAATAAATATTCCACAAGAGGCTGGCTGAAAGTACCTGCATCTCCAAGGAGAGTACCTGCAGATGGTAAGGAAGATTATTTTTAATTCGGCTAACAAAAAAGATACTCAGGCAAACAGATGCTGACAGATCTTCTTCCACCCTAAGTATTTACAATCTGACCTTAATGGAATGCATACACTGTTTTAATTTGTATATTTACATACTGACAGCTAAACACGCACATCATTCTGGCAGTTCATAGAAGGTCAGAATATCTTCGCAACTGCAGCAAAAAACTTCTTTATCTTTTTATTTTTCTCTTTTTCTTATTCTTTTCTTTTTATTCCTCCTTTTTCTTCTTCTTTTTCTTTGTTTTGTTGGCAATAGACCTTCAGAAAGTCCGCTTTATGTTACAGTGCCTGTTATAAATGCATATTCCATGTCTGAAACTGAACAAAGGTAATGAGTATTGGTTGTAGAGAAAACTACAAACCATTGGTGCCGAGTTTTCCTGTGTTTACTTGCTGTAACTGATATTTAACTCTAAACAAAAACTAATGAACTGGAGTAAGAATAAGCATGAAGTAAGACACTACTTCTTCCAGTTGCAAACAGACTATTTGTTGACACAACTGAATTCTGTCCATGGTTATGCTCCTGAAAGCAGACTTGGAATTATTTTTTCTTTAAAAGTCATAAAGATATGGCCCAAGGCAAATAATGAATAACAGTGACTATGCAGAAATGGGTTCAAAGCAAGTAAAAAAACATAAAGGATGTGAATAAGGGCTTTACACCAGTGAAATTTGTGGAATGCAAGAGCCTTCCAGGTGAAAAAGCAACTGTACTATGGCTTGAGCCTTGATGGACTGCATGGCATTTCCAGTATCACCTTAGTTCTTCCTCTGTCATTTTACTCCTGCTTTCAGGCTATTACAACTGTGGTACACTTTAAACCTGGGAGAATAAAACTCAGGAAACAATGAAATACAGAAAAAATGCTCCACAAATAGATTGGCATGCTCTAACATACTTGCTGACCTGGAACTGCTATGAGAAAATGGTTATCTAACTTCCATTTTGCAAAATGGAAGTGGGCACACTGAGCAAAATGATATGGGATCCTGGACAAACTCAGAGCACAAATAGACATAGAATTAGAATGGAAAGCTTACTGCAAATCTCAGCTGCAGAATAGAAAAAGACTTTGCTCCTCTTGTAGCTTAGGGTTTTACAACCTGTAGTCTAAAATTCACTTTAAACTTCATAGATCCTGTGAGGATTCTCAAAGCTGAAGATCCTCATGAGACCTTGACATTTCCCGCCCCAAACACTAGGTTAAAAGATTGGCTTACAGCCTACAGAAATGAAACACTAAGGACTTGATTGAAATTGTATGCTGTATCAGTGACAGAGTTATGAAGAAAATATAGTTTGTCAAATTCTAACTGCCAAGAAAAAGAAATGTCCCCAGATGAGACACAATATATAGGACACGCCTGTCCTGAAGACTGTTATTCCCCCAAACTAGCTGTGTGATAACGTCTGAAAAATTCTTAAGCTATGTATATGAAGTACATTGAAGATTGAAAAATCTGCATGAGAAGTCAGATAAATTATTTCAAAAAAGAACACTTGATATTCCCCAAGCCATACTCCTAGCAAGAATCTTGCTTAAAATTATGAGGATTCCTAAACTACTCTTGAGCTGTTTGATAGGTAGGTTTCATTTTAGATGAAGAGAGAAACAAAAATCCTTAGCCACCCTCAAGAATCCTCTTGGAGCTTCTAAGCCTTCTGCATGCCTTTTTTTTTCTGCTGTGTTAAAAAAAAAATCATGCAAAAATTGGCCAAGAGATACAGCTCAGTTGATGGACATCTTTAAGCTCCTATGAGGAGCAGGACTGGCAAAATTCCTAAGCCTGCAAGGGAACATGTTACTGTGTGTCATCCTCTGGATTGTGGTAAACTGGTTTTACTGTGGAGTGCTGGAGAAGCCTCGTATGCCAGTTTAGCCTGAGGGCTGTGATGCTTGAAAGAGGGCAAGAAAAAACATTAACTACATAAAGAGGCCCGCTACAGGTTTGGAGCACTTAGAAGCATAATTTGGTTATAACTAACCACATTGAAAGATTTTCTCCATCTGAAGAACTTTTTAGGAGTTTGTGTTCTGCAGAAGCCTGTTTCAGATGTGGAAAACCTGGTTAGCTGGAGAAAAAAGTGATTCTGGCTTAAAGACGTCTTTCCCTCTTCAGAAGACTTGGTACATAGGGCTTGAAAATGGTGCAGGAGTTCACATTAACCTGAGTAAACTGGAGTTCACCATGAAAAAAAGGCATGCTCTAAATTCTGCACTCTATTTTAATACTACTAATTTATTCTGAGTACAAAGGTTTGGCTAAAGCTATGGGAAAGTTTATAAATAGGTGTTACAGTTCTCTCAGGGGTTAAATTAAAAAAAAGAAAGATTTTGTGTTTATGATATGTATGTATGTTTAGTAATAGGTATATCTAGACTTACATTCCTGAGTCTTCTTTGTTCTTGTCCTCTTGTTTGTTCTTCATCCTTCAAACCATCCTCTTGGAAGCTGAAAAGAGATTTTTTGAATGAAAATCGTAGAGATCTTAAACAAAATATTTCTACCCCCCAAAAATTCCATGCTTTCCAAGGTTTCCCAGACTAACATTGAAAATCCACATTTTGTGTTTTAGAGTTGCAGTTATCTTGATTGAATTTTTCACAGTGAACACATAAAGCATATACATTTTTTATTTAATAAATTTGGTTTTAAAAGTGTTCCGAAAGATATTGCTGTCATACCACAAAATACTTTTGGAGGATAATAAAAGATCCTACCAATTTTATTTTTTTCTATTTATCGAGATCTAACAGCATCACAAAAGCTGTGTATTACAGTATTTCTAAATGGAAAGAAATCACTGGGCCAACTTGAGCTAAGCCAAAGCCAGTTTTTTCAATTATATACATTCTGATGTTATTTCTGTTTATATATATATGTAAAAAATAAATGAATAAAATACAGACCAAAATAACTATTTATTTATAACTATTTAGATATTCACCTCAATACGGCTTCACTTGCATGCTGTGATTCTTGTTGGTGGGTGTTTACCAGAGTTTATCCCCAACTGTACTGTTGAAAACCTCCTAGATTTGAAATTTCACAAGAAAGGTCTCCCTTGCTCTCTGTATCACTTTCATTTTGGTTATAGCTCAAAAATCCAAGCCAGCTATGGGCCTGGCAAGAAAATGGCTGCACAGATCCCCTTATGAACCAGATAACTCAGTGCTTGCTGTCACTTGAACAGGAAAATAAGGTTGACTTTTCCTTCCTTCACAGTGATTCTCCCTTGCCCATTCTTGCCACAGGCACAGCAAGACTCCACTGAAGTTGGCTTTTGTTCTGCACTGTTGCACTTACCCAACAAAGGCATCACAGCCATTATTTTAGCTGAATCATTGCTTGGCTTGATATTAGCATGGACATGTCTACTTGAGCAGGTGCTGACAGATCTGAACTCATTCTGCCTGCTTTCTGCACTGCCTGGGTGAAAGCCAGGTCCAGTCCAAAAACTATACTATATCAGTAATTTTTTCTATAGATAATAGACACTACCTGCAGCTTTTGTCAGTAAAAGTTGTCATAAGGTCAAAACATTCTCCAAACAGTGGGCAAAAACAGTTCTCATGCAAATGGGTCTTCTTCTGAGCTTAAACTACTAATCCGGGTGACAGAGAGGCTTTCAATACCAGGAATTCCTGACAACTAGGCTGATGCTCCACAGGTCCTTGTTTCTCTCAGGTTGTCTAATACATAAACTATAGTGAAAAATCTCATTAAGTTAAACCTTCTTCAAAGCTGTGTGATATAAAAATGTGTTCTAAAAGCTGCTCTGGTTTTGCGGTTTGTCACCTCCCGCTCACCCAAAAGAAAGTAGGCATCCTCATAGGGCACTCTAGTTTTCCCTTAAAGAGCCAAAACAACCCCAATGCAAAATAATAACACTAACGCTAGCAACAACAACAACAATAATAATAATAATAATATATGGAGAAAAAGCTTTCTCTCATATACTTTGGGTTCCTGCTTCTCACTAAAAATATTTTCCCTTTCTCACTTTTTTCAGTTGGTTTCCCTGACTTTGTGCCTGTTGCTTCTTTGGTTTGTTCCCTTGATTCCCACCACACTCTCACAACCAGCCATGTTTCGGAGCTCTGCCTTCTGGAAATACTTGCAAGAAGCGTGTTTTATTTTGCAGATGGCATGTAAGCTATTATAAAAACAAACCCAAATGTTTGTGGTCTACCGGTGTAAAAGGAAGCCATTAGATGGGGTGGAAACAGATCATAAAAGAGTCCTTGGCTGATTTGCTCGATGTCTCCTGAGACAGCGTGGGAATCAGTGAGGGGAGATGGTGCAAAGGCACGTAGTTGCTAAACCCGAGCGCGAGTGACAGTCTTGTCTTTTATTTTATTTAGTTGTTTTCTCTCTCTGTCCCACTGGACAATGGTATAAAATTCAAACCTAAAGGAAAAGAGAGTGTTCCCTTATTTGGGTAACTATAGCATACACTCAATTTTGAATTAAATAAGTACTTTTTGTTATGTCCAAAAGTGGAAAAGCCAATTGTTTTTAACCACCTTGAGATGAAGGTGATTGTTTCCTCTGACTCCAGGAATTCAGTTTTTTGAAAATATTAAAAAGTTTTATCTACTTATACTGCAGGACCTCTAAGATGTCTTGGATCATGCCCCTTCTATGCTTGTATAATGAGTAGTTCCACACATTACAGCTATGCATCTCCAAGTTTATTTAAACCTATTGGCCTGTTGCTATCACACAACAGTTATTCATGCTACAGAGGAAAAAAAATGCAAAAAAGTGCACATTTGTGTAAAATTCAAGCATTATGGTGAGGTGCACATTGTATGAAGCAATACAGCTAAATACACATACACATGAGATGAAATACAGATCTCTTTTTTCAATTCTTCATTACTTGGGGTAAGGAAGGAGTGTTAGAGGCACAAAGCTTTTTCTTAACCCAAAATAGGGCAGGTATTTCACAGGATAAAATCTTCCTCTCTGCCTTGACTCTGTTTTCGTCCCCTCATGTTTATCAGCAGCAGTTCAGGTGGAGAGGATTCTGCAATGCAATATTTCCCAGAGGAGATTTATGACCTCGAGTGTGGGGTGCTTTATTAGAGATAGGCACATGCAAACACTCTGCCCTATACCAAAGAAGCATCATAAGAAATTCACAGGGCCTTGAGACCAAGAATGCACATTGAGTCAGTTAAAGTCTGGAGCCAATAAGCTCAGCTAGACCTGAGTTGCAATGTTATCTCAGAGTTCTTGTCAAACTAGGTGCATACAAAATTGCTGCCTTCCCCTTCTGTCTGCACTCAGCGTGGTGTCTTCTCTGTGTGGGAGGCAGGGGCTCCTGGCCAATGCTGTCTTTCAAAATAGACTCCATTTTCGCCCCACAAACCCTTGCTTTGTGGGTCCGACCCTGGCTGGCCAGTCCTTCTGTTCTGCATCCTGTTTGCGTGCTGCTGAGCTGCCTACATGAGGAACCACTGGGATAGTTTGGCAAGATTTTCTGGACCACTCCTGGTTCTGTGTGGTTCTGTGGTTCTGTGGTTCCAGCAAGGTTTATTAGTCTTTGCTCCGCTCCACAGGAAAGCAGCCTCATAATTTCCAGTAATGCAGATGACACCAAAGAGAAGACAGCAGCACTAGTGTGGTGCTGAACTTTAGCCAGTTCAGGCTGGACACAGCCGTCCTCAATTTTCTGACACAAATGCACAGATTGACAAGCAATCACTCCTAGTGAAGGGCTGACCAAAATAGTCTCACTGTCCTTCTACATGTAGCTGTTCACAGTGTTTCGGAGGAAAGGAAATTAAATCCAGAATGCCCATCCAGAATACAGTTATCCAATCAAGTACAGTTGTGCCACTTGAGTATCTCAAGTGACCAGACAAAGCTCTTAAGCATCTGGTATTTCACTGCACTTGTGTCTTTCAGAGCTACTTAGCTGTGTGAGCTAAGCTGGTTTGGACTTCTGTCAAAAATTAGGAGGAGGGAGGCAGAATCTATAACTCAGGTGGACTAAGGACATACTAGAAGGTAAGCCTAAGTCTCCTGCAACATGCAAGGGCCCTCTCTACCCCTGAAAATAAAAAATTACCTTGCTTGCTCATTCTCTGGCCTACTTCTTATGGATTTATAGAAATAGAAGACCTTCAACAGGAGAGGTGGCTGAAGCTGTCTCAGGCAAACACATAATGTTGGCAATCATGATTTTTTGCTATAGCTGCATTAATGACAGATATTCAAACATATTTGAATGTAGATTCTCTGAGATGCATACTTAATATGTAGTTACCTGTCTTCTGTTGGCCACTGTGACTGGTCGGGCATTGGAATAGGCTGCCCAGGGAGGTGGTTGAGTCACCATCCCTGGATGTGTTTAAGAGACGATTAGATGTGGTGCTGAGGGATATGGTGTAGGGAAGGACTTTGTAGATTAGGGTAGATGGTTGGACTCGATGATCCCAAGGGTCTCTTCCAACCTAGATGATTCTATGATTCCATGATTCTATGAAAATGACTTTCTCAACTGTGTCCCTTGTTTAAAGTTTTGGTTTGAATACACTGCAAAACAGAAAAATATGGTTAAATCTTAAATATTTTTAGAAAGAAGTACCATTTATATCTCAGCTGTAATTATAGTTTCTAATTCCTTCCATGCCTACAATGAAAAGTGAAGAAAGAGAGAGTATTGTTGATTTTAAATCTGGAAGTGACCATCACAAGCTCCCAATATGACCTACAGGACAGTTTCTCCTGCACAAACTGTCTCCAGCCTTCCATAAAAAAAAAAGCTCTAGGTGCTGATCAGTTTCCCTCGGCTGGAAAGCTATTCCAGTATTTGTTTTATTAATGTTTAATTGGATTGTTTCCTTAAAAGGTGTTTTTGGTGTCTATTTATTTATTACTTCCATGTTTTTAATCATCTCACATAAATTTCTCATGAATAAGTGATTGTCAGAGATTTAAAAGGCTAGCTACACTTTTATGCTGAAGGCGCACAATAAATCATCCAGGTTTTCTAAGATGTCAGTCAGGAACATCATCCTGTTCTCACTGTAACAGCCGACTTTCATGAAAGGGCTTAGGAAGAGCTCTCTGGTGCCAGGCATTTTGTTTGATGTTGCTTGTACAACGCCCTGTGGTTTGTACACTTTAAACGCTTTGATTATGAGTCCCTGGGCATGGTGCCAGTGCCACGAGTGATGCTTGGATGGGTCTAGGCCATTTCCAGTGCTCTTACAGTCCCTGCACATTACTGGGGCCATGCAATGTCAAAAAAATAAAAGCACAAGTCATGGAAATGACACCTACAAGATGAAGGTAAAGAATAAGCTCTCTAAATGTGTAAACTTTTTTTTTTTTTAATGTGTAACCAACTTTTTGCTAGGATATTCTTTAGGCTTGGAGCTGTTGCAACTCATGGAGTTGTTTTTCTTATTGGATAGCTTTTTTAACATTCAATGAGAGGCAGTACCATGCTTGTAATGTACACTGGTGTAAGCAAGTAGAGACTTTGTCCTTGATATTCATCTATATTTAGACAAGACCTTGCTTTTCACAGGAACAGCAAGACACATGTAATAAGTGAAGTTCCAGAAATGATATACAGTGATATCACTGGACATTTAATATTATAATAAAATAATTTGCATAAACATAATTAAATTATTCCATGTTAAATGCTGCCACTGACTAGCACACACTGATTTGATTATTGTAGAAATTTTTACTTTCATTTTTGACTACTTTAAAAGATGTTAAACCTATAACTGCAGAACTTGTGCTTCCTTCCCAGTTATTTCAGGATCCTACCAGGATCCAAAAGCCTTCTGGCTCATGTTTCAGATACTTCTCTCCAATAATTGTATGTTGTGTCTCAGGACCAGCTTCGAAGAAATAGCCCCAGAAATAATCTTCCCTTAAAGTTTAAAGTTTAAACCTCTTACCTCACAATAAACCAGATTTTTTTAAAAATACTTATTTTTAAAAACAGTACCTGACAAAACAGGGCAGAACACAGCCTTGTCAGAGGAGGTCTCTTGCTGTCAGGAAAGCCACACCTAGCAGCTGATAGGAAGGGCACCTCATCAAGGAGGCAAAGTGCTCTTGTGGGAAGGCACTGGGACTTGGGGAGGAAGAATTATTGCCTCTCAAGCCCCTGCATCCCTGCTCACATGGCATCCTTGGATTTTCTGATCTCTGGGAGCCCTTCTTACAGAAGCAAGGCACTATCAGTCGGCTGGTCTGCATTTCTAGTGTCAATGAAGGATTGTCCATGGCCATGAGGCTGAAGGGAGCCACTCCTTTTCCTGATGAAGTATGTACAGATACCGGTATGCACAGCTTCCCCATTTGGCCAGCACCACCTTCAAGGGGACAACCCCTGCAAGGACCCTGACCAGAGGAAGGCAGGTGATGCATGACCCTGCCCTGTGGGGTCCAGCAGAGCTTGCCCTCTCCAAGAAGGTAATGGGGCACGTTGACGAAAAATTACTTCCTCCAGACCTCACCCTGCTGACACTCGTTGGATGACACCCTCCCAGGCTGGTGCCTGCTCCATACTGCCACAATACTTCTTCTCTGAATGCAGCCCCACTCTGCTCTGACATGGGGTGCCGTGGCCCCTGTTTGCACAGGTTATTCCTCTTCAGATCAAAAATGTATCAAAGAGAACTGACTTTCCCACCAACGGGCGAATTTGTTAGTCACCAACCCAAACAAAAGGAAAGGCAGCAAAATGACATTTTAAGAGAAAACAGCAGGGTTAATCTTCAGATTGGGGAAGATGCTCTTTTACCATGATGTTGATTTTGTTTAGGTTCTGTACTTTGATTGGCTGTTGTTGCCTCGTCCTCTTTCTTTCCCATTCTTAAGAAGAGATGGTGCGCGCAATTATGTTCGGCTGGATAAATTAAAACAGTACAAATACTAGCAATTGGCTACCTCCACAGTATTAGCCTTAGGAAAGAATGACTAAAGTTTGGCTTTTTTCCAAAAGCTTAAAGTGCTTTTACTGCCCCAGAGATACTGGCTTATACCTGTTACAGCACAGTATGTCTAACACTGATGCTTTCTGTACTATAAAATGCCACACAGTGGGCATCTAACCCATTGTGGATTAAATTAAGACTTTGCAGGATCTGCCAGAAAACATAATTTTCAAGTAATACAAAATAAATAAATAAATCAAAACCCCCACCCCAAACCAAAGGGATTAGGATGTTAAAAATGTTTCTAATACCTCAGTTTGTCTGTATAGAGGGGCTAACCTCTTCATAAGACAGGGCTGGTAGCAAGTCAGGGTGACATGGGCCACATTTTGTGTCTAACCCCACTAATTTGTTCTGAGACATCACCAGGTCAAAAGATGCCATGTGCCCACTTACTGTGATAACATAAACACACCTGATAAGAATCCTGACCAAGTATTGACTAGAAGTGCTCAAGTAAATATCGTATGCTGAGCTACATCAAAACAAGTGCGGCCAGCAGGTAACGGGAGGTGATTCTGCCTCTCTACTCCATTTTCATGAGATTTCATCTAGAGCACTGCATCCAGCTTTGGAGTCCCCAGCACAGGAAGGATGTGGACCTATTGGAGTAAGTCCAGAGGACGGCCACATGGATAATCAGAGGGCTGGAGCATCTCTCCTATGAAGACAGGCTGAGAGAATTGGGGCTGTTGACTGAGAGTCTGGAGAAGGCCCCAGGGAGACCTTATGGTGGCCTTCCAGTGTCTGAAGGGGGTCTACAAGAAAGCTGGAGAGGGACCTTTTACAAAAGCACGTAGCGATAGGAAAAATGGTAATGATTTTAAACCGGAAGAGGATAGATTTAGGGCTTTGAGCAACCTGATCTAGTGGGAGATGTCCCTGTCCATGGCAGCAGGTTTGGAACTCAATGATCGTTAAGGTCCCTTCCAACCTAAACCATTCTATGATGCTATGATTCCATGATCCTTTAAGGATCCTTTCTTGTAAACCCAGTTGTAGCTGTCTCTTTCTCTCCAAGTTCTCCTATCCCAAAAAGTCATACCCATCATCTCTACTTCATTCTTCCCTTCTTCTAGGAATATCCCCCTCTACACAGGCTGCTGCACTTGCCTCTGTTCCTTTCCATGCAAAATTCAAATCTTGCTTTCAAATGTGATCAAAGACTGTCATAAAAATGTTTCCTTCTCCTTTCATATAGACTTGCAGGCTACTTTTACCTGCACTCAATTCAGGCACCAACAATGATGTATTGGAAAAAGCTTTGCTAAATAAGAAATCCAACCCATGTGGTCAAGGCTCCCTACCTACAGAGCAACAGCAGCGTTCATTTAGATTGTGGAAAATATGTCCCTCCAAGTTTTTCTCTATGATGGTAATATGGAGATAGGAAAAGTCCTTAAACCAAAGAACAGATAAGCCAGGTGTTCACAGCAAGGCTTAAAAACAGTCTGAGGTCCTCAGGGGAGAGTGCAGGCAGGCTTAAGAGGAATGTAAAATGTAAACATGAGCACAAAAAGGAACAGAGAAAAAACCTTCATAACTGAGGACTCCATTTTATTAAAAAAAAAAAAAGGTGTCTCCATACAGGAGAGACAGACACAGAAATTTGCCACAGAAACCATCTTCAATTACCCTCATCTCAGAAGGCCACACTCTGAAGTCGAAACAGAAGATGAACAGGAAACAGGTACAGCAGAAAGTATGTAAAGGTGTTGGTTTACACAACCCCATATTTTTCTGTTGGTGAAAGTAATGTGCAATTGTATTGAAAAACCTTTAAAAGCCATGGGTCTTGACAATTTTTTTCTGTATTACACAGTAAACTCACAAAGCCGAAGCTCTAGAGAAATGATATGCTTATGTTTGCTTTGAGGGCACCACTACCAGCCTGGAGCAAGGAGACTGTTTATCTCATGAAGAAATGACGTGAAGATGGCATTTCCTAGAACAAGCAGGTTAGAGTGGCAGGAAGGTGAGATAATAACGTAACTTACTGTTGTTTTGTTTTGTTTTTTTTTCATTAGAAGGTAAAATTGCACACCTGTGCCTTCGCGTACGCTATTTGATCCGGGGGAAGTTTCTCCCACAGAGGTGGACTGCCAACTATCAGCCTTATACATCATATGTCCAAGTTGAGGCTGTGCCCTCAAACCTGGTTTGGGGAGCTCACCCACATTTCTGAGGAGCTCAGCAGGGACTGACACTGCTTGTTCAGAGGGGGCCCCAGCAATCACAAGCCTGACGGTGGGGTGCCGTGGCAGGAGCGGGGCTGGGGCTTCTCTCCCTGAGAAGAAAATGTTCTGTAATGCATGAGACCTGTTCACAGTTCCTTGCAAGGGTTTGCTCCCTTTCTCTGCACAATTCTGAAAGGGTTTCTGTGAAAGAAAAATTGTAAGCACTGCTTTTTGAGTTCCTCCTTTCTCCACGGTCCTGTACATCCTGTCTTATAGCATCTGCTGTTACATGCCTGTGCTTTCCATGAGAGCAATCTCACCAGTTATTCTGGAGAGTGGCTTTTACAGTTGAACCATATTCCTGATTTTAGAAGTCCCAACTAAAGAACAGATCTAATCCATGAGGAAAATATCACACGCTTAAATACAGACAACGTAATACAGGTGCTGCTCCTGCTCCAGGAATTTTTCTTGCACCAATGACTGCTTGGTCAGCACAGCAAGAACAGGATCATCTCACTGCCTGTCTCTCAAGAGACCGTTAGCAAAGACCAAGACAGGTTGTTGGTCCTTATGCCCTTCCACAGCAAGTAAAGGGGAAATCCACACACCAAGAGCTGTACTAGGAAAAACCAGGCCAAAACAGACCAAAGAAGGGTAACGGGTGTGTGTGGCTGTCTAGGAGCCTGGTTATGGGAATGTGGCAGGACACCAAAGCCCCTGTCAGGGAAGCCTTTGTGCAGCCTCTCTCTTGAAGTGTCTCCCAGGTTACAGAAGGCTCTAACAGGCTGGGCTACCAGCACATGTGGAGGGCACACTCCTCTTCCGCACAGCATATCCTCCTCACACCGGTTCCAGTGTTGCATGCCTCACAGCTTTTAAACAGCTCTCGGGACAAAAATGGCTCACATCTGGTGAGCTCAGCCCTCACAGCTGACAACATCTGTCCGGGCTGGCAATCTCTAGGACAGCCCAGCCCGAGCTGCCGACCTCACCGCTGCTTCGCTGAGCAGAGAGAGGGCGTGCTGCAAGGTGGTTTTAGAGTCACGGCACCTTCGAAGGCCACAACCCTGGAGGATTTAATCTGTTCTTCATCTCTCAACCCACAATTTCCAATCAGGCTGGTGTACAGAAAAAACTGCAGAAGCCAATTAATCAGTTTCATGATAAGCCATGAAAAACAAGTTTTTAGCTACAAAATCACTGCCCATCCTCAAGTCCCTTACATTCCATAATTTCCTAAATTTCTTAAAATCACACCTGCTTTTAAGCAGAGGATGTATCAACTAAATAACTGGAAGAGCTCTTCTGCTTGCTTTCAACGAGATCCTCTGTAGGGACAATCCTGTCCTTTGTATAGTTACAGCAGCTGCAAGCCAGGAGTGTCTCAAGGAAAAGAGGTAGTGAGAGACGTAGGAAGTTGTGGCCATGTGTTAGAAATTCGCAAAGTCACAGAAGTGCTCCAGGAAGGGGAATGTCCTCAGGCATTCATAGTTGAGTAAGCATGTTTCTACTCCCCCTTCCCCTCATTAACTGAACTTGGGCACCTTAGAGTCTGACTTTATCTCATTTGTCACAGGTGATTAAATTTGGGTTGAAATCCTGACTTTATCACAGATTTTTTTTTTCTGTTATGACCTTGGGCATGTCCCATATTTTCTGTTTTTGTATCATGGTCATAAGCTTCTCAAGACATTTGTACAAGGATATTACATAGCTTCTTCATAACTTGGCCTTGATTTTAGCACGGGCATTAAGCTACAATGTCACAAAAATGATAAAGATTTTCTGGTTTTTTTTCCTGGTTTACTAATTTTCTAGCTTTCTTTCCTGATTTAGTCTTTTTCTAGCTTTCTTTCCTGACACACACAACGTGAAAATTTGCAAAAGACAACCATCTATTAAACGACAGAAACAGCTTAAGCCATGCAACAATCTGACCTGGTTCACCAGACAGTAACTAAAAAAAAAAAGAAAAATTAAAAAAAAGACTGCTGTTAAACATGGGTTTAGCTTAGAAAAAACTCTCATAATAAATCCCTTAACACTTAGAAAATCAGTTCATGGCCAGTAGAGGGCGTTTGATTTCAAGACTTTGGATCCTGGCAGCGACTTCATCATCTTGAACTGAGAAAAAGTAAAACCATTCTACATTATTAAAAATTCATACCATTAGTGATTACTTCCGTGCTTTTCCAGATGTTTAAACTTTTCAGTCAAAGTTCCCCCTGAAGCCAGTGGAGGCTGAGAGACAATGAAACAAAGAGTTACTGATTCATCCTTTCCTGAATTATCCACTTCCTACTTTCTAACATCAAGATAAATGGGAGCTTTACTCAACCAGCACTCAAGAAAAAGGACCACCTACAAAAGGACTTGTCTGTCCCTTGTTACAGAGAGTTACCTGCTTGTCTGAGCTGGTGCAGTTACTCCTTCTTATTTTCATTGTTTTTTGTTAAAACCTTTAAAGTGGTGAGCCTACAGGGTTTTACTATAATCTGAAAGCTTAAGGTAGGGGAAATTCACACCCTTGTAGAGGGGTGTTATCATTTTAAATCATTATGGCAATTAGTAACAAGCACAATACCCGAACTCTGTGAATGTTACTTTCCACAGTGTTGACAGTGAGCAGATGAAAAATACACTCTCTGAAAAGTGTGTGCTTTTGCGATCTTAATTTCAAGAAATGAGAGGTACTGAGTTGGGGAAATAGTATCGTGTAGCTGAGGGATGAAAAGTGTGGGTAAACAGCAGACTCAGGTAAAAAAGCTAATCAAAAGAAACACTGGAGCTGCCAAAACTGCATGTTTCATGATTTCACATTGACTTTCCTGAATGTTTTATGTATTTGAAAACACTGAAATTTTCAGTTTTATATTTTTAAGGAAAAAATCTCTACTTTGTTTTTAAATGCCAATATGTGTATTGATATTCCAAGAAGTTTGAAACTTAGTTTGGGTCCTATTGAAGCTAAACACAAAGTATTTCTGATCCCCTTCAAAGTTTTAATATTCTCTTTCCCCACCATGTATGAACTGGAATTGTCCCAGATAAAATTGCTAACAGTGAAAACAAATAAATCTGCTTCCACTTCCTTTAGGTAGACATTTTCAATTTCATTTTTTTACAAATACTTATGACTCAGTCGTCGTTGACTTCAGCAAAGCCTCCAATTTTATGCCATTCTAAGAAGAAATTCTGGCACTGAGTACAGCTAGGAGAAAAGAGTCATTGTCCTGCATAATTAGAACAGAGTCAGGGCATCAGCAACTCAGGCAGTGACAGCAAAAGGCTTAAGCCAAAAGCAGACCCAGGAGACCAAAAGAAGGAATGGGAAGGTGTTTATAACATGAAAGTTTAGGATCAGATTTCTTGCCAAGGTTTGTTTTCCAAATGGGTTTAGGACAAGCTGGGCTACCTTGATAGGTGATATCTGAAACAAAGCAAAGAAGTTATGACTTCAGCATTTTATTACAGATCCATACTTTTCTCTTGAGGTTGTTACAGATATACACAGGTGCCTGTGAATGAAAATAGGCATTAACACATAGACATATGCTAACATTGGAAACTGGAGTAACAACAAATACACTAGCTTATTAAGGAAACCAACACTTAGGTTTCAGCAAGACATAGAGAAGTCCCTAAAACTACAAAGCAAGTTTGCAAAGTACAGCTGAGTAGGTGGAACTGACAACTGACACAGTTAAACCTAAAGCAAGACATGCAATTTTGCAAATAAGGAAACCCAATCATAGGAGGTGGTGATGGCAGGATACATTAAGCTCTCCATCACGTGATATTTTCAATTGAAGCTTGCACGCCTTCCTCAAAAGAATGCACTTGCTCAGTCAGCAAGGGCTGGAGAATGAGGTGGAGTTACTTGGAGGAACATTTGTGATTTGCCTTCTGCAAGAAGCCAAAGTCCATTACTATAATGGTCTGCTCCTGGCGGACTACATTCTACTACACCAACACTTCCCTAAAAAACTGTGTCGTATGAAAACACGTGGTCTGGAAACTTATGGTGCATCTTTGAATAACAGGTAAGTCTACTCATTAGCAGATAAAGTTACGTGCTGGTTAGTAAAGATAAACACATGTTTGTGAAGTACCTATTAAATACTTACATACTACTCCTAATTTTCATGGATGCTGTGTAAACACATTCCCCTTATGTACCACAGCAATACTTCGCCTTCGGTCATCACTTTCATCATCAACTATTTAACTTCTTGTAGTGGTCAGGTGTTCTATGGAAAGTCTACCACAAAGCACTACTAGAGATATCAGCTGCATCTTCACATCCCTTAGTGGTTTTAATATCAGAGCATGATATCAGTGCTACACTGTCATGCACCTGTGTTATGGCAAGTGCCTAAAAGCCAAAGTCCAAGATTCATGCCACCACATAAAACAATTGTGTAAAGGAGCCCCCGCTCTAAAGTGGTCACCATCTACTATGCAGATGAGCCACAATATGTAAGAACTAGAAAGAACATAAAAATAGAGAAAAGGTTGGTCAAAAATGTGAGATAGCTTTCATAAAAGCAGCAATATAAGACTTATTGAATAGGCTTCTTGAAAACGGTGACAAAGGAGAATGGGTATGACAGAGACATGTAAATTCATGAGTGCTAAGAAGAAAGATCTCATCATACAGGGGTAGTATTTTTTCACATATATCATAAAGGTACCCAGAAGTTGGGCAAATTCACTGAGAAAGGAGAAATTTACTGTTGATTTTAATCTCTGAACTTTTGTGCTTTGTATGCGCTAGCAGGATTTTGGGTCAAAACCATTCCAAATATATGCCATCTTTGGTTAGACCTAGAAGTCTCACATTCATTGAATATGAAAATGGACGAAGTGTCTGTATCACAGACTGTCTTTCTATGACAATCCTGTGTGCATCTTCATCAAATTTCCCACCCCATTCTGGAGGAGACTTTTCCTCTTAACAAGTTGCTGAAGTACCACAGGTGTGTGCAATCAGTATATCAGCAGGTGGTGTAAATACTGATGATTTAAAAGACACTGACCATAACAACTAATGGAAGAAAACATCTCTGTGTGGGGGAAAGATGGGAAGCTGTGAGATAACTGTCTTTCTAAGACAGCCTTGGAGGTTTCCCTTTCCAGGTCTATAAGAGAAAATATCCACTGATATGTCTGAAGGCTGAAGAGATGAGATTGTACTTCCTGTACCTGATCCCCATGGAGACTTGAACTCCAATGTTAAGGAGATATTCTCTGTATCCTCATAGTGAGTTTAACAACTGAAAAAAGGGGGGAGACACTACAGAAATATCATATTCTGTTTTGTAAGCTCTGTTCTTCCCGCTGCTTTCTAGGCGTTATCGTCCCAAGGTCACCTCCCTCTTCTCACCATAGTCGTGTGTCCTGTTTATTTTGCATGTAACAGGCTTGCTATTTTACAGAACAAAGCATGCCAAATCCATTTGTTCTTAGTGTTTATAACTGATAGAAACAGCCATTAAAGACCTCTCAAAAGCCCCAAGCGATTCAGAGTAACCTCTTCAGTCATGAAGCTTCCCACTTCTCACTCTGTGGGTTATTTTTATGAATCAGTACTCTTCAGCTGAAGTTATCTGTCAAGCTGCCAACAATGCAGTACTGAAGTATATAGGTAGAGCTAGAGTCAAAATCCAAGTTGCAGTGAAGCTCAAGACCACTGAGACCACCTTAGTAGTTGTGCTCTGTCTTTTTCTCCCTGGAAAACTCTTAGGTACATTGCTGGGACCAAACAGCTGACTGCAAAGATGGTGGAAGTGACACAGAAAGTGTGGATGGAAGTGCTACACCCTTTATGTCTCATTAGACATGTAATGTCTCCCTCAGCAGACATGAGATATGAAATGTGTGACTGACTCCAGTGCATAAAGCTTATCCAAACTGCTCCTACAAGAAGGAAGGAACGCAAGAACTTCAAGAACGCAAAAGCTAAAAGTCCTTAGAAAAGAAAATGACTTACACACTCCCTCTCCCCCAATCACTGTGACCTTACTGCTCTCTTAGCAAAGACTAGAAAAGCCTCTAATTTTCAGACCACCTCTGTGATTTTCTATTATACACTTTAGATTTTCAGTTTTAGAAACAAACTGAGAGCTTTCACATGCCTGTCAAAGGTTACTCTTAATAGAAACAACAGAAGTTTCTATCAGAATCAAGATTGCCTGTGCCTTGATTTTCTATCTTTCTGGCGTTAGAACTCTAATATCCAGCCCAGAGAAACTTAAGACAATGCTGATTTGCCCCAGCTGAAGCTCTGGCTCACTATCTCTTTCTCTAGTTCCAAACCATTTTTTAACTTTGCACACACATAAAAGAACAGATCAAAACCTGGCACATCCAGAATTCTGAGGACAACGTAAAGCCTATTTTATTTGACACTGCTGGAATTTCAGAAAAAAATACTAACTACTTTTCTCCTTGCAGTCTCTCCAGGAAACAACACGTGCAAGGCGCTTCAGAAATTCTAATACATTTTTAGGTAATCCTGTTGTACAATTTGGCTTAGTATCAGAAGTATTTTTAATCTCACAGAATCTCCCTTGGGCATTTCGAGTCAAAGAAATATAGGGTTGGGTTTTTATTTTTTTTATCTTTCTTTATCTTTCTTTTTTCTTTTTTCAATTGCTGGATTTTTGCCCTTGTCCTTTTCCAAGCCATAGAGTGAGGCTCCTTTTACACCCTCTATATTCAGAAGGGAGGACTGAAAAAAGCAGCATGTTTGAAGGAATTTTATAGAGTAGTTTATGGCCATGTCAGAGACATTAAGTACTTCTCCTATCCAATAGGAATGTGTAACATGAATAACGGAAAAGAACCCCACCCCACCAACCAAAAAAAACAGAAGGGCAAAAATGTGTTACAATCAATAATATTTCATTACACAAATTGAAATACTCATCTAAAAACTTAATAGTTTCAATTCCCATTCTGTCAGAGCTGTTTAGACACATGATGCAAGAAACACCGCTTTAACCCATAGAATATTCTTCAGGGATTACACAGAACCAGTGGACAAACAGGTGGGATGCAAACGAAAGACACTGACCACAGCCAAAAATCAAGAACCAGTCTCAGCTCACTGTTTGCCCAAGTGATGTCAGAGGTGGGAAGAGCCATACTCACATGGCACAGCTGTTGCAAATTGTAGTGCTTTTATGAACACTGTCACTGCATCATCTGAAAACCTTTTGGACTTTTGTGTCTGTCTTCTAAGGTGGGGAAGTAGGTAGGACAGCAATACAAATTGCCTAGGGGTCACAAATCTTCCTTTTTGTTCTTTTCGATTAGCTGACTTTCCCCCAGTGTTTTTCTGTACTTTGCTATGCTTCTGTGTCACTTTTCAAACAGAGAATGTCTGCATAGGAAGACGTTCTCCTACCAGCTCAATTAGTATAAACAAATTTATCTGAGTTGCCTGTTCTCCTACTGAAATGCATAAAACCCCAACCCATTCTCATGTCTTCTTTCTTGTGCTTGGCACAAGACAGCATACTAAGAAAAAAATTCTTAGCTCTTTTTACACCTCACTATTTTATTCTGTAGAAGGTCATATTCAGTCTTCACATTTTTCAATTCTAAATCTGGTCTAGATCTCAGTAACAACAGAACAGGTACTTGTTAAAATTAAGTCCATGCCTAAATGTTTTGTACCACCATTATGCATTTTGCACATTGTGATTTTATTCTGTGAAAGAATGTTTATTTCTTGAACAGAGATAGAAATGGCAGACAGTGAACATCGGGATGGGGAATGAATCCACAGTCTATCAAGTACTGGGGTGAAAAAGTGGAAACTAGCACAGCAAGAAATTCTGTAGCAGAGGAGAAACTAGAAGCATTACAGCTGCTAGTATACACATCTCCTGATGCTGGTAATTGTCGCACAAGTTATACATGAGAATCCAGTTTTCAACCACTAATAATTTTGTAATGAATAAAATATCTTACACTAAATGACAAAGAAACAAAAGCTGAATGCCCAGTCAAACAATATTAACCAACAGACTAGATTTTGGCAGTGTTGTTCAAAGTGTTTTGTTTGAACAAATCCTTGAGGCTACTGAGTGTCAAGTGAAAATGAAAAACCTCAGTGGACTTTCAATCACAGTATTAAGACCTGATCACTGCCAAAAAAGTTAACCCGTATTATATATTGCCTGGTCCAGAGGTTCACCCCACCTTTCAGCAGTGATCATCAACATATAGAGAACTTGGTGCCTTGCTTGCTGTGTCAGCCTGAGACTTAATTGCTCAGTTCCCTGCAGTCACAATCGATATCATACTTATTTCCTGAAAGATGGCACGATGAGGATCACTGCTCCTTCTAGTTTTATAACTGTAGCGTATGAAAATACAGTATGGCACAAAGGTTTAGATGTACGACAAGAAAACTGTGATCCCACATGGGCGTGTGTTCAGGGCAGGTATGGAATGTACAGGGTGTGTGTTTGTGCTCTAAAAGCTACGTCTATTTTTAATGAAAGCAAAATGTAAATTATGGAGCCAATAAAGAGAGTGTGAAACAAAAATACATCTAATTATAAATTTGTCCTTTCCTTAAGCTATTATTTAGATAGATCTGATGAGACCACACTGATTGTTTTCCTTACTTTCTCCCGTCCTAATTTAGTCTTCGAAAAGGAGGCGTGTTCGTGGCTCAGTTAATTACCTTGGACATTATGTTTACTTGTTCAGTTAAAAGCAGAGGAGCCTAAATTGTTGTCCTACATTCAAAAAGAAAGAACATCAGTGGAGGAATTAAAGTTGACAGTCAGATGACAGGGTGAAAAAGAAAGAGCAATGGAGGTTGATTAGGGTCCAGAACTTCAGTGGAAATTCTGATATTTTTTTTTTTAGGGCTTTGAAAAATAAATGTTACAATTCTGGACCTTCCTTGAGAAACAATGAAGGCAACATTTCACTTCCACTTCTTGGAATGGAAACTGGTACAACTCCCTGAGCTGTCCAGGAGCACTGCCCCGAGCCTGTGTGCGGAAGGAGGGCACAGAAGCCCTGCCAGCGCTCTGGAACCAAGTCTCCCACTTCAATGCCTCGACTCAGTAGGGCAGAGGACTCCTCCAAGCAGAAGCTTGAAGAAGGCTGAAAACCGCTGGAGGCAAGTTTCTGCACTCTGCCGACAGGCCGTGCGGTCCCGGGTCTGCCTGAGGGGCGGGTGACTCGGGGTCGCTTGTCCTTACCTGGCTTTCCCTGCCACGGCTGCCGGTGTGAGGCCGAGACCGCGGCCTGCAGCCCGCGCCCAGGGCTGGGAGAGGGTGTCACGGCATGTCCCTCAGCCCAGGCCTACCTCACTGACGCTTTCGCCCCACGCCGGGGAAGGACAGGCAGGTGCCGAGCCCCCAGCCCAGGCTGCAGGCCCCACGGGCACCATCCCGTCCTTGCCCCACAACACAGCAACCGCCCCCGGGGTGCCGGGGCCGGGAGTTTGAAGGCCGTGCTGACATCAGAGACTTCCAAACCCATGTTGCAGGGGAACACGGTGTCTGTCTTTTGCCCTGGGGCTGCCTGAGGAATTTCTGGGCAGCTACCTCTTAACCTGACTTTGTAATAGGAGCCTGTGATGCGAGAACCAGCCAAGCACAAGTTTTCATGTAGCAAAGAAATTACAGAGTTAGTAACAAATGTGGAACTATGGTGACCTACACCAGCTAGAACGGGTGGTATTTTCCATACGTAAGTCATAGTTCAAATGTAAATTGCCAAGACACAATGTGAGCTAAATAGCTTGTCTGCATTCAGCAGATGCAAATACCCAGACTGAAAGAGATTACATAATTTTATAAAATCTTCCCAGCAAGGCAGTGCCACAGAAATGGAATATCACAAAACCTTTCTCTACTTACACAATCATTTTTACAATAACCAACTGTTGTTGAATTGAAGGAATCAGAACTAGAGTTGATCAAACAAGAAAAACAAATTAATTTAATTTTTCTTTTTATTATTTTGGCCAAAAGAACCAGCTTGAAACAAAGTGGCATTTTCATTGAATTTTAAATTCTTCCTTGGGAAAAATAAATATGGCCGAAGCTGAGCTGTTGTTGTGAAATATTTGGATTTCAGCTAATATATTCCAGCTGATTAAGAGAGTGAGCCAACAAGAAGATTGGCTGTAAAACCAGGAGATTGGAATCAATGACTTCAAAAGTTTTCCTAGTTAAAATGGTAAGAAAAATGGAAAGAAAGAAGGACAAGAAGGCTTGGTATCATTTTGAGTTCTCCCATACTTTGGGCCTCTTAATTTTTTTTATGCGTATGAAAAAAATAAACAAGTTTGCCATGCATAGGAGGTCTGGTCTTGGTTTTGGGCTTTTTTTTTTTATGTCTCAGTTTTTCTTCTACTTGTTTCCTGAATTTACTATGTGAGTTAGGTTTTTTTAAATTTCTGTTGGTGCAGTTTCTCTCAAAATTAAAAAAATTCCTCCATATCATTCCCAAGATAAAACCAAAAAAGAGTAGAGAGAACTTTCTATGGTGAAATCTAGAAATTAAGGTCTTTGATTACTGAATTCTTTTAAAACATTAACATGGTAATACAAAATACATCTCTTATTTCCAATGGTCTGATAGACAGTATTACCGTAGGAACCGTTACACTGATTTCAGTGACAATTTTGTTGTGGGAAATCAAATGCTAGCTTCTCAAACTAATTTCGGTAGGAGTAAGCCACTTGGAAACTCATTGAATTATTGAATTTGAATTTTCTCTTGACTTTTATCAAAGACTCTAACGCTCCAGAGTTAGTCTTCTCAGATACTGCAGCTCTCCTACTGTAGTAAATGCTTCACCATGGCTAACAGTGTGTGTAATTCCTCAGTTACAATCCAGAAAGGCTACATGGGGTAGGGTACATTAGCAATCCTGGGAAGGAGCAGAAACTAAGAAGATGGAAAGACTTAGTAGAAAAAGTATATACCAGAGACCTGTCAATTCTGTTTTATGCATGTAAAAATACATTTTTTGCTGAATGTAAGGTCATCTTTCAACACCATAAATCTTCCACAGGGACAAATATCTTTTTAAAACACTGAAGATGGCAACCTGGATGTCCTGCAGCACTAAATAAACCCATATTCTGGATGGTCTCTGCACTTCTATTTAAAGAAAATAAAAAAAAAAAGTAAGATTAGGTCACAGAGAGCAATAACCCCAAAGAACTATGACAAAGTCAGATGACAGAGTTTTTACAGGTTAAATTTGTAGTCCAACAGGGACATAAGAATTTAAATCTCATAAAAAGAGATTTCCAATTAAACTTCTAGGTCACTTCCACATTTAAAACCTGCCTTACATTTGAATAAGGATTTTCCCATCTTTGTGAAAAAAGATTAATTCAGTGTTTAACATTACAAACAGCAAGTGTAATTTAGTACAAGGTTTATGAGTCTAATTTGTAATCCAGCACTTCACTCCCACCAGGTCCCACATCACCTTTGCCTATGACAGATTACTGCTTATGTTCTTACTCCAGTAGCATTCAGAGATATTAGTATGTTTGATGCAGTGAAGAAGCTGCCTGTTTTCTGAATCATTTATTTCATTTCACACTTAATGATTATTACTGCCTCAGATGGGTTGCCTTAATTTTACTATGCAAATTCAAATTATCTGTAGATTAACTAATTTGCCATAATATCTAATTGCAACACCATTTTCAGCATCAACTAGTGCTTAATTTCCCATGGGTAGAAAACACGACAGATCACTAGATGGTGCTATTTCTGAATTGGAATTAAATTGCTACACACAGTGGATGAAGCAGCAGCAAAATCGTTCCAAATGCTTCATTGCAATATCAGGATAAATGAAAAAAAAAAAAAAATCCAAACCCCAAACAAACCAAAAACCTTAAAGCTTTTATAACCACATTAATTTTTGTGTAGTTGTTTCTCATATAGCTGCCATCTGGTTAATAAGTAATGATAATATACAGCATCTACAGATTCCCCAAATATACCCAGAGTCACTTAGATTTGCATTCTTGCCTAATCATGAGTCCATTGTTTCTAGACCTGCTTCCATTACTCCTTCATTTCAGGTAAATATGAGCACTAGAAGGTGTTCACATTTAGACCGGTGAATGCATACAAACGCTTGTAACTACGGCAATAGAAATCTAGCAGAATGAACACAACAAGAATATTTGTGCAAAAAGATGGGGAGAAGGCTCACATCTAGGGTCTCCTATCCCTTTCTTCTCCCTGAGGAGAGCAGGGTTTGATGAAATTTCTCTTTTCTGCCCATATCTAACCTAAAGCTTTATATACACATACATTGGGGACTGTTCCTAAGGGATACTCTTCCATAACCCTTTATATTTGTAACCAGGAAAGGGCACAACTGTTATCTGAATGGGGACATGCTACTGTGAGCACACTGCATGGCATGCAAGCACAGAAACCTGTAGCTGGGTGTAGGGGAGAAGATAATTTAGCATCCCACCACAAGCAGATCCACCTTGGCCACATATTGACTTGAAACCGACAGTTAATTGGACACCTGAGTTTAAAAAAACAGAAGTGAGGCAAGTACTGGAGAGACTAGTATCTACACATTTATGCAGGAGGGAGTAATCCTTCATTGAGAGTAAGATAATAAATTCTACAATAATAATAACTTTCACAATTTCAATTTATAGGTTCCAGTCTTCTACATGCTGTCTGTAGAACTGGAGCCTTATTTCTCAATGTTTCTTTTAAATAACAATCCTTGTCCATCCCCCATAGTATAAAACCCCCATTCTTGGTAATTTGAGAGAAGTTCCAGCTTCTAGGCCACGGAGCTAGAGCTGGTTAGCCCCAGTGCAATTTTAAAGCAGTTTAGTGGAAGTGGTGTGAGCCACTCAGATTGAACGCCCATTTCCACCGTTCTGGCTGCGTCTGGAAAGGACCTACCTTAAGCTGAAACTGATGTTTTGGGCCCCAATAAAGCACAATGGTACCTGGGCCCAGTTTGGTAAATCCCAGTGGCACCAGAGTTACTAGCAAGGCCACAGTGCTGCACAAGAGCTGCGATCCTTTTAGATCCCAGCTAGGTCAGGACACGGTGTTTCAGACACAGCATGTTGGATGGTGTCATTGCCATGCGTGCAGTCAGCTCAAACCTCTCCATGCTGCTAAAGAGAAAATAAACTGCTCAGTTAGGCTCTGCTCTCATCAATCCCCTTTGGCAAAACTTTGTCTTTCCATACCTTTGTGCTTTCTTGTAACCTGTGGATTCAAGAAATATCACAACATCTCATGTTCCTCACCCTTTCTAAAGTTTCACCAAAGTCATGATGTCCTGGTTTGGGGGCTCACCATTAAAAGCAAATATAAAGCTGCCATTTTTCCTGAGATTGGCTCTGATACAAGCAGCCCAATTCTCATGACAGCATGCAGGTACCAGAAATACAGTCCAGTTATAGCTCAGTGATGGAAGACTTTCTAAGCCTCATGGTAATCTGCTTTTAAATGTGCTCCCCTGCACTCTTGCCAGATTCTATGAACCCTTTTGTGACTCAAGAAATCTTGCTGTGCTTTGATTCTGAGCTGTGAAAAAGATTATTTATTTCATTGTCTTTCTCAAATAGTTTTATAAATGAGAACAGATTTTATTCTGGTAAGTATCCAGGATGATACAATACGGTGTGAAATAATATACCATATTTCAGGACCAACAGCAAAATCAAATATATAATTGGAAATTTTTTTAAAAATCAATAAGGCTTTACCAGAATATGTGAAAGCCACCAGTTGTTAGGGCACTAAAATGGAGTTCTTATGATCTAAGGGTAATTTTACATTCAAGAACTATTTTTTTTCTGTGTATATGGGATTTTTTTTTTTTTGGTGATACACCCTTCTTCAATGGTAATGTCTTGTTTGTTTGTGTTTCTGTACAGTTTTATTCCAGAGACAAATACAGACACTTTCTCACCTGAAGAGTAACACTGATTACGCTTTAATATAGTGGAGATAAGGAAGTAATGTTTTACTTCCTCAAAGTAAAGGAAGTGAGTATCTACCTACGCCTCTTCATTTCATATTATAAAACAAATAGGGTTAAGGATTTGAGGTGGTCTAGTCTGGCTTGCCATTGTTCACAGTTTACAACACTTCACAGGACAAGTTTGTAGAAGGCAAATCTGTTAAGCTTGGAGGTTTAGACTGGGCTGGCCAATAAACAAACAACATACAGAAAAGACATAATGCACTTCCAGTCTAGGAATATCCTGATTTCTGAACTGTTGGAAACAAGAATAAAATTGTAGGAAAACACCATCCCTCTAGGAACTACGTTTTGGGCCTTTGCCCAAGGCAGTTATTGGTCTGGATGGACTTTTGTTGTGACTCACTACTGCCACCCTTTTAAACCTTCAGGAGAAGAAGTAACGCACAAGATTGAAAATGCAATAGAGTGTAGCCGGAGCAACGAGCGTCTGGGGACAAAGGAGGTGTAATTTCTTACATGGATATGATTTCACCAACATTCAGATTTTAAGTTCTGGCAAAGCTCACAACTTCAGGTTCATTTTCAATATTCTTTTCTTCCTTCCTTTCACATGCTGCTGCTATGCATCTGCACTCAGCAGTGTTTGCAGTTCTTTAGCCTTGATGCTTCCTTCTAATGAACTGTATAAAATGTTGTTAAAGATGAAAACAAAGTTTTTCAACTCAGTGATATGACAAATATTCAACAGCATCAGGAAACCATCTTAACCCATAAATTTTGGCAAGTAGCATACCTAGAAATTCTAACACAGTAAATAACTAATGTTCAAACACAATCCTGGTTTAACATCTGATACTCTAGTTGCTTCTGGATGGGTGGTAAGAAACATTTCAAAATTTAATATGTTTTATACATTCTAACATATTTCAGGGAATTTATTCTTTGTGAGTAAAGTTGTAAAACGTGGGAAACTGGCACAACCAATATCCTCTGTCATGATATAAGGAGGCATCAAATCTGAAATTTCTTCCATTAAATCAGAGGCTTTTAGCATTATAAGCCCTTCTTTCTTGTCTGCCCAAAAATTTTCACTTTTTTTTTCAACATCTCATCTATGTCCATATATGATCACAGCTAGAACAAAGCTTTTTTACATTCTGATGTACTATGATCATTCAATTTCAAAGGGTTGATCAAAAAGGACAGAAAAAATATTTTTATAGTACCTCCCAGCCTCCCAACTGAAATGTTCTTTTCCTCACCCTCAGTCAGGGGGAACTTCCCTCAGTGGAAGGGGAACTTTCACAATTTCTTTTTAAAAATTTTCAAAACTTTTCAATTCAATACAAATATTACACTAGCAGCATTCATTGAATCACAGAAGGATTAGAGTTGGAAGGGACCTGAAAGATCGTCTAGTTCCAACCCCCCTGCCATGGGCAGGGACACCTCTCACTAGAGCAGGTTACTCAAAGCCCCATCCAGCCTGGCCTTGAACACTTCCAGGGGTGGGGCATCTACAACTTCTCTGGGCAACCTGTTCCAGTGTCTCACCACCCTCACAGTAAAGAATTTCTTCCTAATATCTATGCAAATCTCCCCTTTTTCAGTTTAAAACCATTACCCCTTGTCCTATCACTACACTCTGATAAAGAGTCTCTCCCCATCTCTCCTGTAAACAGTATTTTTGCTGAAACAGTAGGAGATTCTGCTTCAAGAGGAGCTGAACAAAACCAGTGCACATCTTCATACAGTATTATTTAGCATGATTTACATAGCATGGCCTCCATTCTTGGTCAGCAACACAGGGACAGTGACATTACCTATGCAAAAAGCATGGTACAACAGACCCCCTACTGGAGGTGAACACAGATGTGTTTTCTAGCATAAAAAGCCTGTGTTCTCAGTGCCATTTCTCCCCAACATGAAACAAAAGACTTAAAACTAAAGAATATATTTGGAACTTGTTTCAGAACTCAATTATATGCTCAAAATGAAAGTAAGGTTCTTCACATAAAATTGTCATACATTGATAAAATATTTATCACAGCACCTGTAAGACCCATTTATGGGTCAGATTAAATTGTTTCAGACACTATAGAATTCCAGGACAAAAGATGGCCTTGCCCTTTTTTGATGCTTCCCTTGCCAACCTGTTTACTCCCGAAAAACAGAGGGAAACTTCTCTGCAGCAAGTGATACATCCTCTTCCCCCTAGGGAATAGCCCTCTCAGACAGCTTTAGCATCTCTCTTTTGTATAGCTTTCCTCACCTGGGCCTGGATCAAGGCATGGGGACAGCAATAAAGTAGATAGCTGTCCCAGTGACCAGCTCCTGGGGTCATTTGATCACCTTCTAACATCAGATTTCTGGTAGAACTGAAAACAGAATTTCCTGCCTACGCTGTTGAGGAACAAGGTTTGGAGTGGGATATGAAGTGAGACAGGAATGCATTCAGTCTGAAACTTCAGTGTTAAATTCCTCTTCCCCATTCATCTTACTGCAGATTCCCTGGGCCTCCAAAATGAAGTAGGACCACAGTATTGGGCAGTGCTTGACACCATGCCTCAGTTTACTTTGTTTCTGTCCCCATTATCTTGCTCTCTAGGCTGCCCACCTATATATACCTTTATGTTGCATCTGTGTTTCTTTTGGTTATTGTTTTATTGCTGTATTTTTGAAAGCTATTAGTCTAACTAGCAATAGTATTTAACCAGAAAAGGCACATTGAGCCTCTAGAGATGGATCAGCTGGTGAAAATCAATGAAATTACACTAATTAAGTGGAAATGCTCCCAAATTCACCTCTGTGGAGCATCTGGACACATGGATTTAGACCAACATTATTCAGATACCGACTGACCCTGATACTGATTTCGTAAAACTCACGGTCCAAACAGAATGGCTTTGGTTTGAGCTTTCACAAATTACCCCATCTGGGTCCCCCTGTTCTTCATATTAATGATTTGCCTGGCTTCTTACCAAATCAGTGTTTATTTGCAGTAATCTAATATAATGTTATTTGCTTATTCATTGAAATCTAGTTGGCATTTTCCCCCCTGCAGGGATTTGGCAAGGCAGCACCCATGTGTCGTTCCATCTTCAGTTGTCTGTGTTTAATATGCCAGCTGCTTTCCTATCAGCCAATTCCCACCCACTCTGCATTCTTGCTTTTCTTTGCTCTCCCTCTCTCTTTTTTAATTTAGGGATAATTGTGTGGTTGGGTAAGCTCAGAGGGCGATATATTGCCACATTCAAAGACAAGACAACAAGGGTGGTAGTTTTCATTTATTGCCTGTTCTAGAAGTGGCATAAAGTAGCACACTGCATAAAATAGCATGTTGTGGGGGAGGAAAGGGAGAGTTTTAAGACAAAATCTTCATAATTTCAATGAGATTTTGCCAAGAAACCTAGTGGAACTATCAGGGCCCCACAGCTGGGGGGTGTGATGAAGGATCCCAATTTATCAAAAGCTGCCTTAATTACAGAAGGACAAATCTTACAGGAGATATGCCAGCAATTATTGCAAAACTTTGATTCGTTTCTGAACACTTTGATTACTTTGGATGAAAAGCAGTGTATAGAAACACTACCATTAAGTGCAGTTTGCTGATATCTGGCAGAACTGCGGAGCCTAGAATTGGGACAAAGCGGAGTCTTGGTAAAACTCAATATCAACAAATACATCAACAGGTATTGGAATGACCCCTGGCCTAAGCACACACTTCAGTGGGAGGTCAGTGACAACCAAACAAATTTTGGCACCTGATTTTCACCAGGTGCTCTGTCAAGGCAGTGAAAGAATCAGCTAGAATCTTTATCCTAAATAGTCTTTGACAACTGAGGTCAGACAGAAAGATTTGTTGCTTTGCTTTTGAATAATCTTTCTAATGTTCTAAAAATGAAATACTTTTGATTTGACTAAAAGAAGGCTACAAAAAAAATATTTCAGAATTCCTTACTTCTTTCAGATTAGTCCATTGCTTTATGAAGCAGAAAAATAGAAATGAGATGAGATGAAAATCCACAGAAAAACAGTCCGTGAAACTAGTAACTGCAGGTTAAATTCCAAAAAATGATGATAGTTCGAAAGCTGAAGACAAGATAGAGTTTCCCTTCAGCACTTGCTGTTTGAAAATCATGTCCTTCACCAGTCAAAAATCACTATCTATTTCTGAAGATGTTGTCCTGTGTGAACTGTGGTGTATTCAAGTATCCTTAAGTGATTTTTCTTACTTAGCTTTAATAGAGGCAATGTTCTCCATCCATATATGTCTCTATAAAAAGTTTGCAAGAAGAGATACTAATCTAAAGGGAATGCAAAACAGAGGACAGAAGCACCTTGCCCACATACTCCTTTAGTTTGAACACTGATGACAGCTACATTTAACTTCACAAGGTCAAAGAAACTGGGAACAGAAACCTTCAAATCCATAAAATTTGTTCTGAAAATCTCAGAAAGTTCAGAAACTAAACTCATCAAAATGTAAGTTGACTTTAAAATGGAGTTTTAAATTGGACTGTCTACTACTTGGACAAACTTTCCTTCTTTCCAAATACTTTTAACAAAACGCTACAGATTTCTGACTCCACTGGAAGACAGAGAAGATAGAAAAAAAATAGAGATGCCAGCTCTCTCTGCCTTATGCCACAGCTTCTTTCCAATTAGGAAACCATGTTTCTCACCCAGTCAGACACGTGTCAAGGATTATTATGTCCTGGTGAACACTAAGGTACTGTGGTCAAAAAGGCTCACATATCTATTGAAAAAAGGTTCACATCTCTATTAAATCCAGGGGATATTTTACCGTTCAGGATAAAGTTAAGGTGCTTTGGGTGGCAGGGTATTTAGTTTTGCACCTCTCTTACTGACTCAGCATTGCATAAAATGATAGCCTGTTTACTTCTCCAGTATTCTCTGGGACAGTAACATTAAATAGTCCTTTTTTCAAATTTTTGTAATTTACTTGGCAGTCAGTCCATAGAGAGTTGGGCTAGCCTTTTGCATCTATGCAACATGCAGCACTGTGGGATCCACGTGTACAAGTATGTGAAAAGTACCTGTAATTTGCCATCAGTGCTTTTAGAGCAAGCTCATTTTTCAGACAAGATGACTTCATACAACTCATTAATACCATACTTTTCCATTACTTTACCTACTGTGCTGCAGCTTAGCAATTAGTTTACAGTAGTTTATCTTTGCTCTCAGAAAGAAACAATTCTCTTTAAAGTGTTGTTCTTGCCTGTGGCATATGACAACAAGAAAACAGTACATGTAATAACCCTCTAGTAACCATCTTTCTCATGATAATTCCAAGATTACATTGAAAAAAAAAAGGGAAGATAAATTACCATTAATATTGCACTTTCTAACATCTGGACTAATTAAATTCACAATGCTTTTGATTTTAAATGTTAATTTAGAATGGAGAGACTTGGAGAACTGAAAGTTTTCCAGCCTTCTAAACTCCTAACATCACCTCATCATGTACAGTTTCAACATATCAAAGCTCTCTTTCTCTATCAGTGTAATACGAAGGGGCAATGCATAAAATGTCCCAGGACAGGCTAGCCTAAAGGAGAACCAAAACCTATATCCTGCAATGCAGTGGGTTGGACTGTAGCTTCAAAGAGAAAATGCTTCCCCTGGAGGAATAAAGCAAAATTGGAGTTGGGTGAGCCTCAAAGGAATTGCAAGCCATTGCTTATGTTTGGATTTGGAATTGAAGTTGGCTCCGGTGGCTCAGATCCTCACCACAGACTGTGAACGGCACCAGCTACAGAGAAGGGGCTCGAGGGAAGAAGCACAAAACAGAGAATCAAATTTTTGCAGAAATTAATGTGCATGATAATATGATTGTGAACCTATTTACATTTAATTTGTTATTTATTTTTCTAATTTAATAAAAATTCTCTCCTGTCTTTTTATATGTCCTCTTGAATTACCCATTTTAGAATTTACTTTCCCTTTGTCATTCCCACACCTCCTTTTTCCTTCCTTTTTTAAAAAATTTCACTTGAAACCAGCTCCTTCTTGGGAGGTCCCAGATCTCTGAAGGCAGTGAGGGCTGTCCCCCTTCCAAGGACAGACTAGTGAGAACAAAAGTTGAAAAGCATGTTTTCCATCATTCCCCTAAAGACATTACCCAAGCAATGCAATGCAGAAACAACAGGGGACAAGCTGTCTGCTAGCAAGAAAGTCTGCCTCAGTTCTTTGACCCAATCTGGAAATCTTTTGTGAGTGGTGGTGCTCAAAGGAAGCTCCAGGCATGAGAAGATTGTGATCCTGGGCCCTGTACACCTGTCTGGGTTACTTCTCTGAGACTTAGTTACTCATCACTACACACATGCACCAAAAAAAGGTGATGTCTCCTATGAAGCTCTTCAAAGAGGTTTTGGTTTTTCCCAGTCAGACAATTTCTCCCAGTTTTTCCTAATTAATCTATTGAGTCTATGAGATTTTGGAAAATGAGTTCTTTCACTGCTGACTGAGTATTAAAACAGACACTGAGCTACTAACCAGACATATTTATCCTAGAGATTGAATTAAACCTCACAAAAATCTTGAAGATAACTGGCACCTAACTTTAAGAACATGTCTATCCCATGACTCCTGCAAGGTCAACAGAACCAGTGTTAGAATAAACTGGATTTTTTTTGTCGATTATTCTAAAATTCAATCATCCTTTCAGAAAAAACATTGCAGTCATAACAATGTAAATACCACCACTATCATTGAAGGGATAAAATAGCATAAGCTGTGCCCGAGTTGTGACTACATACAGAGCTTACTAGCATGACAGTGTCAGCAATGAGCAGACATTTGGTCTGCACAGAAGTACAACCACAGAGCAACAAAAAATTCACATTAGATCATGGAGTAAGTGGACATGAACTGTGGAACCTCATACGAATGAATCCAACAAACGTACTGCAACTGAACATTGCTTTATCTCTGTATGATCAGCTCATTTACACACCAAAACTGCAAATTAAAGAAATTACCTGTAGCTCAGCCTGTTGCCAACCTTGTTGCACGTTTCACTTACAATAGCCTCATGATGCCACCAAATGCATATTGGCGGTAAATGTCATAGTCACATAGTCATCTCAGGAACACCTGTGACACTTGTAACAGTTCTGATGCGAGTCAGTCCACTCCAGTGCAGGTAAGAGACTGATTTTGAACTAGTGAAAACACTGTCTGTGTCACCTCAAGCCAAGCCATTGGTCAGGGGAAGCATAGTCTCTAGCTCTCAGTTATTTACTTCTCACATCACTACCACCCCCCTCAAAGCCTTCACCTCGTCACTGGGTCAGTCAGCAATTTTTCTTTTTCCTCTGAGACTGCTTCTGTTGCTACACCCTTGCCTGTGCTTTGTAAGTGGAAGCCCGTCCTTAACAGGTACATCCATCACTTATACAGGGTATAACTGCTATCTAAACATTTTGCAACACCTCCAGATGTTGATAGCTCGTTTTGAACAAATTATGGGACAAGAAAATTGAAGTAAAACAAAATAAGGAATTTGGTGGGTATTTAGTTATTCACACCTTATTAAAAAAGCACCCCTCTCGTACCCTCCCCCTTAATGTACTCAGAGTTCCAAAAAAGTGTAATTTTCCTCATCAAAAGTGAACCGTGAGGCACTAGGCAGAGATACTTGGAAAGTTAGGAAACTGCTTCATTAGAAGGAAGGCAAAAAAATGCCTTTCTTCAAAGAAATGTCTCCCACGGGGTTGACATTGGGAGGCGAGATATTCAATAACTCCATCATGATCCAAGAAAAGGGATCCAGGAAAGGACCTTTCCTCCCCGAGCTGCCCTCCTCCCAGCTAAGCCCCTCCAGCCCTGCCTACCGCTGCAGGGAGATGGGGCTCGGGCAGCACTTATTTACCAGTTTCTCTTGGCCACTCCATCCTTCTCATGCCTTCCCTTCCTCCAGCGTGGGCTTCTCATGGCCATGGTTCCTGCCAGGTCCCCGCTGGGGGAAATTCACCCCTTTGCAGTGGTTTTGTGCGTTCCATGGAGCAGGGAAGGAGGACATGATGCAATGGATTTGCTGCTGCTTGTTGGGGAAAGATACTGAAATGCAGCCTCACAGCACAGATTGGGAAGGATAATGCAAACTTTTCCATTCTGGCAATAAAAAGTGCAAAAATAATGAGCAATATGCAAATAAAATTATGTTCCCCAAGCAGGGAACAGGGTCACATTATACTTGCACACCAGGAATCAACTGGCCTTGATGGCAGATGAAGCGGTCCTGTTTCATAAATACAGTAACATGCACCACCACACAAATGGCTGAAAACACGCTTCCTTGCTCTGTTTTCAGGCCCTGGTTTCCAACAAAACCTGAACAGCCTGACTAACACCAACCGCAAAAGTAGAGCTGGAGGACATGACAACAGAGGGCCTGGCAGAGCAGCCATCTTATAAATAACGTGTGTGTGCAGTCATTTTCACTCAAGCTCTCTCTTAGGAGTGGTGGTGTTCTCCTGCTTGTTTTCAGACTGTTGAGAGCGCAGCCTCCAGCGGGCGTGGAGCTGACAACTGGCTCCGTTCAGCACATGGACTTTCTTTTTTCATACGGTTTTTAAGGGAAAACTGAGGCCAATCTGTGCGCCACCAAAATATAGTCACTTTGGGAAGTTTGTTTTGGAAGGAAATGAAATCAAGATCACTAACTCGTCACTGTACTACTTTTAAAAATAAGTTTTTTTGTGTTCTGGATGAATGATGGTATCTTGCACTTTAAGTATCCAGTACCAAATTGGATAATATATTTCAATTAACTAAGGAAACACCAGTCTAGTTTGCAGGTCTCAGCTCTTGGGGAAGCTTTGCTTGGAAGGATGTTTTGATAGGGAGAAGAGGATGAGGGCGAAGGAGAAAATATCAAAGACCCTGGAAACAAGGAGACACATTGGACACCACTCTGTGCAGAAGCACTGGGTACTGCTGTCCTCCAGGGTGCCTCCCAGTAGCCTAGAAATATGAGCTCCAGCCACAGGCATGATCTCCTTCCATGAATCTCTCTTCCGAACCCATCCAACTTTCTAGTATAAGGTGGTAACTGTTCTACTGTCACCTAGAAAACTCCCATCTCTTCCAGGATTCAACTGGACAGGGGGATTCGACTTCTTACCAGCTCTACTAAAAGTGACTAGCTGAACTAGGAATAGTTCCCCCCCCAAAGGTTTAAGAAACAATGTGATTTCCAAAGACGGATTTCATCAGCTCCTGTGGAGAGGAGCCAAGGTGAGCAAGCTCTGCTGCATGGCTGAGCCATTGCACTCCTGTGAGGTCCTGGGTGTGCAATTGGTCCTGTAGTGCTAGATGCACAAGCCACACACTTACAGAGACGAGGCTCCTCAGCTCCCCGCTTGTACAGTGTAACATTGGTGGCAACAGAGTTGGGGCAAAAATTATGCAATGTCAAAAATTCCTTCCCTGTATTCTAGTTCTGTTGCTAGCATGAAGAGACAGAAACCACACTTGTAATCAAAACTGAGAACAAAGCTGTATGCAAGCCATATAAACATTTATTATCTTTTGGGGATCACCTATGTTTCCATTTAATCTTACTGCTGAAGCTCAGCTAGCATACTAGCTTTGGATAATTAAGGATTTTCAGTTACTTAATTTAGCTTGAGTTAAATTTAAGGTTTAAAGAAAAAGGGAATGTAAAATACAGACAAACTATAATTAAATGCTGCCATAGCTTCAGATGGGATTAATCTTTAATTTGAGTTAGAAATAGTGAATTAATAGGAGGCTTATGAAAACTCTCAAAACTTTAGTTGTGCATTCTTCCTGTTGAACTTCCGTCTTCGGCTTCCAAATACCTCCCTAAACACACCACATGAATTCAAATTTATGCAAAAATCAGGGGACCAAAGTCAGCCCAAGATATGTGCTGTGTCCTGTTCCCTGGTAAGGTTTGAATGTGCAGAAGAGAAGACAGCTGCTGGAAATTGGTGTCACATCTAGTTGCTGCAGCACACAGAGGACACGGAGGGGAAATGGACTCAGAGACCTGAAAATTGTGCTATGAGCAACTTGGGGAGGCACAGTTTCTTTGTGTGGTTTTGTCCTGTGTAACTGGGAGTAGAGCTGTAATTATCCCTATGAAATCTTAATATTTTCAGAATGGTAATAGAAGTTTAGTCATCCTTAAGATGACATTATTTTCCTCAAGCAGGTAAATTCTGCAATATATCTGAAGGTAGCCAGCAGATGCATTGCAGTACTATCAAGTGTTCTCAATATTTTGTATGTCAAAAGATACCTCCAAAACCTCCAGTCATGGCTAAAAACTATCTTTCCCAGAGGGACCAGATGTCTATGCTTGAAATCAATTCCTCTTTGCAGCACAGCATTCTTTGGGAAATTTGGTGGGAAATAAATTCTCTGTCCCACAACTTCAATACGCCAGAACAATGACATGTTAGAAAGTTCTGTCTCAGATTCAGAGGATGACAAAATTGTCAGTTGCAGGGAAGTGAATTGATTAGGTCCCAAGTCAGTGTTAAACAATACTGCTTATGAACAAGAATATTCCAGTGTATTTCAGGTTACCTTTTGCAAACCCATGAGATTGAACTGCAAGGTATCCCTAGGGCTTTGACACACAGTGACCCTTGCCTGGTAAGGTATTTCTAGGACTTTTCTAATTATCTTGAGATTGAAATTACTTCTCAAAACAGAGTCAACAGAATTAAGTACATAATTATGAAACTGTAGTGATGTCAGAAATAGCCTATTTTTAATCTTTACAATATTTTGTTTCCCTTCCTTGTAATAACATTGCAAGTTTAAGACTCTTTATCTCTAATATCTCTGAAGCCTCCATTTGCCTAATCCAGCTATGAGGAAATAATATTGAAAACCCTGGCTTTGTATGAATAAAAATAGCTTCTGCCAAAAATTTCAACGTGAGGACTAATGAGCTAAGAACTTAGCTGAAGTACCTCCCTGCTAGCTTGTAGAGCCGGCGCTTTCCTAAATGTAACAGGGAGGTAAATTTACTCACACTGAGCTCCATCCTGCCTGCAACTAGGCAGAATGCAGATTTAGGTAATCCCATCCTCTTGTGCTATGGAAATACACAGGACTTACAGATCTGAGATCAAACTCAGTGGAACGTCAGAAAGAGGAATTCTTTATGTCACACAAGCAATGAACAGTGACAAAGGCTGGAATGAAGTGGTGCCTTTACAGCTGCCTTGAAGAAAGGCAGACCTAGAAATGCTAAGAACCAACTGGGGAAGTACAAAGTGAGCTTCCCAATAATGTCAAAAAGCACTGAGTTGGGCTAAGCATCTACCAATGAGTTATTTTACAGCATCCTGTCTATCTCTCACAGTATTTCTGTACTGCCATGGCTGTGTTTTCATATGGGTATAGCTGAATGAACTTTCAACATATTAACTCATCTCAAAGTAACTGCCTAAAGGCAGGAACATAAAGTTAGTAATGGATAACTTACCCTGCATCTTGGGATATCTTAGTTGCATGGTTAATTTTAATTGTGCAGAGAATAGATTTCCTAAGTCCTGCTGAGAGTCAGGCTTTTAAAGAGGCAGTTTCAGCTTTCGTGATTTTATCACAGGTCTCCGCAGATTTATTTATTCTCCCTCGGGCCTCAGCTGCTGGTTTAAAAGAGGAAAATCCCCACTTCCATTTTGAAGCAGATGTAGCTCTGAGAGTTGACGAGAGGCTCTGTGGGTATCACCAAGGAGGGGGTAGAGCCCCAGTGGTAGCCCAGGTCCCTGCCCTTCTTTCCACTCTCTGCAGTGCTGCCTATGTTTAAAAAGACAAGGCCTGCATTAACTTCTGCAGTTACATTTTTCATTATTATGGATTCCCAAAAGTCTTCTGCCTGGGACTTCATAGGCTTGCCAGAAAGTGTTGAAAGTGAAAGTTTGGCTCTAGCAGTTCAAGAGCTGTCCCTCAGGCTATATGATTTATGCTGTTTATTTTTGAAAGGCAGAGGCATTTATTTCTTTATTTCTTCGCAACCGATTATTTCTTCAGCCCTTATCCACCAATTTGCTAAACTGTAAAGAAAGCACTGAAAACTCAAAGAAAACGCAAATGTTACATCAGCACAGCATTAAGTTTCATTAAGTTCTTAATTACATCAAATAATTAAAGTTCTCTTGCTCTTCCCCGTACTTTTCCTCAGTAAATCTCAAAGTACTTTATAAAGGAGGTCAGTTTCATTATGTTCTCTTTGAAGGAGGGAAAATGAAGGCTTAGGTAGGGGGAATTGCTCATCACAAGGCCAGTGGCAGGGGCTGAGTCTGAAACACAACATTCCGACTTTGCAGTCTCTGTTAAAAGATACTGTCTTCACCACAACAAAATCATCTCTGCAATATATTGTTCCAAAATTGTACAATATGCACAAAACTAAGCACACACACACATATATATGTATATAGTATCTCAGGACCCTGTGAAATTTAATCACTCCCTTTATTCTGCATTTTTTATTAAAGCAACCCGGCTGCGTCTTCATGGCATTGAACTGACATGTAGGAAAAATTGGTTCAAATTCCGTTTTGTTCACTGGTTTCTGGTTAATCCTGAAAAAAATTATTTGTCTATATTTTAAAAGCAGGATTTCTCCTACTGCTAAATTGGACCTGAAGTAATCTTTACTTCTGTGTAAGAAATTTAGAGACTTCCTGAAAAAAAAGCCAAATGACAGCCAGGATATGCTCCTCGATGCTTGTTCCAGCTGAAAGTTTAACAATATCTATTTCTAATTCTTAAGATTTCAAGGAAAGCAAAGCTATAAAACATTAAATAAGTTACTTTAAATGAGTCAAGAAATGGCTGCTACATCATGCTTGTACTTTTGTTTTGTATTTTTTTTTCTAGCAGACTTGTCTGCATCCAGGATTACCACTGGAGCTGATATCACTCTGTATAGGTCGCAGCTTCCAGTAGGCAAGTCGTAAGATATTTCTTAGCATGGAAAATATGTTTTATGCATGTGTTCATGGAATGCTGAGATATTTTTGGACACTTTGCTAAGAGAAAAAATAGTTTTCCTCCTCTAAAATCACACTTCTGTAAGAGAAGTTTATGAAATACTTGCCACTCTAGGCACCATACATAAAAGGAGAGTATATTGTACCAAATCAGATACTGTTACAGGAATTGCACAGGGATTATCTTAGATTCACTACCTGCTACCTGTGTGGCCCTCAGAGATTGCTCTGGTGTCCTCTGCCTCTCACTTCTACTCATCCTGTCTCCTGCTTACATGCAAAAGGTATCTATGATCAGAAATGTCCCACCTAGCTTTGTAGAACAGAAGCAGGTCTTGGTCCTCCTAAATTGAAGTCTGATGTATTGTAGGTAGCCACATATGAGACATCTAGAGAATTCACAGTATGCATTATCATCTACAGCAGTTCAAGATGATAAAAAGCAAGACAGAGCAGGACAGCAAAAGTTGTTATTTTCTCTCGGATTTTGACATATGTCAAGGCATATATGGTTTTTACCTTTCAGAGATGTTTCCATATGCAAGATTCCCCTCCCTTATAGATAAGCAATTGAGAATGGGTGAAGAGTATTCAGAAATGTTCTCAGTGGACACACTCACTTCATTTTGAAGTTCTGGGGGTCCAGTCTGAGGTATAATAGAAGAGTATTCCTGGCTTGAAATTCTCAGCAGTTTGGGGGAAAAGCTATAGACTAGACGTGGCTTTCCTTGTGACATTTTTTATTTAGTTGTACCCACTAGCAGAAGGATTCAGTTGCAGGGGCTGCTTTCTCTTTTGAACCATTCTCACAAGGCTCCTGTAGAGAGGGTGAATATGGCAGTTCCTTCCAGCAGCATCTACTGCTGACAACAGATAAAGGGAAACTGCTTTTTTAGAATTCATCCTTACTTTTAAATCAAAGAAAGGGATGTTCACAATGCCAAGGACAAAGCTACACAAGGACTTCCTGAGAGAGCTAAAAATAAATATTCCTGAGCCATAAATTTAAATAAACATTGGACTATCACAAGTCAGTTTGTTCCTTGCTGGAGAGCGAATGCGCCAATTTCTGCAAGTAGCTATTGGGAGCATTGGCTCCTCTCTTCAGCAGTAGATGAAATGGAGGTTCTTTGTGCCAAGTACTTAAATCAAGTACCTGGCTTATGTTGCGTCCAGTGAGGGTAATGCACTGTGAAGTAAAACTTGAATTACATTTCCAGTTGTAGAGGTGCAGCACAAATGGTAACTGGAAGATATGGTTGTCCAAATGAGAAAAAAAAATTGATAGAGTAGCATGTGATAGCGTACTGATGGATAGTAATTTTTAGAAAGCTGTTGCAATTCTGCAGCAAAACCATGCTTCAGAGTTTTATCTTTCTTTGAAGAGTTTTTCACTGTTTGAAACATAGGGACAATGTAGATTTTCTTCAGAGAACCTCACAATCAGATATTGATTAGTGGGTTTGATCCAGAGGTAAGTACAGGCATAGAAAAAAAGGTTTTTTGATCTAATGGCTGTTTCTATTTAAAGGAACATTTAATCAGAGTTTTGATTTTCAGCTGAAGAAATTCAAGAGCTACAAGAAAATTCACTCTATTTTTTTGTTTGTTTTAAAGAATAAAGAGGAGATTGAATGCTAAATCCTCTCAATTTCCAGTAACATTTTATTTTATTCTTATTATTTAAAATGTTTGCCTGGTTTGATAAGGTTTTTTAAACACAGAGAGAAAATCACTGCCTTTATGTCTCACTACCTACTACTTTATGTCATCACTACCTTTATGTCTCATAGTTTTTTCAAAGTACTTAATGATTATAGCATTCAGATGTGTCCTACCTATAGTTTTCTTAACTGAATATGTTATATATCCAGATTATGTTTTACACAATCAGTGAATCATGAATCATAAATATAGCCAGCATTTTATATTTTCCTTTAAATTTATTTTAAAAAGCTGTATGATGGCCAGTCCATTTCCCCAGAAATTCAGATAGTCATGCCTAAGAAACTGAGAATGTACCTTAAGAACATATTATGGAACCCATACCTGAAGTACTAGGAATATATGGAAAAAGTAATAGGACTTTGTTACTTTTTTGGTGCACATGTACAGAATATTACACAGATACCTCTGCTGGCTTGCAGGTACACATATTCATTTCACCGTTCTGTGAAAATATGGGAACTTTAGTGATTTTTTGTTGTTGTTGTTTAAAGAGTTGATGGCCAAAAGGGATATAATTTAGCTCTGCATTATCTGTCTCCTGTTCATGGTACTTTTCCACATGCAAAACACGTAGAAGTAGCATCTCCCATTGATTTTTTTCTAATCATCATTAAGCTTGAATGAAATGCAAGGCAGAAACAAAACAAAACAAAAAAGAAGTTAGTATGCTAGCAAAGAAAGCTACTATGCAAAGATGCAAAGAAAGAAACCATGGTCTGAAAATCTGTGACCTTTAGAAACATGTCTATGGTTGACAAAATATGAAAACACAGAAGAGAATGGAGAATGCTTGAATTCCTACAGTAAAAGTATGAGAGATAGAGTTTGCATATCTATATGGATAGGAATAATATTGCCATAGAGATGTCCACATTTCAGTTACTCAGGATCAGAAACAGAAGAAAACATTGACAGCACCATGTGATGCAGATGAGACATAAATATTCTTACATGTTTTTAAAATTCATTTTTAGATAAGCATCCTGATGATGTTTCTTTTATTGTATATATTGGACAAGGAGGAGTTAAACATTGGCAATAAAAAAAGGAAAAGACCTAAAATGTGGCATAGATGTGGCATATATTTATTCCTGCCACTCTGCAATTGAAAAGCATACTGAAACCATTTGGGGATTTAAACAAAAAAGAAGTCAGTATGCAAAATCTATCTACAGACTATGCTACCGGTGGCATTACAGTTGGATATGTACATTGGTAAAATGAACTTTTCAGAATTTCTGACTGTATATGTGCACATAAACGCTCTTGCATGGTGAGCAGGATTTGATATTTAAACTAACACATTCTTAGAGAAGCCTGAAAAGTACAAACTTTAATTCCAGGTATGTACTGTAATATTAGGGAAACATTAAACAAAACATTCCTGGGTGTCAGCTAATTGCTTGCCTTATTATTTCTATTACCCTAAGCTCTGTTTCATATGTACTTGGGATTCTGTTTTGTTCTTGCCTGTGTCCTTTAATGCTGTCTCAGGGCTAAGATTGAACTATATTCCTGTTTTGACGACAGTAAAGCAGGACATGCACAGCCTTAAAGGGTCAATCCACAATGAAAAACATAGTGTGGAGAAAATAGAAGTATCAAGATTCCTATACTGCCATTTGAAAGCATGTATTACTCACAGATTTTTGAAAAAAACCCTATTTTTTGAAAGAATTCCCTAGGTACAAATGCTTTAGACCAAGCCTTTTGATCAAAAAAATGAAACATGGTGTATCCTATTGTTTTATTCTCTGTTTGGGTAGTCTAAGCAGAAACACAGGCAGATCACTTCAAGGCTGCGTACACCACAGGAGAGCACAGCAGCCACGGAGATGGCCCCATTCTATGGCACTGGGTGTCGAGCACATGGACTGGGAGAGACAGTCATGACAGTCAAACAAGGGAGAAAGAGGGGGGCAAGAAGCAAATTAAATCCTTCATTCCAAAGCATGTACCTAGTTACTTACAATGACTAATTAAACTGACTTCAGACCTGAACTTCCGCCTGCTGAAGTCAAAGACAAAATTTCCATCAACTGGATTGGAACAATAGTAGCCTCTGCAGGCCACATTCAGCATACCTGTGAAGTACATAGTAATACAGTTTAAACACAGAATGTAGTTCACATAATCAAGGTGACATTGGGCTTTCCTTGTGTGAGTCAGGAGAAGACCTACAATCATTCAGAGGACAGTCCTAGCACAGAAAGCTGGTAAGTGTAATGAAAGCGATAATTATATTTGTCTGATTCTATTTATTTATTTATTTTACTTATGGAAAAAAATTTCTGAAAAGATTTTTTTTTTGGTGGTGGTTCCTGCCCCCCCCCCCAGTGCCGTTATCTGATAATATCAGAGAAGGCTGTAATCTAATTGTTACTTAACTTACTTTGGGTTTTAGTATGTTTTGTGTTTTCCTGTGTAAGCATCATCATCACCTCTCGTTTTAATTTGCAATGACTTTCCACTGGTTTTCCAATCATAACAAATTAATATTGTATTCATTCTCTAATCACTGTAAAGACATAGGAGCATACGCATGGGAGAAGGCTAAAAAATTAGAGACTATTTAAGAAGTAAAGTCCCATCTCAGTCTTAAGTCAAACACCCTTAATGCACACTTGAACATGAGTACAGTTAAGCAGAAGCTTTGAGTCTCTGAAAGCGGCCAATTTTCTTTCTTACTTTTATACAGTAAAATGCAAAGAGTTTGGAAGGAATGTTTTTCCCCTTACTTTACAAGAACAAAAAAAATGAGATAAGCATTTTGGCAATTAGCTGTCTAGTTGTGGACTATACCACCTCATCTGAGCACACAGCATTTTCCTACGTGCCCTGCAAAACCCTGTCAACAATGACTAATGAACCTCACTTGCAGACAGTGGAAACCAGAATAACTGTGCTTTTCATGATCTTGTTCAAGTCCTCTTTTCCTGAACAGGTGGTGGGTGCTCTTTAGTAGAGAATCTTGAAAAGTTAAACAGCCTCTAATTGAATAAAAATTATTTTATTACTTTAAAAATCAAGAAAAGATGATCTTTCAATAAAGAACCAGCACAGGAATTTACAATGGTCACCTGAAACTGCTTACAAATGCTGAGAAAGTAAACACAGAAGCTGAGCATTCATAAAGAAAAATAAATAAATGAACATCTACTCAATAAAAAAACCCAAAGGCTGTCTTTCCTTCTGTCTCTCTCCTTATGTCTTCTCACAGTAGGAAGGACTTATTCTCAAATTTTCAATTATGCCAAAAAAGGAGGGACTCTTTACCAAATTCTCCTTCTCCTTCTCCTTCTTTAATTTTTTCTTTGACAGCTTTCAAACAAGTCCAAAACATTGACAGTCCTTGAATGTGTAGACATTATATTGTCTCTAAACTCCCACAGTTTATATGCTCCCACTCCAAAAGCTTTCAAGAGATAGACCCTTTTTTGCAGTAAAAGAAAAAGAATCCATCACTGAAGCTTAGTAATAGATGCCTAAGTTTGGCTTTTTTCTTTTCTTTTCTTTTCTTTTTTTTTTTTATAACATGCCAAAGTGATTTATAAATTCCTGAAAGCTGATCTGTTAATGTTAAGTTCGCTACTGAGAACTGACATATTAGAGGAACATAAATATGCTCAGGAAAAAAGTCAAGATGACCATTTGCTTTACTGCTTGAACGTCAAACATTCCCTCAAGTAATTAATGAAGATAATTACCTTTCAGGTCAAGGCCTGAGAGGACTCTTTGAAGTATTTTGGGTAGCCCTGAAGCCAACCTACATCTGATACAGATGCACATATTTAGATGCTCAACTCTGTTATATGAAGGATTTTTCTCTCTGGCTTTCATCAAGGCTGCAGGAGGCCATCTGCCAGCTTTGAGCATTGCCTGCAAACCCCAGTATGCATTGGATGACCCCAAACCGGCAGCCTCCTTGGAGACCCCGGCGTCTGGTGTCCTTGCTGGGTAAGCCAGATGAGCAGGTGTCTCTAGGCAGGATGGATCAACAGCTGCCTGCACTCTGAGACAGTGATTTAAAGGAACTGGGGAAGGCTTAAAAAAAGCATTATCACGTTTCCTGTATGTCTGTTGCTGACGTGCATGAGGGAGAAAGAGATGCATCCACAGTCTCATGCATTTGTCCGTGTTAGTCTGTAACACAGGATAGCGTGGCCGCTGCACACGTGGTGTATTCCTACTGCTGACAGTCCACAGGCTTTGACACCACTACATCCCAGTATTTCTGGAGATTCTCAGACCATCTCACTCCATTAAGATGTCATCAAAAACCAATATTTTAAATGAGTGCACTGTAAATGTCACATACTTCATAACACACTTACTTTTATAAAACACATGACAAGGGAATTCAGAGCTTGATACTCCATTCCCAGGTCTGCCAATACACTGTTGTGGTGATCTTGGACTACTGTTCTCCTTGTGCTGCCTCCCTTTCCCTCACATCATCACTTCTTTTCTTTTCTCTGAGCTGTGAGTGTTTTGAAGTGAGTTGCTGCCTGATATGAAATGGTCAGGCTGCTCTTACAATGCTCTTACTTAAATAATACCATGAAAAATATAACAGCAGCCACTCACACAATGGCAGCTCTGTGTTAACTAATAACAAATCTATTCAGCTTCATGAGTGGTCACAATCTATGTTTCTCCTCAGAGATCTCAACTCCTGGATCTCATCTTGCAGTTTCCAGAATAAAAGTTGCACATGTGAAGACAACACACAACAACTGCTTGAGAATAGGACTGGTTTGGGGTTTTTGTTCTGAAAAAGAATTCAGTTTCTTTCAATTTGTCTAAGTAAGTCAGGCCTCAAAATACAGGAGGAAACCATAAGGTTTTGTTAAAACCAGTATGTGCTGCAATAAGCACTACATTGGTCACAAACAATTCAAAGAAAGTGCAAGTGCTGCTGTCTTTGGACTCGGAAAGAATGCAAAGCACTTAAAAAAAACTATTAGGTTTATATAATGAAGACATTTCTTGTTGGACTTGGCAATAAGAAAATCTGTTTCTCTGCAGGGACCAGGTCAACAATGAATAACAGCAGTGAAAGCCTCTTTCTCTCTTGCTAGCCCACTCTGTAGTCTATGCTACCACCTATTCGGGGATTCGGAAGACGCCCCAGATGTGGCTATCACAGGTAGGCTTATTTCTGTAACAGCTGTACCTTCACTGTTAGCTGCCATCACCAGATGGGGTGATGTCTCAGACCATCAGGGAGCAAAGGCTCAACAATGTTCAATAATTGAGTTTTATGGGGAACTGAAGGCATAAAGGACCTCTTAGAAATTCCTGTACATGATCAGTCCTGAAATCGCTTTAGATATAAAACATAGCAGCAAGTTAAAACAGCAGTTTTGACTCAGCAAGAATGTAGGATTAGACCTTCATGCTTAAGTCACTGCATCAACCCCAATGAAATCTGAGGAGTACTGCAAAGTGATGTTGCAGATGCTCAGTGAAAGGGAAGAGTGCGGTGCTGCTGATGGCAGGAAGTGAAGAAAGCGCAATAACTAATGAAACTGGAGAGGGGACTTCTTTTGGCAGAATTGCCCGATGGTAGGTTTGGCAAGGAGAGCAGGGAGAATGCCTGGGCGGATGCAGAGGGCCTTCTGGGATCTGCAGTGACCACAGGAGGTGAAGAGCATGGTTTTAGTGACTCACCCGAATCACAGCGTCTTCAGCAGCGCTGTGTGCCCTGCGCACCAGGGTGCTGATGAGTCTGACTCAGAGGGAAGAGCATCACATCTCTGAGTCACCACCACCAAATATTTTCCTTCAAAGTTCCCAAACAGGACATGCCACGTAGGTGCCTATTCCTCTCCAGGGAAATCTGATATCAGACCTCAACTTGAATGGCACGTATATTTAGTGGGAGGACTTTTTCCTCAAGTAATCTTACTCAGTAAAGTGTTCTCTTTGGACACATGGCTGGATTAAAACACCATATAAGATCTTTCTGCTATGCAGAGGAAATGCCTGTGCCATTTTATTACAGGAGTAGTTTATTCTCAGCTAAAAGTTTAGAATGAAAAATCGCTTTTCTACAGGAAATAAAGCAAAGGTCTGCACAAAACGCCATAAGAAAGACAGTGAGAATATGATTCTTTTCCTATTGTCACCCACCTGGAGTAATTTTTGTGGATCTCATTTATAAGATTGTTACTTGAGAGAGTTCTGCTAGTCGTACCTATGATTTTTCTGTATATGCTTACAAGAAGTTCAATTTATATACAGGTAATTTGGGTTATGTGTGTACATACAGAGAGACCTATAAATATACATACACTCACAATCCAAAGTTGCCTATATATATATATTTCTTTGTGAATAAAAAAGCGAATATAGAAGCAAAATAACTTAAGTAACCATTTACTTAAATAACGGTTATCCTACAACAAATAACATTTGCATTAAAGAAGGCTAAATGTATAAGTATAAAATATGATTATAAATTTTGGAGAGAGAGAGAGTTTATACTTGCATACAGACCAGTATAAAATTCAAAGGGAAGCAAATAGGCAAATAATATTACTGGAGTATAATTCAGTACCTAAGCTCATTCATTTAGCTGTGGCAAAGCAAGAGTTAGTAGTATGAGGAGTTATAATTGGAAAGGACTAATCCATGGAAGGTAATAATAACTTATAACCCACTTGAATTAGACTTACTAGCTTTGTATTAAATATCTTTAGGTTGTACAGGCAACATGGTCAGGTGAAATCTGCTTCCTGATTTGAAGACTGAAAAAACATGGAAGAAATCAATTGGTAAGAATGAAAAAAAAGGATACAACAAAGAAGACCCATATAAACGTGAAAGACAAAAGTAAGGATTTGGCTCTCCAGTAGGTCCCCAGAACATTACACAAAGTCAACACATGTGAGGAAACCCCTGAAACTACACAAAGCTTGCTTTGTTTTCACCCTGGCAAACAATGGCAAGCTCTTGGCCCAAGGCTGATTTGAATCATCCCCAAACTTTTAAAATTTTTTTTCTAAATAATCCTGCCAAAGGACATTTGAGGAAATGCAAATAAAACCTGAGGAACAGAAGCTGTAAGCCGTGGTGCTGCTCACATGGTAAAGCAGAAAATGCCCACATAGTTGACATCTCCAGTTTTCTCCACGTAGGAGAGCACCACTCTGGTGCCGGACAAGAGTTTGACTACGTATTACCTGGGACCACGAGGCTCAGTGGGGTGTCAGCAACCCTCTTATAGCTACACGGCAGTGACAAAGCCTGCTTCCTCCTCCTCTGTGGCTTTGCTGTCCTGTGACAAATGGCTGGGAGACTGATAGCTCCACCTATCCACAGAGTTGAGCCTGTGGACTAATGGACTTGGAGAGTGTCTGCAATGTAGCCTTGCCAATGCATGAGCATGCCCCTGGGAAGAGGAAAGCTGGGGGCAGGAAACTCTTGCAGGAGACTAGAAAAGGAAGAGCACGAGCCTTGTGCAGGGCTGGAGAAACCTAGTGGGAAAACACAGGGGTGCTAATATCAGCGCTTGCTACCACGTTGGCTGCTCCCAGGAACCATCAGCCATCAGTTCAGCAGCCCTTATGGGCCAAAGCCACTTTCCTGGGCCATTTCCAAGAGAAACCGAGTGCCACAGGAAGTGGTGGCAGTGACTCAGCAGCAGTGGGAGGCTGCTTCCCTCAGGATCAGTGCTGGAGCTGTTAGGCATCTCTTTGACCATTTGTGGTCAATTAGGAACCATGTGTCTTTTCCAGCCTGGAGCTCTGGCTCAGCTCCAGGAAGAGTTACTTTTACACCTGGTGCCTGCCTTAGTGTTGATGCATTTTCTGTCTCATTTCTCAGTCCTGAAGCCTTCACTACCCTGCGACTCTAGACACAGATATAAAATGCAAGGGTGTAGTGATGATTTATGCCAGTAACACATACCCTGCTGTAAACAGCACAAACACAGCTACACCCAAGAGAAATAACAAGATGCTCCAAAATGCAAGCGGTGCTCTCTATTGTTCCACAGCTATTATCAGAGGAGGGAGGCAGGGTTGGGTTTTCTTTTCTGGGTATTGCTGAATGAGGAAGAGGGTCTTGAAGTTAGTGCTTGTCCAACGCCTGTGGGTGGGGAGAAACAAAGGAATCCCACAATTACAGCACTCACCGGCCCTCACTGTAGATTTGGAGCCCATCCCAGGTCTGCCACAGAAAATGCAAGGGCCTTCAGCAGGTTACTTAACCACTGAGTGCTTCAGAGCCCTGGAGCAATAAAACGTAACAGGTGGTAGAGTGGAAAAGCTTTAAGAGTTCTTTTAAATAAATATCAGGATTCTATAAAAAAAAAGTAGTAGGCAGTGGAAGTTTATAGCAATTCTTCACTATTTTAATATGATGGTTTTCTTGGATTAAGTTAAATTTAACATTCATCTCTATACTTTATTTAAGGCAGTGCAAATGCAAGAGGCAAGGGCTCTACTTTGCCTAAGTTTCCCCATCAAAATAAGAGGTTAAAGCCTTTATAGAGTATCAGTCATGTGTGATTCACAGTCTTTGCATGAACAAAGTCTCCTTTCTTGGTAATTCATCATATGAAAACTCTGTGGCCAAACTCAGATTAACACTAAACCCTTTGGGACTGTAATGACTTGGATCAGTACAGATTCTTCTGCTCATGTTGATAGGCAAGGAAAAGCCAAAACAACCTGGGGGCTAACCAGCCAAGAATAGTTTAAAGATAGACTAGCATCTGAAGTTTGTGCACAGTATCGTAGTGTCTTAAAGAAATAGCGGCACAAAATTGGGGCGAATTTTTACTTGTGCATTGCCTTCGTTTGGTACAAATATGGCATACATTCAAACTCAGTAGGTGACTTCTGTCACTAGATTCAAAAAGTTGTTTTCAACTTGCCTTAAAAATGCTGTTTTTTTCTAAATGAGAAAATGACTACAAAACTGTAATGATGACAATGTTGATGATAATTTCTTAAGCAATCTATCTGTGAAATAATAATTCAGCTCCAACTCTATAAAAGAACTAAACTACTTCATTAATGCCCAAATACAAAAAATGTACTTGTTTCAGACTGGAGTCTACTACACCCTGAACTGTTGTATGTGATTTTGGTAATATTTTTTAGCTTTAAAGTATGTATTGTAAAGTCTCACAGAAAACACATTGCAGTTCACCACACTACACAGAATCTGTGGATAAATACTCTATCATTTTTATCATCTCATAATCAATTTCATATCAGTCAAAAGAAAAGAAAAAAGAAAAAGCCAGTACTGTAAATTGCCACAGGAAAAAAAAGAAAAAAAAAAAAAAAAGAAGGAATAATCAGGACATCATTCACAACCCAAATGTTCTTTATAATAGAACCTCAAGTAATTTAACTCTCTAGTGATGCTTGTAAGTGGTCTCTGCCACTAGTGGAAAACTTCCCTCTACCTAACAACCCTTGCCAATATAGTTGGGATGATAGCCAGTTGCATGCATGTGTTTCTATGTCTGTGCTTCAACTAATCCGTGATTCTCCTAACCTGAGGGAAATGACATCTGACTCATCCAGAGTTCAAGGCTGCAAGCAGGGCATATGAAGCATACAGCTCCCAAAGACCTGTTGCTGCTGGGAACAGAAGTTGATCTGCCAGTATTCTACAGTGCCTCTGTGGGAGGCAGAGGAAAATGAAAAGAAAAATTATGGGGGTGGGGGTGGAGCTAAGTTTTGCTTAGAGGAGAAAGAAAGTCCCTCCTGGAGTGTGCGGCTACAAATATTCTATAAATAAAGATTGACCGAGTTTCCTTTTATATTGCCTTAGAAACTCAAGCCCTCATGCCACCAGCTTAATTCCTGCTTCTAAGAAATCTTCTTATCAAGCTCCATCTTACAACCACTTGGATTCCTTGCCCTGTTTTGAAGTTTGAAGACCTTCCCAGATCTTCACTATTTGGGCGGTTAGAAAATTTCTCTTAAATTCCAGTTTAAACTTATACTTAACCAATTTAGAACTATTTGATGTGGTGCCAGTATTAGCTTAAGATAATTTCCCCCCTCTCTTGATGTGTAGCCAACTTGAACATATTTGTAAAAAGCTACTATATCGCCCTTGTTTAGCAGATTGAACCAAGCCACACTAATTTCTTTCTTAACATACATACTGCACTTCTATCATCATCCGAGAAACCTTGCCTGACATTTGCTGCATTTCATAATCTTTCTCAAAGGACAAAAAACCAGAACCCTTCAAGATCCACGTCTTGTGAATTAAATAAGTATATTTATGTTCCGTTTTCGTGCTAGTGTTTCACTCCATGTATCCTAGCTGGAGCCACATTAATTTTGGCTTCAGTGGGATGACTTAAACAGTTCAAAGCTGTAAAATTATTGACACATAGTATAGATCTCCTTCCTTCTTACATCAAATGACAAGACTTCATTTTATAACAGGGAGCTTAATTATTGATGGTTGCCTCGCTTTGCACTTTTTGCACTACTCAAATTTATCTGTCTCTTTTCCACCACTCCAGGTAAAGATTTTACTTAATTTTTCCTTTACAATGATCTAGTCTGGAATTGGGAATGCCTACCAAGGCCTTACTTTCACAATCGATATAAAGAAAAATGTTTGCAAATGAACAGGCACTTTCATTACACGTGATAACAACAGCAACTCCACCTTACCTCCCAAAATGAGAGAGTCTTTGTCTTCAGTCAACAAAACCACCAGCATTTCTGCCAGCTTAGATCTGTCAAATGCCATGGAAAAATATCTCTCCCACCTACCACTTGCAAGGTATTTGAGTGTCCTAAACCTAGAGGAGGAAAGGTAGGGGAAGGAAAAGCTAGAGGACAGACATTTCTGAAAACTAGTCTGTGATTTAAATTCTGAGGAAACTTAGAGGCTTACTCATCTGATGTCCTCTGTGGAATCTTCAGTTCAGTTCATCAAAAGCTGCCTTTTATGTTCAAATTAGTGGCAAAGTTCAAAGTTTCACCATCAATGGGTGTTACTGTCAAGTATAGGTCTTCTCTTGAACAGAGCACATTCCTGACACAGGTAGCAGACATCTCTGTAAGTTGCAAACTTTTTCACCAAGGTTTGAATGTGGGCTTCAGAAATGCAAGTTCTGTGAAATATGAAATGTGCATCAGTAAGCAGTAGGAAAAAGGAATAACCTTTGAAATGTTAAAAATTTATTTGAGGTGCATTTCTCTGACACTATCTTAATCTCCATTCTCATCAATTCAGCTGCACGCTAGTTCTCCATTTCTTCAACATCCAACCCTGCTTCAGGTTGAGATTGAAGCTGTCTTTTTTTTTTTCATTTCTTTTAACCAGTTTTCAATACTCAATCATATTCCATGAATTTGTTTGCCAGAAAATTTCACAGATACCCTGAGAAAACTGAACAGGGATCAGAGTGTACTGGATTAAGCAAGACGTGTCTGGAGGCGAGGAATAACTGTGCTTTCTGGAAGATCATTTGTGCCAGTGAATCATAACTTTTTCCTTTTCAAATAAAAATCGGTTCTATTTCTTCTTAAGAAGATCTGGGTGACAAGAAAGAACACCAAAAAATTCGAGGTACTACAACAGCATTTCAAAATTAAAAACTGACAGGTAGATTCTCCTTCTCACTTGTGCATTTTGGCTCATCTGGGCTTCTTTAACTTTTGAAGATGAAGAGTTTCTGCAGAGGGAAAGATCTTTGAATCTAACATTTTCTTCGAAAAGTACTGTAGGTGAGCTCCATTCACTAGTCACTTCCCAGAGATGTGACCTCTATGCTGCAGATGCAGAATTCAGTTTTGAGCTCCCTTCTCACAGTACCCTACTGAGCGATGGCACGGGACCAGCACCAACTGAAACAGGCATTTTCCCAAGCCACTTGGTGCTGACAGCAGTGCCTAACCTAATAGGTTTGACACCTAACTCAAGTTTTGTATGGAGGACCCAGAGCTGACAGTGTAGGCATGCTGTGAAGTTGCCAACCCATATTTTGATTTGACCCAGAAGTACACTGAGGAGCTCTTAGAGCTAAAAATGGAGCACATATATGATAGTTAGGTAAAAACTGAATACAGTGATTTAGGGACAGGTTACTCAAGTTAGCTTTTAAGTAAAGTTACTTCTGCTATAGTCAGTGACACTGCTGACAACTTGACACACCAGCAAAGCAACTTCTACAACAAGCAGTCCTCCTTTCTAAGATGGGAAGGGCAAATAGGACATTTGGCTCCTCCTGTGGTATTTCATCTTTCCTTGAGGCTTCTTATTTTGTTGGTTTTTACTTGTCATTCTTGATAACATAATAATAGGTAACACAACATATGAAGCAGCGTTTATTCCAATTTGTGTCTTTCCAGTTTAAGTTATTACATTTTTGTCCTTTATGTTATTTATAAATTGCTTCTAAGGGCTGGTATGTTCTTTGGGCCAGGGTTTGCTCAGGGGAGCTATCAGAATGAAGACCTGTGACCCTGTTAGGTAAAAATAAGAGCAAATTCTACAGCGACTTCCCCCTTCAGGCATCACTTCAACTCTTTTCTGGGACTTTTGAGGAGATATGCTAGCTGGTAGGTACACTATAGCTGTAGGTGGCTGAATAAATAATATTCCTCTCAGTTGGGAACTCTGGAATAGCTGAGGAAGACTGTTCAGGACATGCATTGAAACATGGAACAAGGGGACTTTATTGAATTAAATAGTGTCTTTTCCATCTGAAAAATAAATTGGCTACAGCTAGTGAATGAAACAAGCTTCAGCTCCAGGAGGCTGCCACTCTCTTCCACCATTTCCATTAAGATCCATATGATTTGACAGATATTTTGATCAATAACTTATATGCTAACTCATCCTGTAAGTTATGGAGCCGAATGGCAATTGTGAATAAGAGGTGCAGCAGTCATTATAGCCTCAACTACAAGCTAGATTCTCCAAATGTATGTGAATTCTGGGTTCATTTTCAGTGACCTTTCACTGTTACTTAAGTGTGGAGGGAAAAAGCTATTGACCAGAAGAAACTTAAAAAATAAAACTTTTTTTTATGAGAAGCTATTTTTTTCTTAAAATTATGTACTGTAAAATAGCTTCAGAACAGCTGAACTTCACTGATTATATCACTCAAAGTCAAGACAAATAAACTTCCTATTTGTCACACAGAATAGAAGTTGATGGCATACAAAATGTAGCATCATATCCTGATGGTGTTAAGTCTGTAATACCTTGATGGTACACAACAGCTTTCATTGTACTGTTACTCTTTTAACAGGGAGAGAAAAAAATATGAAGGGAGCAAGTAGTTTACTCAGGCTTATATGAAAAAACATTAACTGAAGCAAGGCTACTCTTTTTCACTCTCTCTTCCCAATACTTACAGCTATCCAGTTCACAGCACCTTCAAAACACTGTCAAACCTAGGAAAGTAATCAAAACTTGGCCATGAATGAACAGCAAATACCCACACGGGATGAGATAACTGGATTGAAATACAAATTTCCATAATTCACTAGAAGCTAACAACCGTCCACCCCTAGCACTTGTGTCCCTTTCTGCTCCTGCCTCTTTTCATCATCTGTTTTGACAAATGGAAAGGACAATGATTCTCCTGGAGACCCCAGGTCAAAACACTGGGCCAAAGACAGGGTCCTCTACACAGAGAAACTGAGCTGTTTCGGCGGCCTGGCGCCGGATGCCTGTTTCTGATTTCAGGGCAATGACTCTTCCCTACCTTTGTACTGAGAGGCAGGTGAGGAAGTTTTTGTCTCTGCAGAACTGGTTCATTTCTCCCTCAAGCTATTGCATTATCTGAAGGTCAGAGTAATGAGTGTCTTGTCCAAGAGTTTGGTCCCAGCTCCAGAATTAGGTGGCGGACTGCAGAAAAAGCATCAGTGCAGTGCATCTAGTGGAAGCTTCTACTTACAGGGAGCATGTTAGTCCATTCACTTTGGTATTGAATCTTAAATTCTAATGACATGACAGATTGAGTCATAGTGTGCACGATTTTATTAACAAAAGAGCATAAGACTCTCTTTAGAGAGGTATTTCGTGTGCTTTTATATGGCCAGGAACACTGAATTTAGGCTTTTTCCCCCTTTATATGCAATACTAATAATGAATGGACATTAATGCTATAACTTCATTACAGGTCTCTGCAAGTAGTTTCCGTAGGTACAACAACCTCTGAGTGCTTTGTTACCTTGTGAACAGAGAGAATCTGGCATTCTTTCCCTGCAACTCATGACTTTTATTATCTTTCCTCATCTTTTGTACAGTGCTCTAATTTAAAGACTGTAGTACCCAAGATCACTGTGTACTGTCAGGAGAGATTCTATTTATACTGTCTGTCAATATCTAAATCTGAGCTTTTACTGTTGCACAATCCTTCAATTAATGTACCTGACACAGCTGCATCTTTGTTAAAGAGTGTGTTGCAATCTCTTTTCAGCTCCACTTTCATAGCAGCAGGACACTCCTCTGGGAGAGCTGAGTTGCTTATACATAGTTGGCTGTCTTCCCAAGGCCAGTCTTAAGATTTTTGTTTCAAAGTGTTTTGCTTTGCTTTGTTTTCTGGTCAAGGTGGTTTGAGTGATTGGATTCACATCCTTTCTTTCTCAAATCTTCCCGTCTTTTAATTTTAGAGTAGTCTGATGAGCCTTCTTGAACTCTCATTCCTTTTATCAGCCTTTTGTAAAAGCTAGATAAGAGAAACAGGCCAACTCAACAACTGATCATTTTGCACTTGGGAATTGAGGAAGACAAGTCTAAACACCCGGCAAGTCCTTATGTTACACCGTACTGGTTAGCATGAACAGTCCGACTTCTCTGGTACCTTGTCTTACATGGTGACTGGTATGATGCTCCTCCACGACAAGCAGAAAAATGTGCCGAAAGCAATTAAAGGTAGTCAGTCACAAAGAAAACACCCTGTTCATCTCTGTTAGTCAGATATTCCCTGTGAAACCTTCCTGAAAGTTAGAATTTTTTGTTCACTGATCTATTTTAAAATTCCTAAAACACGAATTGTGTATTTCATTCTTCTTATTATATATCTTTTTTTGTCTTAGGAGGAGACATTAAGCACTGTTCTTCAATTATAGCTCCTCAATATCATATCTTTGATCTCTTCCGCCCTTAACTTTGCACCATTTCATTTTATACCTTCAAGCCTTTTAAAATAGAAGAGGAAATACTCAATACATTTTTAAATTGCTAATGAGCCATCTCTTACATCTCATTTTATGTACCTTGAAATACAGTAACAATTGAGTTGCTGCTTCAAATTTTGCTTTTCGTATATTCAATACCACATTTAAACAGACCCTCTTCTACCCTGTTGTTTCCTTTTTTTAAAGATATGCTGCCCCAGGGAAAATGTCATCTGCTCATCACAACGTCTTAATTATTTTGTAGGCAACTATTTTATTTTGAGTAATGTAGAGATTTAGTATGAAGAGTATGTCTTCAAATTTCAATACATTTCAGAAGTTCATTCTAGTTACCTGTAATGAGAAGGCATGCATCAGAATTCTTTAGAGAGTTTTTCAGTTTTTCTGTAAGATATGTCAAAACTTACTGTGTAACTAAGTTTTTTCAGAGGAATGAGGAAAGACTACATTGTTTTATAAGCCTGTGAAACAATGAATGAAGCCACAGCACGCCCACCAAAATACCTGTCTGTCCCAACGTAGCACCAGAGGTCCCATCTGAAAGTCCATGAATGGAGAGAGAGGAACCTCAATGCCGATGAGTAGCAATCAACTTAATTAAACACTTTCTATCACAATTTTCTCCTCTGGTGGTAAATTAGAAATTAACTGAACACGATTTTTCAAGGAAAAGTGTCTCCAACTTAAATTAAAGGTGAAAAAACAATCTTGTCATTTTTTTGGCCTTGAATCAAAAGTCTCAGTTGTTTTGGGTTTGTTGCTTTTCCTTTTTGGTTTTTCACCTTGGAGATTTTAAAGACATAATTTCTGCCAAAATTTTAATACTTCACAACTAAAAAACTTCCTATGGAAAAACCTCCTTTTCTGGATTCTTCTACTTGTATGTGCTCTCCCCCCCTTCACCGTTCCCTTTGCATCAGAATTTTTAGTTTCTTAATTCTTGTCAAAACCCCAAGAATGTCTTCCAGAATCACAAGCCCAAACATGTTGAGCTCTTGTAAATACAAGCTCCTTAATTGGACTGCTGGTAGATGGGAACAGAGCCCTCCTGAAATCTCTGATTTTTGATCCACTGAAAATGTGACCTATGGAGCCCACATCTCTGTCATCTTACACTCTATGAAGCCTTCTCCACATGTGCAAGGTCTATGTGAGAAACTTCCACCTCAGAAGCATGAAATCACAGAGAAATAAGCTTGTTTACCAGAGCAGGTTTTTTTCTTCAAATGTTAGAAAGGTTGAAAATATCTCCAGTATCTCAAAATTTTGGGTGTCATTTTTCTTCTGGATAAAGATGTTTCATGCGCAACATCCTGAACAAAACCCCTTTAGCACTGAAGATGGTAAGAATGTCCCACAGGCATAGAAAATTCCTAATCCATGTTTCTGTTAACTAGAAAAGTTTGAAAAACAAAACCAAAAAAACCCACCAACACTCTTAAGTGCAATCCAAAATGTAAAATAAGGATTAAATTTAATTATCCATTTTAAACAATGGGTAACCTTTTTGATAATGTAAAATAATCCTCTCTCTTAGAAGTCTGCAGTAGCTCTGGATCTTTCACAGATTAATCTTATTAAATCAACTTACTTAACGCCTTGTGTACATCTCAAGACAGGAAAACGAAAGTGAGGAGGACAGTGATTCTCATCTTCTAGTTACAAGGCACAGGTGTTTTCCATTTAAGATAATCATCCTTCCCTAGCGAATGGAATACTCTGTGAAGCTTTAACAATAACTTGAGAATTGTGGTGAACTGCCAAGGAAACACACAAACAAGGAAGGCACAAACCTGCCCAATGGCAATATCCTTAATGAAGTAATCGGATCACTTCTGCTCCATAACGGCCTTTCACTGACTGCTAATTGAGGTTTCTCTTTTCCTTTTAGGTCCATCTCTGGATCAAGTTGTAAGGGAATAGGTTTCCTCCACCGTGTACTGAGCTGCTCCTTGCCAGCACCAAGTCCCATGCATTTCCCTCTCCAAGAGCGCCTGAGAAGTTTCAGATTGGCAAAGCTCCACTTGGATTTTTTTTCCAGCAAAATCTCAGGAGAAGCTTTGGTATGGTAAAGAGGCAGAAGTTTTGCAGTGCCTTATGCCACCGGTGCTTTTTTGCCCCCAGCAGTCTGCTATCCCTGGCTGTCCACTGGGACTCAGGCAGCATTTGTGATTGTTGCAGCTCCAAGCAGCCCGGTAGCTTCACAAAGGGAAAAAACAGCTGGTCATCTCAATGCTGACAGTGGTGCAGACACCCCTGGCAGAACTGCCTGTCACTCTGAGAAACTCAGTTCTCTATCTGCCTTCCCCCATGGCAGGTGGTCCCAAATTGGTCTTTGTCCACATGTGTAAGTCAGTCAGCCCACCTGTGGAAGATCTGGTCCTTGCTAAGGGTTGAGGATAGATTTATCATCTACAACTTCTTTTGACTGTAGAAGCACTGAAATTTCCAACTAGTCCACAGAAATAATTTTAAAATTTTTAAAATGGAAATGAGCCAATATTTTTTTTGTTATGGGCCACACTTGGTGTGAAACACAGATTCAAAATACTAACGATTTTTGTTTGTGAACACCCCAAATTTCCTTTTTAGGCTTAATACCTTTTTCTAGCCCTAACGCACAGGAATGTGAGAATTAGCTTCTCCCTTTCTTTCATGCAGCTTCTTATGCAAAAGCATGCTGAATTATATGACTAAAGGAACGAAGGAAAATCCTTTCCTCCTCGCCTTATCCAATTGATTTTTTGACTTATTGCAGTATATTCACAGATTTGTAACACTGAGGGATTGGAAAAGAGTCGTGTACTTGCCCATTTTATGACAAAATCACCTGTGTCAACATCATCTCTCTACACAAAAAAATTAAAACCATTGGACAGGAAAACTGACAAAATTAACTACTCTTAGTGTTTGTATGTAGGTACATTTTCAACAGCAAGAGGATATGTGAATTGTATACAAATTTAATCCCTTTGTTGTGCATGTTGCTGCACTTATTTTTATTTCTATAACTTGTTTTTTGAGTAGTTTATAAAATAGATTTTCCCTAGATAGTGTATGGGTCATATTTGCAATGTAGCTGTGAAATACTAGGAGGCTTTAAAAAAATTTCTAAACATGGCAATGAAGGGAACAGTGTGACTGCTGTCAGTATTGACTGAGAAGAATAATTGTTACTTGCAAACAGTGATTTTCAGTAAAGGTGGATGTCTTTTCTGTTGGCTGATTCAGACCCAAGACATTTATGCAGAAATTATCCAGAATTATATCTGTGGTCTGAAGAAGGAAAGAAAAGGGATTATTTTTCACTAGAATGAATAATTTATTTTTTTAGGTGATGTTATTTTGCTAGTAGGTTTGTCCCTAGAAACTAATCTTCCACAAAGATGCTGGGGAAAAAAAAGTTATACCTTTAAGTATGGATTATACGAACAGAGGTAATGGTTACAAAGAATTATATTCAAGAAGATTTGTCAGCCTTAAGCTCAGGCAAGAAAAAAATACTGTTTTCTTGCATGAAGCAGAAAGTCTGATAGCAAGAAGAGAAATTGTATTGTACCAGTTTTACTTGGCTTGTCGTTTTAGATGGCTCAGCTAATGGTAGTAGAAATTTCATCACTGATTCCACTGGGAAGAGGATACAATCCCAAGAAAATAGCTGCAAGAAAATCAAGCTCACCTCTCAGACAGAGAGATACTTGAATTAATAATGGTGACAGAATTGAGCAGGAAATGAGCCTTACTTAAGAAGTCAAAAAAAGGATGGGGGAGTGTTTTTTTTCGTTTGGTTGGTTTGGATTTTTTTTAGTTTTGTTTTGGTTTTTTTAAGAGTCAGATAATAATTCTGTGTATGAAGATATAGCTATTTCTGGTTCAGGAAACAGAACAGTTCTGGATATTTTTGACATTAGAGTGCAATGACTTCCTGTCATTCCCTCGTAGACCTTAACTGCACACACTGAACTGAACAAAGAAGAGAAGAATGCTTCTTCAATTCACCATCTAAAGAAAAGGATGATAAATATATGCAAGGTGTATGCATTTTTCTGGAGATTATTGTGGATATCATCTCTATGCATTTTTTGTTATATCTGTTGCCTTGAATATTAACTAAGCTTAAATCTAGACATGGCTATCTAAGACATGCTGTGGATTGTGCTATTTCCAAGTGAACAAACGCATTTAAGTCAAAAGGATTATGTGTACGTCATGTGCATTATATTGCATGAGGCTTGTTTATATTGTGTATGTTTTACATAGCAGAAATATTATAGATGAATAGAAAGACTAATGATTAAGGAACTTTATCCATTTTCATGAGTTACAGTAGAAAAGTAAAGTTTGTGTAACTCTGGTCTTTGTTTATGCCTTATTCAGTGGGCCTACTGGTCCTTGTCAAAAAGGCATCCCTGCTCATTTCCAATGCAAAGAGGCAGGCAATAAATGACATTTCCAGAGAGGGTGGAGTCAAAAGGAATGATATGTACTCTTCCGGTGAGATTTGGGTTTTAGGAGGATGTCAGAAGATCTCCTTTGTGCCCCTGAAGGACACAAGTCTGCTCCTGTTTTGATCTCAATAGCGTGGGCAGGTGCTGAGAGAGCACAGCAGAGAGCTGTTCTGCAAAGGGCTGCCAAGCACCTCAGTTGTCAGCTCTTCAACATCACCTGTGATTGCAGCTTGGGCTTGGCTCAAGCTGCCCCAATCAAGGCCTAAAAGTTTCCAAATATCATTTTTAAGGACAAAGCACCTTTGAGACAAAAATAATTAATACAGAAGAGGCAAAAGTAGAAATAAAATAAACCCACAAATGTTCAGCAGTATCTAACCAAAACGTGTTTCGATTGCTGCAATAACGCAATTGTCTTGCTGTCTTGTAAATTTAAGTGTTTTCAATAAAAATCATGAGTGCAGTGCTTATAGAAAATGATAAAACCTCACAGAAGAATTCACAGCTAAAGTGAGAGAACCGCAGGTTCTCAAAATAAGTGTACTATCTATTTTTGGAGCCATTACATGTTCCTAAGCACTTTAAAAAAACCACTCAACTTGCTCAGCCAGCAGACCTTACCAGATGCTCAAGTGATTGCAAGGAAGAGAGAAGAGGAAGGTGCCTTTTCTCTCAAAGTGCAGACTGACATCTCTGAACGCTTAGGCTTCAACGTGATGATATTGAACCCTTTATCAATCCATAGCACATTTTATCAGAAGTGAAATAAGAGACTGAGCTTCAGTTGTGAAATAGTCTCTTTTGCAACTTAGTTCATAACTGTGTGGGGTTGTTAAGGTCTAGAGACATTTTTCCAGGCATACAAGTCCCTAGTTTGAATTTCAGAAAGGTCCAGACCAAGTTCTCTTTTTAAGTCCAGCCACTGTCTCAATTATGTCAGTGTTCTCTACATGGGACTGAACTTTCAACAAGGCATTCTCATTGCTACCAAAAATTTTGGCAAAATTGATTTGTTGCTCTCCTGGTGATAAACCATAAATTATGCAGGAAGAATGTAGTGTGCTAACTTGTAAATTCTGGAATGTAGTTTTTGAAGTACTTAAAGAAGTTATTAAGTAGGACTGTACAAAATTATTTAGCTAATTTTACCACTGTGAGCTCCCTTTTCACACACTTAAGTTCATGTTGCAATAAAATTTGTTAAAATGTATGGGATACATTTGTGATTCATATTGAAATACATATTTTCACCTCTCTTTAAAGAGTCAAAAGCAAGAAATGAGGCTGAATTTCTGAAAAAAGTGCACACTTGGAAGTGGCCATTCATCCAGTCAGCTTTGTAGAAACTTTAGATGGATTGTTGCTTAACTATGTCTTATGTGTGTCTTACATGAGACGTGACTGCAGCCAGCTGTGGTTCGACCACACATCTACTTCCAAGATCCTCAAACCGTTCAGTGACTTTCATGGAGATTGGAGACTCCACAAGAGCACAGGCCATATTCACAGAGTTGCCATTTGGCTCTGCTTGCGCCCCTTGTTCTAGCCCAGTCCAGCTTAATGGCACACGGCGCGTGACATACTTGTCTCTTCAGGGAGGTCACAAAACCCATCAGCCAGATCCTGCATTACCCCCACTATTTCAAGTTCTGGCCCCAAGTCGTTTGGGGTGCCTTTTCTTTCCTGGAACAGGAGCTAGCTCTGAAAATAACATGAATGAGTGTTTAATGCTAAAAAAATATTGAGTCTGTACCTGTAAGGAGGATTTAGCCAGTATTATTGTAGCTAGAAGAAACGTCATCACTCACACCAGCTTTACTAGATGCTGATAAATTCAGCATGAGCAGTTCACAGATTCTGGAAAGGGTGTTTTGGGAGGTGATGGAGAAGAGGGAAGTAGGGAAGGAAAGGTAAACGAGAGAGAAGATGCTGCCTGTCTTACGGTATTGAAAACTTCAGGCCATGATTTTGTCTGTCTCAAAGAGACAGCGTTTTCCCCACTCTCAGAAGAGATGGCAGGTGCCATCTTTCGTAATGCCAGCATTTAATTTACAACAAATATAATCACACACAACTACAGCCAGATCCTCCACAGGTATACATCAGATTAGTGCCACTGAATTCAATGGAGTTTCTCCAAACTGTACCAGCTGAAATGGCAACAAATAAGCATTTGTGAAGTTGGTGATGGGTTGTCCTGCAGAATGCAAAACAATGTTTTTGTCTCACTTTGTTTTCTCTCTTGTTCCTGCATTGGAAGTGATGAGAAGTGTCTTCTTACCTTCAATGAAATGAGCAATGTATAAGATCTAATGAAGCTTCTGAAAGAATCTCCATTTCCAGTTGCTGCTATTAATGATGGTAGTAGAAAGTCATCTACTGATCATCTGGTCCTCTGTAAACATCATAAGCATATTTTAGAAAGACTTTATATAGCATCTTAAAAACTGTCTAAATTTTCATGAAGCACATGTAAGGATAGTGAGCGATGTACCCATCTGGGTCAACCCCAAATTCTTTTAACATGGAGGAACCTCTATGCCTCAAATATTCCAGACACACCCAAACAGTGTTGGGACTTTTTACTTGGTGACATTGTGCCTTTAACATCAGCAGACAGCAGTGTACCATACTGACAGCCCTTTTTGCTCCTACTGCTCAGCAATAGGGCAGGTCCGTCTTTAGACTAGGCTCTCCTCTCAACCTCTGGGAACATTATAATGGGAAAAGGCAATACGCTTTGCATTTTGTATCAAGTCTGAGCTATTAGTTTTGCTCTGAGAATGTCCACAATATATGACATGTAAGAAGAACTTTTGAAAGGTTACTCTAAATTTAAAACAAAAACATCGAAATTGTTATTTTTAGTATTCAAACCATGGAGGGCTACAGAAACAATGTTTTCTTGAACTACTGCCTTTGAAAAAGCAGAATTTTTCTACTAGTGGGAACACTAACTGAAATGCCTGGCAGTAGCATTGTTCATATAGGAAAAAATACTGAACTACAACATCCTCATGTCCTTTCTTAGTAAGTGTGATGAGAATCTATCTAGTCAACCAATTTAAAAAATATGGCCCCAAATTTCTAAAATTAGGAGTGGTTTTCTTTTTAAGGCATATTTTTTCTCCTCTTTTGTTTCTTTAGCTTCACTAGGGCCCATTTTTATGTATATGTCTTAATCCCCTAATATTGTAAACATTTAAGGCAAATACTTAACAATTTTTGTTTGCACAGCCAGCTTTTGGAGTAGGGGCTGTCTTTCTGTGTATTTTATACTGCTCTGTCATGATGAAGCCTGGTGTGTGGTGAGGCCTCCTGCATGCTACAGCAATATTCTAATAGATTTTACTGGGTTTGCAAAGGTTTGCTTCTGACAAACGGATATTCTGGTCTCTGTCGGACATTGAGCTTGTTTCCATTTACTTTTACAGCCTTCTTGTTTGGAAATGCTAGAGGCTTTCATAACATGAAGTATCTATGGCTTCCTCTGAGATGCCTCAGGTAGAAAGTGGGAAGACCCAGACATTGCACAGTAGTGGGAGGCGGCGTGTTCTTGAATGGATGGTTTCTGGTAGCATAAAACATGGCTTTTGGCAGCCATCCAGACACAAGGCTTTGCAGGCAAGGCAGTCTTGCAAAGAATTTTGATATTCAGAGCAAAAGGGACACTGTAGTGGACCTCTGTCATCCACAAGACAAAAGGACTCATCCCATGGCTGGCACTGCTCAGGGACAGTATTTCTGTTTCCCTAGCTCAGGCACCTGTCTAGTGTAACCTAAATGCAGCCTTTGTGGAAAGTCCAGAGCCAAATGCAAGTCCATCTGCTTCATGTTTGTTTCTAAATTTTTGAGACCAATTAGACTTCCTCGCAAAGCGTTCATGGTGCTCTTGTCAGCACAGTTTCATGCCTTTCTGAGCTGGACGTATTGTCAAATGCTGTTTGGCCCGTTTTGTGGGTGCTTATTTATAGAAACCTGCCCTTGTGATTTATTTTCTATCAAATTATAATTACTAGTAACAGTGTTAGTGGTCATCTCAACTACTTGGCAATTACCTCTGTGCTTTTGTGAGGTGAGGACTCTGAGTTTAGGTTGAAATTGAGTGTCTCAGGTGGTTTGCTGCTTTTGTCTTAACCTTCACTTGTGTTGTTCAAAATGAGTAGGTTTCTTTGTGTGAAAAGAAAATTGTACTTCATGTTCTCAGATGTAATTTATAGCCCACCATTACTGAGAATGCCTGTTCATCCCACTAACTTCAAACAAACAGTGATATGACAGCTGGCAGCACAGATTAAGAGAAATGCAAGGTAGAATCTCCTTTCCCTTCTCTAGTATATACAGGCTGCGTGCTTCAAAGGTGTGAAAGTATTAAACTAGATTTGAGTGCAGTTCAGATGTTTCTGAGAAGATTTCAGTTTTAATTAAATGTGAGCCTGTGTTCTTCAGGAGCTACTGTGAAGGACAATCAGGCTTACAGCATATGAAGAAGACGACACTTGGAGTTTGTGACACCTACAAGCAACGAGAGAAATGAGGCAGGAGAACTTTGCAAAGTAAGAACAGTGAAGCACCAGAAAGTAAAGGAAGTGAAATTCTTTCTTCCTACAGAAATAGATGTACGATTCTTTCCCTAAGGTTCAAGGTCATCACTGTGCTGCCTCTAAGGCCTATGGACATGACATTTTGTGTCAGGAGCCTTCCCTCAGTTACTTTAACTACTTATATTTTGACACGATCTGCAGCTCCTAACTGGTACCTTGGAACCTATTGAACTTTCTCATGCAACAAAGGTAAAAATTGCTAGAATTATCATTCACATCATGTGTCTTCTGCCAAGAAAGGATCCTCAGGTGTGATTCAGGTAACTGCACTCGTCTGTATCAGCAGCTTTCACACTAATTATGTGAAGTTCTCTTGTGATTTATGAGTTCTTTGGTGACCTGTAAGACAAGTTTTCCTTTTGGTTTGTACACCATGTTCCTCCTCTGGACAGTAGATACTGCTGTTGTGAAAGACATTCAGTTTTTAATCCCACATTGGTCCTAGATAACATACAACCAGGGAGGTTCAGATGTAATTTCTTCACAGTTTCATGTTTACTACAGCAGGCTGGGGGAAAAAAAAGTTCACATTCCTTGTTGAAGTGAAAAGCTAAACATATTTTGACGTATTTTCTCCTTTTTTCATTGTATTTTCCTCATTAAAATGAACTAGCAGAAAAGAATTATTTAAAATTTTTTCCCCTTTTTTTAAACAGATATCTCCTTCCTTCTTCCTCCACCAGAAGGGAGCAGATTTAACCAAAAGTATTATATCTATCACATGTGCATTTTTATGGAAAGAAAGCAATTACAGAAGCTAAAAAACAGCGTTCCTCCCTGCTTTCTTGCAGGAGGAAGAAATATCTCAATTTATCCCTATTCATGAACCTCCAATTAGATTGTCTTCCAGAAATTAAGTGAAAGAAAAAAAATAATTTCTTGCTTGTTTTATGAGAAAAGAAATAAAAAAAATATTTTGCAGTCTCTTTAATTCTGAGATAACAAAAAGGGCAAACATCATTGGCTTTTCTGCTCATCAAACTAGGAGAGTATTTTTCTGCTCCCTGAGCAGATAGAAAAACATTCCAAGCCTTCCTTTTCTTACTGTGCGGTATAGGAACTGAGCTTCTCCAAATGCCAGCCCACAAAGAAGTGCCTTCTTCACAAAAAAGAAAAAGACAATTTCATTGCCAAGGCAAGTGTAAGGCATAATTCTGCTTAATGTTATAAAAAACCCTTCTTGTTCCTTTCTGTGGTGGAACATCTCACACACATGTATCTAAACATGTATCTAAAATGTGGTGTGGGAGTTAAGAAGGAAGTATCTTTTGGCCTTTCTTGTAACCTTGAACATAGAACTCCACCCATTTTCAGGTAGGAGGTTTCCTAAATATCCTGTGCTTCTCTGAAGACAAGTAAGGGCCAAATCCCAGTCCCAAAATAGAGCAAGAGTGATTTTCAGTTGGTGTTTAGAAAAGACAGGAATTGGCAGTCAAATTTGTGATTTACCCTAAGTTTCAAGTCTTGATGAAAACATACCAACACAAATCATCTTAACAGGGAACAGACGTGGTGAATATACACTCAGAAGAAAGTTTTACACCATCATATACAGAGGAAATACTTGTCCTGAAAGAATATTCATAACAGCTAACAGGAGATAACTATATGTTTTCCTTCTTTTGTCTCTAAACAATCACTTCCACTTTGTAAGGACAGAAGAAAAAAATAGAGAAAGAAAATAACAAAACTGAAACTGAAACTAAGATTGCATATAAAGTCAAGACATTTAGGAAGCTTGCTAGAAAACGTACATGCTTGTCACATAGAATCATAAAATCGTCTAGGTATGTCTCGGTAAGTTTCAAGCTATGTATTTTGGCTGCTTGGTAACAGACATAGAAGTTTCCTTTCATGTTTTATTTTCCTCTGTTTCCACTGTTTATGGGGTACTTACTACTGTGACACTAGTATCCCATCACTGAACAGCTGTCATGGGGTCTGTCTCCTGAGTAAACACTCTTTTACAATCCTGACTTTTCCAGGTTAGCTTCCTAAATAAATCAATATTTGATTTGTACTCGGAAGGATTAGGACCTGGAAATGCCTTTTGAAAAGCCTCCTTATCTTCCCAGGGTGCAGACACACCTGAAAACACTGCAAGAGAAAGCAAAATCATGAACAGAATGAGGTGGGGAATAAACAAAAAAGGAAACAGAGATAAAAAAACCTCCTCATATTAAAACCTGCCAACTTGTTCTTTGGAAATCACTTCACAATGAAAAGTTTGGGTTAAAAAGTAAAAAGAAAAGCATTTTGTATTTGCATTGTAGAAACTGAACGGCTTGTTGCATCACACTGCTTGCCTGAAATGCCTTCTTTGCCTCCTGATAGACTCAAGAAAATGTCAAGCTTGCAGCAGCAGTACTTCCATGTGTCCTGGTGCTGCTTGAGTTGCTTCTGGGTCACTGTGAACAGAATCTTGAAAAATCTTCTACTGTCAGAGTCAGGACATCCACTTTGGCTGAGAAAACCCCTCCCCTTAAAAACTGAGTTTATCAGCTGTAAAAACATGTTCTAAAAAGTTGCTAAACAGATGGTGGATACAAAAGGCTTTCCTGCTTATTTATTTTATCTTTTCAAATAAATGCCATCATTTATGTCAGCGAGCTTTGTGTTTTTCCTAACTCACAGGCTTGTTGCATTCCTGTTGTCAAGACTGTGAATGGCGGCATCTAAGACTTCTCATACTGTCGAAATGGCAATATAAAGCAAAGGATTATGGAGAATCAGACCCTGCGCAAAGCAGTTGGCATCAAGCCCATTGCACAGCTTTTTCAGTAAGAACAAGTCAAAACCAGCAAATAGCTAATCGAATATCCGGCTCACAAGTATGTCCTTCAGCACCGTATTTTCTGAATATTTATTGCAAAAATTATTCTTAGTCTGTCCCCACTAGAATGTCATGGCTAGCAGACAACTGACTTCTGAGCTCATGTGGGTGTAAAATCAAGTGATATTTAGTCAGCTTTACAGAAAGAAATACATGGCTATATCGGCTAGTGCCGTTAGTTTCAGTGGTGGTGGGACTGGCATTCAACATTTAGGCAGACAATATATTTTTCTTAACAGCCAAAGATGGATCTGGAAAAGCAGGAAGAGAGCCTGTGCTCGAGGGCAGCAACATGGTCGTGTTTCCCTGCTGCTTTCCAGCTGGGCAGCCCGAGCCATGAGCTGGAGCCTGGTGTTATCCCTGCCCAGGTGCAGGACTTGGCACTTCCTCTTGTTGAACTTCTCAGGGCTCCTGGTTTGGGTTGGAAGGCCCCTCAAAGACCATCTACTTAGAATCATAGAATTGCCTAGCTTGGAAGGGACCTTATAAGATCATCTCATCCAGCCATCAACCTAACTTTGGTGGAAAAAACCCCATCACTAAACCATGTCACTAAGCACCATGTCAACATGTCATTTCAATACCTCCAGGGATGGTGCCTGAACCACTTCCCTGGGCAGCCCATTCCTTTCTGAGCAAGAATTTTTCCTAATATCCAATCTGAATCTCCCCTGGCTCAACTTGAGCCATTTCCTCTTGTCTTGTCGCCTGTGACTTGGGAGAAGAAACCAATCCACTCCTCTCTACAACCTCCTTTCAGGTAGTTGTAGAGAGAGATAAAGTCTCCCCTTAAAGCCTCCTTTTCTGTTGGCTGAAAAACCCCAGCTCCCTCTGCTTCTCATAAGATTTCTTCTCCAGACCCCTCACCAGCTTCATTGCCCTTCTCTGGACTCACTCCAGGACCTCAATGCCTTTTTTGTGGTAAGGGACCTAAAACCGGAATCGGTACTCGAGGTGGGGCCTCGCCAGAGAGGAGTACAGGGGGGACAATGAGTTCCCCGGTCCTACTCACCACACTGTTCCTGATGCAGGCCAGGATGCTGTTGGCCTTCTTGGCCACCCAGGCACACCGATGTCTCATGTTCAGCCAAGAGTCAACCAACACCCCCAGGTCCTTTTCTGCCAGGCAGCTCTACAGCTACTCTTCCCCAAGCCTGTGGTGCTGCATGGGGAAACCCCTCGCAAAACAACCCCCCTGCCATGGGCAGGGACACCTCCCACTAGACCACTCTCTTGTGGGTTTTCTCCTGTCTTTCTCTCCTTGCCAGAGCATGCAAGGGTGGTTCCCTCTGCTCAGACCCAGCAGGCATTATATGGGCTCTACGTCCCGTTTCGGGTCCTCGGCAGGAGGGAGGTTGATAAAGCAGAAGGGCTCAAAGGGAGGCAAGGAGGGGGTTGGACCTTGAGCAGCATGGGCAGGAGGAACCGGCAGTGCTGACCTGGGCAGG